>OX246749.1:10642286-11071286 GCA_945910005.1 Isoperla grammatica
AATACCATTTGCTGATATAATTTATGGTACAACAGTTACACTTCTGCTTCCGCAACCTTTTATTTCAATAGATAACTCCTTATATCTGTTTTTTTTATTTCCCGCCAAGGTGTCTGTACATTGTGGCATTAAGGGACGGCAACATCAATTAAAATAGTTTCTTGTTTCTTCTTGTCAATAAATATAATATCCGGTCTATTGTGATGTATGGTTTGGTCTGTTATAACTGCCCGGTCGTAATATAATTTGTAGTCTTTACTATCTAATACCTTTTCAGGCTTGTATTTGTAATACGCAGTGGTTGTGTTTATAAGTTTATACTTTATGGCTAATTTTTGATGTATAATGTTTGCAACTTGGTTATGCCTATTTGTTTGAAACAGCATTTTGCACCCAGATACGATATGTTCAATTGTTTCGCCGTTCGTATTACATTTTTTACATTTATCATCCACTGTGACGTCATTCATTATGTATTTTTTGTAATTGTTAGTCATGATTACTTTATCTTGAATAGCGATCATAAATCCCTCTGTTTCGCTGAAAATGTCCCCGGACGTTAACCATTTGTTCGATGCTACCCTATCGACGTTATCCTTAAGAAGTTCTTTATAATGTCTGCTATGTAAAGTCTTTTCTGATATCCTTACCTCCTGTGCTGTGTCAGAATTTGTTTTTGAAGCAAGTTTAAATTTCCGTCATTTAAATTTAAATAATATTTAAGAATGGTTACAAGGTAAGTTTTGTTAACATATGATGTTTCGAAGATATTTGAGAATACGGGGCTTGACATGCTACAACGCCAATGAGGAAAAGGAAAGGTGTCACGATAAGATATGGTTGTAGTTGCATTTGTTTCAAAGATGCAAAGAGTTCTGCGAAATCCGTGAACATTGGCGTATACGGTATACAGTATTAGTAGTAGTACGTTACGGGGAGGAATTACCATGAGAAAGTTGCTCGGTGATACTTGGTAGCAACAAGCCAAAAAATCACGTTTGCTTTAATTTTTTAACCGCCTGCTTTTAAAGTATGGTATCTTTTAGTCATGTTTTCTATATTTGAGGGTGGACACATACAAATTGTAGTTATTTAGTTTTTCACCTGACCATTCCTTTAAATCATTTCAAATAAAAGGTATTATTTGCCGTTATTATTTACTAGGTAAACGCTCTGTGTGGCGCGTTGATAAGCGAGCATGCATTTGTTCATTATGATTTTTTTTCCTTCAAACATTCCCCCCCCCCCCGACGTCATATGATCTTAGCTGTCGAGTACTTCGTTAAACCACGATAAATAAATACATACATACATAAGGGCTGGTCCACACAGATTTTTAAGACATACGATTTAAGGTTTAACGCGTAGTCGTAAAGTTGGATCATAGGAAACACGTACTGGCGTTCACACAAAGTTTTAGTTTTAAGACGTTGTTTTCATTGTTGTTTTTAAAACGTCTTAAAACCTTATGCATTATGTCTTAAAAATCTGTGGTGGACCAGCCTTAAGTAAAAACTACAATTAACAACAATACAAGAATGCGCATTGCTATGTTGTGCAATTCGTCTAGTGTTTCCTACGCGGTCCGCCACCGTTACTAACACCCTTATTGACAGCAATAGAATTGTAATTTCTGCCTCTAATACGTACCATATCGCGTTTAAATTAGAATCTTCGTGACCGGACGAAAATTCAATATAATACACTTACAGCCACCTGCCATTTTACCGTTACTGTGTTTTACAAAAATATTTCCGAGTAACTTTTGTGTAACTTTGCCAATACTTATTAGATTGCCATAACATGAACATATTCGTGACTGGAAAAATCTTAAAAAAAATATGGCTATCTCACATTTTGCTGCCATTTTATTTCAGAATAATATTTTACAGTGACTATGGTTTAACTTTTTAACTTTTCGATTAATGGTGCCACAAAACTATACACCTTCAACCCGCATTGAAGTTTGTGGATGGTCCAAATTTCAAGTTGATCGGACTTTACGTTCGACCGCTGTCGCGAGACATAAAATAAAGAAAACAAATAACAGAACGTGTGCCATAAAAGTCTAATGGAGACGCTCGCTTGGCTCGCTTGATAACCTAGCCAATGTTAAAACACCAACCGTTGACCGACCCGACCTCATCAGCTACTGAAGAAAAAGTTCTCCCCAAAGAGAAACCATACACCATACTGGTGCCCGATTCTCTAAATCTGTGGTAAATTTCTCACCGGTTTCTGTCGTTACGGAAGGCGAATGGATGGCTGTGATTGGGTCACAGCCTTCTCATAACGACCAAAACCGGTGATCACCTTATCGTTGACCATAGAGAATCAAGGCCCTGTACTAGCCCCAAAGAGGTAACTTCTTTATCGACTCTGTGTAGTGCAACCGCAAGGTAGCGCCAGCGCAGGATTTCAAAGAAAGATTTAAAACCCAAAGACATTGAAATCATACAGTTATTACTTATTATACGTATTTTCTTTTATGATTTTTATTTTACAACTACGGTGGGGTATTATGATTGGAATAGTAGGAGCTTCGAAAAATGTAGGACAGGGGTCGGCAACTAAATTGTGTATAGTGCCACCTACCAGTTCTGCGTAATGTACAAGTGGCCACAGGTCAAGGCCACTTCTAGTGAGAGAAATTACACCCCTGTTTTTGGGCCAATTTCTTAAAAGTTAGGCTCACGTCTTGTAAGATATGCTAAGAACGTCATGCAAGTGGCTATCGGTGATTATTTAATCTAAGTTTTTACCTGATATTGGTCAAATGTACCCAGAAAATGTACCCCAAATCCCATCATAACGCACATGTGGATCACAACTTTACTTAATCCTCGATAGTTCTGTTTTGAATCTGTTTGATACAATATAAAACACGTGTGGGCGTGTCCAGCGGCAGACTTCAGTGGCGAGCAGCAAATCATAATTTTCACGTTATCCAAGAGTTCTCTGAACTCTCAGTATTCGGTATTGTAGAGACAAGAGCGCTTTTATATAATTGAATTTGATCAACATATCCATACATAGGTCTACTTATATGTCTAATCACGGTTATGGTTGAAGTTTAAAATATTAACTTGAATTTTTCTAGCTGTGGTGGAAACTAGGAATAATAATTGCAATTTCCTTAAAAATAAAAAAATTAGTGGAGGGCCACAAAAATTAGCCCCGTGGGCCGTACGTGGCCCGCGGGCCGCCTGTTGCCGACCTGAAAACCGTTATTCCTATTGATACGAATAAACTGTGTCTTTAGGCGTGCGTGTGTGCTTTTAAGCATGTTACCTAGTTATTATTGACACGACAGCCATGATTAAGCCACGGGCTTCTTTCATTGGCTACGCTTGAGAATACTGCTCTCCGATTGGCTCTGACTAAGGTTCAGTGCCACGATTATCGTGGCACGATTGATGTGTCAATAGCCACTCTGTTTTTCCTAAATTTTAAAAGCAAACAGATCTCATAATATTATTTTTAACTAGTTTCGTCAACCGCTAATTAAATAAAATCCAAATAATAACAAAAGCGAAATATCTTCCCACCAGCTTATTTAATTTGGCAAAAAGAACATTCCCATGCAGTAGGCTAGTGGAAAATGAATGGATCTCAGTTGTGTGGGAGAAAGTCGAGTGAAGCCGGAAGAAGACTGGATCACTGCCCAGTGCCCACTGGACGCCGCAACCGCAACTGAACAAGGAACGAGTTTGTTTTGCATAAACGCGATGCTAGGCCTACTTTCTGCAGGTAGGTTTTGATTAATATGTTATTGTTACTGAAACAAGGTACTTAGATAGTTTCAATGTGAATGTACGTATTGATGTGTGCATTGAAAGTTGTGTCGTTCAAGATCCCTAGGCCTAAGGATAGGCTAGGCCTAGGCTAGCCTTGCTAACCTAACCTCTGTCGCGCTTGCCGGTGAAATGTTGGCTTGGCCCTAGCCTTGTTCACTTTTGTCAGTTTAAGCTTCAATTGTGTATTTACAGCTAAGCTCGGATAAGGTAGGCCTACTTAGGCCTATCTAGGCCTAGGCGTGGGCACCAGATTTAGTTCTAGTAGCCCTAGGCCGAGGCACAGGCCTAGGCCTAGGCCTAGCCCTAGGCCTGAGGCCTAAGCGATTGAAAAGTTTCCTAGGCCCCTAGGGTAGGCCTAGGCCTAGCCTAGCCTAGGCGTAGGACAAGAATGCAAAGAAAAACTTCTTGGTAGGCCCTAGGCCTAGGCCTAGGCCTAGGCTAGGCCTAATTCTTGCGAACAGTTGATCCGCTTTTGTACAGGGTTCCCAACAACCTGGAAAGTTAGGGAAATAAAAACTGGTCAGGGAAATGAGCAAATTTATGCTTGGCCTAGTAAGTAAGGGAAAAGTCAGGGAAATTGGTATATGTAGGCCTAAGTGAGACAGTCTGTATGGTTGATTATAAAATGTCTACAAAAGTCACTGTTTAGTAGTAGGCCTAGGCCTAGTAGTAGGCCTAAGGCCTAGGCCTAGTAGTAAAGCTCTCTTCTGCGGCTGGGCGTTATAGCTCGGTGGCAGAGGCAACCCTCCCCCCAAGATTGACTAAGTGGGCATCTATATTATGCAAATCAATTCATGAATTAAAATGCGCTAAAGTAAAATGAAATAAAATTAAAGTAAAAATAATATAAAAAAATCCCCCCCCCCCCCCCCCCCCCCACCTCGTGATTAAGGTACATTCTCCCCAACCTCCCATTAAGACCACAGCCCAATATGTTTATGTTACCTATTATTGTATCTTTCCAATTTTGTAAGGTGGATGCTTCAAATAGGCCTAGGCCTACTACATAATTATCAGCATTAACCACTTTAAATGTGTTATTTTCGTTACGGCTATGCACGGATTTCTAGACTTCGATCCCAGTGCACGGCCTTGTGGATGGTTATACGAATTGTTTCCCTCGTCCGCTGCTAGGTGGCTTTAAATGCCACCAAGTAAGCCAACGTTTGAAACCCAATAATCTTCCTAACTTTTGCGGGGATGTCAGGTAGCTGGGCAAACAAAACCCCATCCCCTAACCTTACAAATTTTGTCCAGCTACCTGACATTTCTTTAACGTAACTTGTGTTTAGGGTGGTACACCTGCTCATGAAAAAAACCAGATCACTTATGTTGCAAGATAGTCAACATGGCACACATAGGCTCAACATGGTGCACATAGCAAAAATAAAACATTTAAAGTGGTTTAAAACATAATTACCTAGTACTTGAAGCATCCACCTTTCAGATTTGGAAAGATAGGCCTACAATAACTGCCCAATTCCTGTTTTACGCCTGGTGAAAACAAGAAACTTTTCTACGACTACAACCTGAAAACCCCAGTTCCTGTCGCTGTAGATTACGCATGATTTTGCCTAGGCCTAATTGATAGTAATTAAACGGACAGAGAACTGTGTGAATATTTAAAAACTATTGAAAATAACATAGTTTGTTGTTAAAGAAACGTATAAAATGTTATATTGTGAAAAAGATGCAGTGCAGTGCATGCCTTGTAAGCGCCACTGATTCCAAACCGTCTGATCAAGCTGGTGTTTCTGTTTTGTTCTGTGCACAGTTCCGAACAACCCACGATGAACCGACATTCGCTCCTTGGTTCCGGTTCGACGGATTGGCGTCGGGTGGGCGAGAGTAGCTACGCGGCTCTTCCCGTGAGACAACATACCCACGCTGAAGTCTCGTCTGTCGCTCCACCTGCATATCGAGGTTACTCGCTGAATAAGCAAAACTACGATCTCGTAAGGCCTACGGTGGAATATCGCAACACCGATCTAGAAAGAAATCCAGTTCAACATTACGGCGCTGGTCTTGAAAGACGCTCCGTAGAACATCGTAACACAGACATTGGAGGGCGTTCAATAGACCAACGTCACACAGACTTTGGACAAGTTGCTCCATTGCATCACTTCGAACGAAAAGGTTTGATTACTTTCATGTATCGTTAAGCTTATTACTAATAGAATTAGTACACTAGTTATCTATATTTTTATTTCTGTAGAGCTTTAATTATTAAGTTAGGCCCTGTATTACAACGCCCGGCCAATGTTTTATACCACCGCTAACTTGTTTTCTCCTTTGAAACCACGCTTCTGATTGGCGGTTCCCATGGAGAAAACAAGTTAGCGGTGGTCTGATATTTAGCCGGGCGTTGTAATATCGGGCCTTAGTGTCTTCCGTGATCAGATCACTCTAAAAGCTATCTTGAGGTCCGAAATATTCCGAGCAATTATCGCCTCCGGCGGCTGGGGCTCTGCCCCAGACCCCTTACAGGCTGCTCAAGTACATGTGATCACAATTCTTGGTGTCCCGGTTTTTCGTTTTAGAATTATGGTCACCCTGCCTTTAGGAAACACGTGCAAGCGTTTCACAAGTGGTCGTCACAAGAAAGATGAAAATTTTCAAAGTTTTTAGAACTAAAACACAAACCTTATGAAGAGCTTATCAAACTTGCAACGTCACTTACCTTAAACCATACGACTTTATATGAACCAGGCATTACAGACAAATAATGCAAGAGTGTGAATGCACCAAAAATAATTGAGTAAGTTCAAAACTGTTACGTCGGTCTACAAACTAACACTAAACTAGATCTAGAATGAACATTGCTCAGTTGGTTTAAAAATAAATAGATGCTCATGAAAGTATAGATAGGCTAAGTATATAATGAATGGCTGAAAAGTCATCATCGCATAAGAGGAAAAAAAATATTAAAATAAAATAAATGAGCATAAACAATTTGCATGTTTTGCCTAGGGCCTAGCTCAATTGACGTAGGCTTGGTCCCGTCATTTCCAAGACTTTTAAAAACATTACTCCCGGATTTTATGGTTGTTAAGGTTTTATTGAAGATCCAATTTACACTTTGAAACTCTTGCGCGCCAACGTACAAACGTCTGTGATTTTATTTGCATTGTAAGAACACTGCCGCCAAAGAGGAAATATAAATTCAGCAGCGCTACAAAACACCTTTTCGTTTGGTAAGAAGTTGTGGCCGAATGTTTATGTTTAACTTCATTTCATTTTATTAGCAGTAGCTATAGTAACTAGGGCTGGGAGAAAAGTTTTAATTTTGTAAACGTTTGTTTTTCTGAAATTTTTGTGTTTAAAGGTTTAAACGTAACACCCCTCCTGTTCACAAAATGATAAAAAGAAACGAGTTGTAATGTTTGTGAAAAAAAAATGTTGAACAAAATAACACGGCTGATTTATTATATTCGTTGTTGATTATATTCTCCACCTGTGTGTCCAACTGTCCATAGTCTTTTGACTCCACACACTAAGCTATGCCTCGTCGGCTCGTGGCAGAGCTGTGCCATTGGGAAAAACTGCGAGTTTGGGTTTTGGGCGGGGGAGGAGGATTGGCCAGGCGGGGTATAAAACACGTGTATGGGTATTTTTACACGTATATTTTCGCGCGGGCGTTTACACGTTTCAACGCTTACACGGCTCGGCCCTAATGGTCGCAAAATGAAATTGTACATGTACATTGTCAAGGGGGGTTAGATATTTATCGGTACATATTACATTATGGCTACATTCCTTAGCTTGGGTTCTTGATCGATGAACACATTCTAATATTGCTCTGTTATCAGAAGCATGGTTACTTTACGTTTGAATGTTTGTATATCTGGGGAGTCTTTGGTCTCATGTGGAAGCTTGTTGTAGTCTTCAACCCCCTGATAAGCTAAGCCTCTGGTGTTATATTGGGGGCTCGCAACTTGGAATACGTGTAGGTTTTCCCTGAACATGCACACTTGCCGGATGTAAGAACACAGCAGTGGCAGAATGTTTCGGTGCAAGATGTCCTTCAAACACTCCCACTGTGTAATGAGGTACTCTCTTCTAAGCAACAAATACCCGCTTTGGCTTTGCCGAGGAAGAGCAAATTCACTTTTAAGTACGACGTCTTGTGGCGGCATTTCGGTTGTCAATGATAACTGGTAGTAGGGATGTCAATACCCGGAAATATTTGTACCCGGGTACCCTCGCGCCGTACCCGGACTACCCGGGTAGTAAATAATACTAAATATGCGTTTTATCGTCATGGGTGTCAAATGATTCGCAAAGTTGTGGAAAGAGACATTAAATTGTTAAACGGTATCAGGTTGCATTGTCTTCGATGCAAAACGATCGCGGAAGTATTAAACAAAGGGTAAATCTTCCGATTGGGTCCGCGATCAAAAAATCGCTGTTAAATAAACATTAATGAAATTTCTTCATATTATCTGTACTAAATATATTAAATCTAGTGTACAAAGTATTTTTTAAGTAGTTTTAATGTTTAAATTTAGTTTATAAGTAAAGAAAATGCAATCTATGTGTTCGAGATGACAGAAGGAAGAACATTAGACAGCCATTACTGATCGCCATCTTTGACGTTCCGGAAGTGTTCCGGCAGTGTTGCCAACCATTTTATTTGAGTGATACAATTTCAAGAAGGCGTGAATTTATTTGAGTTGTAAACGAAAGTAGGCCTACGTTTCAAGATGTTTCATAACCTGACCCCCTAACCTTCTTCCTTTCGTGGGATGTCAGGCACTTGGGCAGTCACTTTCAGTGTATGTCACTTTGGTAGGCCTACGTTGGTATACTACAGAACGTCGGGCGGCAGAAACAAGGTCTACTGGATTTCCTCCTAGCGGAGTAATTGCGAAGCGCAGAGTACTTGGCCATCGGCCTGTGCCCCTAGTAGCGAAGCCTAGCGGCAATCCAGTAGACCTTGGGCAGAAAAAGTACCATGGCGACAATGGGAAAATCCGCCGTCTAAACGCTGGTTTAGATCATAGGTAATTGTGAATGTTTTAGCGGACACCAAAACTTGTTTGGGTTCATTTTAAACATAAATTTGTCTTTTAGTATGTGTTTTAAGTACTTTCCGTGTCTGCATTTGTGCAAATGAGCCGCGGACCCAATCGGAAGAATTACCAAACAAAGCTTCAAAGCTTGCGTCTCCGCTACGGTAGGCAGTGGTCGGCCGCGTCAAAGCGATGACGTCATAGTCCGAGCTCGAACACGAGAAAATGATCACGGTAAAGCTACGACGGGCGGGTGCGCTCCCTCGGACTCGCAACCGTTCCGCAGCATTCTTCCATAGGCCTACAGAAGATGATACTAATTGGGCTTTTTACGTCTTATTCGTCAGCGGCGCTGTTGAGGGGGGGGGGACAAGTTAAGTGCCGGCAAATTGAAAAGAGCGGCTCGTACGCTCGCACAAAGACGCCAGTAGGGAAATATCGCAAGGTTGAATTAATTTCGTTTTGAACAGAAGAAGGGAACTGGTAATTCCGGGTAACGGGTATTGAAAAGTTGGAACCGTACCCGTGTGTTCCGGGCGGGTAACGGGTACCCGTTGACATCCCTAACTGGTAGCCTACTTCAACAGTTCAAAACACATCAAATAGAAATGTAGGGTTGCTGTTTGATATGAATTTCAGTATCGATAATGGGGCCAGTTATATAGATTATTGATCGCGATAATCGATAAAAAATATCAATCGATAATCGAATCAAAATCGCTATTTTCCGCTCGGGCCTACAAGGTGGACGTTTTAAGAGAGCATCTGTAATTCCTTGTTTGTGCGATGTGGGGTAGAAACGGGTTCATTGACGAGTAGTGAACGATCATAGGTCAAGGCTGCGCAAGCCAACAGCCGTAACTAGCGGTAGATTCTCTGGCGGGCAAGCTATTCGATTATCGGTAATCGATCCGGGAAGACTCAATCGATCGTTTTGGAAAATAATCGTATCGATTATCAAACGGGAACCCTAGAAATATGCCACTGCCAGCGGCGAGTTAATGTATTCTCTAAATAATAAAATGTGTCTGGAAGGAGGTAATTATGAGGGCTGCCCAACGATAAAAAAATTCATATCGATATCGCGGATGTAATTATCGATATCGAATTTTTTAAACTCAGTATCGATATCGCCGAAATCGTAATTTTTTTTCAAACCAGCCAGAGACCATTCATTATAAACAATTTAATGTAAATAATTTAACGTCGAAATGTTTTACTATGTGCGTCAATTTGTGTGTTCTATTATTAAAAATGTATCCACAAAAGCAGCGATGTTGTGATTGGCGTGACGAGGGGGGGGGGGTAGGTTTCTGGCGGACAGCGGCTGGAGCGCGAACACAAAGGCGAGACCGCGCGACGAAAGGCGAGTAGGTACCAACACGAATGTTGCAGTGTATGTATCACAAAGATGCAGAAGCACAACACCAGCAAACTTTTTTTTTTTTTTTTTACGATAGTTGACACTTGATCGATATTGCGAAACGTAGGCTACGATATATTTATTCTATATCGATATCGAATTATTTTTCTATCATCGATATCGTTGGGCAGCTCTAGTAATTATATGCAGTGAATGAAGGTGTATATTGTTACAAGAGCTTGCTCACAATAGTGGTTTTAAATCAACACATTGTGAACTTCACAGGCTGCTGCGGGCACAGATCAGCTGTGTTGTCATTTAATAAGCTCAGATTTTATTTCTGACCGACTGACGCATCTCGCACAAACTAAATGACAGAGTTGTTTGTTATTTAACAGTTGTATCTTATAATTATATTTTCATTCATATTATGTTTTCATGTTTTTTGTTTTGTATTTTATATTTTGTATTTTGTATTATGTTCATTATTAGGCTATATTTAGATTTTAAGTAATTTTAGTATGGGTTGGCAGTCACTCTGGTGTTTGGAGCTGTGCTCTTTTCTGCCAACCCCCATTCACTTTTGTAGTAAATGGAAATGATTATTAAGCGAGCGAAGCGAGCGTTTCCACTTGACTCTTATGGCACTTCGTTCTGTTTTTTTTTTTGTTTGTTTTTTTTTTTTGTTTTTTGTTTTTATGTCTGTCGATAGCGGTCGAACGGAAAGTCCGATCAACTTGAAATTTGGACCATCCACAAGCCTCGATGTGGATTGAAGGTGTATAGTTTTGAGGCAAAATCATTCGAAAAGTTACAAAGTTACACCATAGTTACTGCAAAATATTTTTCTGAAACAAAATGGCGGCAAAATGTGAGATAGCCAGATTTTTCTACAGATTTTTCCGGTCACGAATATGTTAATGTAATGGCGATCTGATAAATATTGACAAAGTTACACGAAAGTTACTCGAAAATATTTTTCTAAAACGCAGTAACAGCAAAATGTGAGGTGGCTATCTTATAGTAAATTTTTGTCCGGTCACGAATATACTAATGTAAACGCGATATTAAACGTATTAGAGGCAGAAATTACATTTCTATTGCTGTCAATAAGTGTTAGTAACGGTGGCGGACCGTGTTGAAAACATGACCACGAAAATTCTTAGCAACGCACATTGCACTGCATACAACAATGTCGGAAAGTATAATAGCCATGGAAATAAGAACAATTTTTGCAATGCGCATTCTTGAATTGTTGTTAATTGTTGTTCGTATTAGCATTGAAAACTTTTCGCCAGAAAGTTCGTAGATATTGACGCGCTCGCTTATCAACGCGTCAAACAGAGCGTTTTCCTAGTAAATAAATAAATAAACAATCATACATACATATTTACACTACGTACACTAGGAAGTAGGAGAGCTAAAGAAGTAAGCTTGAATTCGAATTTAATACAGTTCAATTCAGTATGTAGTGGTTACAAAAGCACAGAGTACTGTGTTCTTACTTTTCAGGTGTGTAGTATTTTTTTGGATATGATGAAAGGTGAAATTATGCTGTTTCAATACTAGCACTATCTCTTTGCCGCGCGTTTGTCGCTGGCATTTTGTATATCATGATTAATTTTTTGTATGTTGCTTTTTGCACACAACCAGAAGATCTTCCAGAGCAAAGACGTTACCCAGAATCCACAGACCGACCGATGAAGCGACGTCATGAGGAAGCGGGGGAACAACAAGGTCCGCATGTCAAACGACAACACTCGGAACATCGCCAGGCGATCGTACCTCGACTGATGAAACTTGCCGGCCTTTCAGACGACAGAAATCAGTTCGGAGAAGACGATAGTCGCCGGGGAGAGAACAATCGCCAGGCGATCGTACCGCGACTGATGAAACTTGCCGGCCTTCCAGACGAGAGAAATCAGTTCGGAGTATATGATAATCGGCGGGGAGAGGAACATCGCCACACGATTGTACCTCGAGTTACGAACCTTGCAGGCCCCTTCTCGGCTCCAGGACGTGGCCGCCAGGACGAACAAGATCGTCCTGCGATAGTACCTCGTCTGATGAAGCTTGCCGGCCTCCCGGCTCCACAACATGACCATCGCCGGGGGGAAACAATTCAGCCCGAGATCGTACCTCGACTTATGAACCTTGCAGGCTGCTCTGTCGACAAACGTCACTCCACGCCACTCCACTTCAAAGACAATCTGACGGACCGACATTACGTAGAACCCGACAGAGATCGCCGTGAGTTAGAGCTACATTACCCAGAGCCAGACACAGATCGCCGTGCATTAGACCAACATTACGTAGAGCTAGACAGAGATCGTGTAAAGCTAGTCGCAGATCGCCGTGAGTTAGACCGACGTTACCCAGAGCTAGACACAGATCGCCGTGCATTAGAACGACATTATGTAGAGCCAGACAGAGCTTATGTAGAGCCAGGCAGAGCTCGCCATGCATTAGTCCAACATTATGTAGAGCCAGACAGAGCTCCCCGTGCTTTAGAGCAACATTATGTAGAGCCAGACAGAGCTCCCCGTGCTTTAGTCCAACATTATGTAGAGCCAGACAGAGCTCCCCGTGCTTTAGTCCAACATTATGTAGAGCCAGACAGAGCTCCCCGTGCTTTAGAGCAACATTATGTAGAGCCAGACAGAGCTCCCCGTGCTTTAGTCCAACATTATGTAGAGCCAGACAGAGCTCCCCGTGCATTAAACCAACATTATGTAGAGCCAGACAGAGATCGCCACGTGCTGCACAATCAGTGGGCAGACCAAGGTCCCCCAAAGCCGGAAGGTCGTCTTTCGGTTTGGCATCGGCTCGAACCGGGCAATCGCCGGAACAAGCGGCGCAACTCGACCGGTCCTCGCTGGGTCGAGTCTCGGCATCAAGAGACTCGCTCGCTCGGCCAAAACGTGCACAACGAGTTGATGGAGTTGAACCACGCGTACATGCTGGGCCAGACGGACCTGGGCCCCTTCGGAAGGGGTGGGCCGCTGGACCTGGCGTCCTCGGGGGTTCAGCAGACGCTGGCGGACCTCAGCCAGGCCGGCTGCCTGGAGCAGCTGATGAACGTCAACATCGGCGACGTGCTGACGGGCCTGGGTGTGACCGGGCCGATAAGGCTGCGTGGAGCGCGGTCGGCACAGCAACCCACCCCGCGGGGCCGAGCCAAGAAGAGAACCGGCGTCGTCCGGCCCCCGCTGACCTTCACCGGCGTCGTCCGGCCCCCCCTGACCTTCACCGGCGTCGTCCGGCCCCCTTTGACCTTCACCGGCGGCAAGACCAAGCGGTGAGTGTTTTAACGGTACAATGGTTGCATTGTAAATGTTTCAGTCTGGGCGGGAAGGGCGGAGGGGAAGGAGTGTACAGAGTGTACGGAGTGTGTACGGCCAGTCATGCGGGCGGTACAATGGTTGCGTTGTAAATGTTTCAGGCTGGGTGGGAAGGGCGGAGGAGAAGGAGTGTACGGAGTGTGTACGGCCAGTCATGCGGGCGGTACTATGGTTTCGTTGTAAATGTTTCAGGCTGGGCGGGAAGGGCGGAGGGGAAGGAGTGTACAGAGTGTACGGAGTGTGTACGGCCAGTCATGCGGGCGGTACAATGGTTGCGTTGTAAATGTTTCAGGCTGGGCGGGAAGGGCGGAGGGGAAAGAGTGTACGGAGTGTGTACGGCCAGTCATGCGGACAATACAATGGTTGCGTTGTAAATGTTTCAGGCTGGGCGGGAAGGGCGGAGGGGAAAGAGTGTACGGAGTGTGTACGGCCAGTCATGCGGACAATACAATGGTTGCGTTGTAAATGTTTCAGGCTGGGCGGAGGGGAAGGAGTGTGCGGAGTGTGTACGGCCAGTCATGCGGACGCTACAATGGTTGCGTTGTAAATGTTTCAGGCTGGGCGGGAAGGGCGGAGGGGAAAGAGTGTACGGAGTGTGTACGGCCAGTCATGCGGACAATACAATGGTTGCGTTGTAAATGTTTCAGGCTGGGTGGGAAGGGCGGAGGGGAAGGAGTGTACGGAGTGTGTACGGCCAGTCATGCGGACGCTACAATGGTTGCGTTGTAAATGTTTCAGGCTGGGCGGGAAGGGCGGAGGGGAAAGAGTGTACGGAGTGTGTACGGCCAGTCATGCGGACAATACAATGGTTGCGTTGTAAATGTTTCAGGCTGGGTGGGAAGGGCGGAGGGGAAGGAGTGTACGGAGTGTGTACGGCCAGTCATGCGGGCGGTACAATGGTTGCGTTGTAAATGTTTCAGTCTGGGCGGGAAGGGCGGAGGGGAAGGAGTGTACGGAGTGTGTACGGCCAGTCATGCGGGCGGTACAATGTTTGCGTTGTAAATGTTTCAGGCTGGGCGGGAAGGGCAGAGGGGAAGGAGTGTACGGAGTGTGTATGGCCAGTCATGCGGGCAGTACAATGTTTGCGTGTTAAATGTTTCAGGCTGGGCGGGAAGGGCGGAGGGGAAGGAGTGTACGAAGTGTGTACGGCCAGTACAATGGTTGCGTTGTAAATGTTTCAGGCTGGGCGGGAAGGGCGGAGTGAAAGGCGGAGTGAAAGGCGGAGTGAAAGGCGGAGTGAAAGTCGGAGGGAAAAGTGAGGTTAAAGAGGCAGCCGTCGAGTCTTCTTCGGACTCGGACTCTGACTCTGACACGGACGATGTGGTCAAGCCAACAGAGAGGTTGCCAGGTGAGTGAGTAGGCAACTGCTTTCATACCCCAAGAAGCTAAAGCACCCGAATGTGTAGTACGCGAGCAAGCGAGCAGGCCACCCCCTATGTTGTTATGACGTTATCTAAGGCAGAATGTAAAAGTGACTCCGCTGGGAATTGAACCCAGGGCTCCCTGGCCTGGCATGTCCTCTGACTACTGAGCTACCCAGTTGGCAAATTATATTCCGTCTCATAACTACTTATCAAATAAACTTCAATTTTACTAACTCTTCTGTTGCCCCAGAGATGGAATATTTTATGTGAAATAAGATTTTTCTAGTAGTCGTCGGTGAAGTGACAGTACCGCGTGTCGCCTTTTTCACAAAACTTACTTGTTTATTATTATTTTGAAATCTTGTAAAATTGCAATCTTCTTGACAAATTTAAATAATATTTTGATCGATTATTAACAACATATCGAGACATAATATACACAAATTCTAATGTTGTAACTTGAACCGCCATCTTAAAAAAAAATTATATATTAATATTAATCATAAAGGTTTTTTTTTTGTATGAGTAATAGGGATGAGATAGTGTACACGTTTTCATACGTGTACACGTTTACTGTTTTCATCTAAATATTAAACGCATGGACCTGTGCTGGCCGCCCACACAGGGTTGAACTGCGTGCGACCGGCCACAGCGTCGACCGACAGCGCCGCTGAACCAACATCGCACACGAAATGTGCATGTGTACAGTGCACACACTAATTCACGTGCAAAATCTATTGGGTACGCAAGTACGAACGTGCACACGCCTTTCACAGATAGAGGTTACACGTTTACTGAAGTACGCGTTTTTGCCCATCCCTAATGAGTAATATGATATGCAAATGATTTGTTTGAATCGCTCATCTGGCGACGCGGAGCGTTTTCCTAGTTTAAAGTCTAATGCAAGTTAAAGCGACGTTTTTACACGGTGTACTCAATATTTCTAACTTTTGGGTCATTTGAACCGCAGCCACAAAAACACATTTCAATAGAACAAGTCTGATTCCAATGCCAGGTAGAGAGGTCTGCCCCACTATTTTAGTATATGTATTGAATAGTTTAATGTTCGCACACTAATCCTTATATTATTAATATTATTGTACTACTGTCTATTGTTTATTGTCTGTATCAAAATGTATTATTTGTTAAAAGGTTGGATGGAAGATAAGGCCTAGCTGGCCTTAATCCCGCCTTCAATAAAGACCATTATCTATCTATCTATCCCCCACTCTCTCCCCCACTCTAGCCACTTATGAAAGCCTCCTCTTGCTGTGTTTGTATCTTTCCTTCTTTCTATTCTGATGACCTGTTAAAATGAATATCAACATTAAAAAGGCAATCTTTTTGGGGAACTATATGGGCATTTGTGTACACTTTAAAGGGGCTTGAATTTTTTAAATAGTGTTTTGTTTCTAAAAATAGACTTGTGAACAAAACAATCTTATCAAATTATCCTTCCTCTAATGGCTGGTGACTCGTTTGTGCTAATATTGTTTCCCTTGAAAGTCTTATTGTTTAAGTAATTGAGATACAAATCAAAGCTCGTTATTATTATTATCCGAAGGTAGCTGTCAGGTTGTGAGTTAGTGTGATTTCGCCCGTTGAAGAGCTCTGATTAGGGCTCGAGATATTACGTTTTTAATTCTTGTATCTTGACAAGGAACAAAGTATAGTCCAACTAGGCTACTAGGTTTTATATAACGTTTTACCTGTTCTACTATGTTTCCGTCTTTTAATTAAAAATATCTTCACGATTACCCTTTTTATGAAGTCTCCATAAATTCATTTTTTATTTCAATTACTTGTACAATAGTTTTTTATATTCGTATATTGTGAAAGAAAAACAGATAATAGGCTAGTGAGTAAGAATGGGAGTTTTAGCCATATGAAATCAGAGAATGGTTTCATGGACAAAGTCAAACGACGATTTTAACAATCTACAAAAAAATCACAATTTTGGGGGTGTTATTACCGTATTGACCCGAATATAATACGAGGTTTTTTCCCCTAAAAAAATAATCTAAAATCGTATTCGTATTATATTCGCGGTCTAAGGTTTTCGACGCGTGAATTCAAATTTCCCGCCCGCGTATACATGCGCACTATCGCAGATCGACGAATCACGGCTCCGTGGCGAGTGCTCGAGCGTATTGCACTCTACCGGAGAGTTTATACACCACGCCAGCGCTCCGCTGGGCAATGTCTCCGCTAGAATGCGTTGTCGTGTTCTGTGCAAGACTGCTAGCACGAGCACAGGCCGGGCGGACATCGTTCCATGTGTGCTAGGCGGCCCCGATCGAGCGTTCGTAACAGGTTTACTGTGGCGCGGGGCTGCCTACCTCACGGGCGCTGGCCACCTGGCTCGCAGCGCCGGCAAGGCGGCAGTAGCTGACGTGCTGTATTGTTGTTTATTCTGATCGTATTATATTCGAGATATATGATATTTTTCCCATTGCCTACTCCAAAATCCACACTCGTATTATATTCGGGTCAATACGGTAAATTGATTAACGATTAATGCATTTGGAATCAATGAACATTGAACAATAATCAGCCGCATTCCTAATATAATTGTATACAAATGTCTGTACCGGTACGTATTTATTTACAGATAAGATTGCTTTTTAATGTTGATATTTATTTTGACATGTCGCCACCTTTGAAAGCTAAGATAATGCTTGCCTCAGAGATGAATGTTGTTTGGCTCAGTGGCGAGAGTGGGTGGAAAGGAAGCAGGGGTATAAGTTGTCACCGGTAGCTGGGGAAGGGTCGACAAGTGTTTAGCAGGGAAGTATTATTGAAGTTGGCTGTTTGGTCAACTTGATAATACAGTACTTAGCTTGACAGAGCTATAGACAAGATTGTAAAGGTGTGTTGAATGTTATGTAACTAATACATCTTTTTGCTTGTCAACAGGTACAATTGTCTGCCATAGCGTGAAGCCCTCGGAGAGCGAGCAGAAAAAATCAAGGAGGAACTTGGTGGGAGGGATAGTCACGTTCGTTACGGAGGACGGACAAGAAGAGAAGGGAAAGTTTGTGGAAGAACGGACCGTGGTCAACGGTTATCGCTTGAAGGCGATACGCGAATACACCTCTAACCCGTCCCTCTGCCTCCCTTTCCAAGAGGGGGCGGTTGTCAGCGTGATACGGAGACGGCAGCTGTCCCCCTCGCGCTCGCTGGTTCGCTTCGAGGTGGACATCGAACTGAGTCCGGGGGCAGAGGAGCTCGGAGGGAAAGACCTTCCCGTGGCGGACGGGTTAGAGACGGAGGGGCGGGTCACGGCGGTCCGGGGGCGGACGGGGGCGGCGTCCTTGACTGCCGGGCTGGCCGTCTTCACGGCGCGTCACGTCCAGCTGGGGGGCGTGGCCGTGCCGGAGGCGGCATACCGACACGTGCTCTACGCCGGCATGACCGTCTCCCTCAAGGTCACGGGGCCGGCCCCCATACCGGGGGTGGCTTACGCGGCCGACGCCAGCGTCTCCGTCCCCCTGGCCACCCCCAAAGGGACGGAGGTGACACCCCAGACTGCCAAGCTGTGGCGTGGTGTGATCGTGGGTGTGTCTGAGGGCCGGCCGTACCTCGTATCCTGTCCCCTGGGGGCTGAACGCTTCTACGTGCGCTGTGACAGTGTGGCCGCCCCCTCCCCTAACTTCCACTGGGGGGTGGGTACGAGGATCGTTTGTTCAATCGAGCTGGATCGTGACTACGGAGAGATAAAGCCGGGCTTTGTCTACCCGGCCTCGGTTCGGCTGCCCCTCAGGAGACTGACGGTCGCGACCTTGAGGGGTGAGAGAGAAGGGGTGACGCTGCCACGTACGCTGACCTTCTACCATCAGAAGGTCAGACGTTCTGTCTTGGTCAGAAGGAGAGATGTGAGGGTGGGGGGGCAAAAGCCAGGGCCCGGATTCCCCAAGGACTTCTTCAAGGTCGGGATGACTATAGACGTTAACGACTTCGTGGTAGGATCCAAGAACGCCAGTGTGGACCTATCCCCGGGCGCTCTGATAGGACGCTCCAGGCCCCGCAAGGCCCAGGTAACGCAGCCCGACAGCAAGATATCGGCCCTGGAAGTCCGAGCCAACAAGTGTGTACGGCCCACGACGGCAACGACGCTCATAGACGGGGTGGAGACGGAAGTCCGCCTCACCCAGGTTACGATCAATGGCAGGAAGAACCTGTTTGTGCCCCCCTCCGTATTCATGGTGGGGGATACCGTCAAGCTTCACAATCTAAAGCTCTCTCCCGATACCAAGCGGTACACCGCCACCATTCAACACTACTGTGGCAAGGAATTCTTAAAGAAAGCCTACAACAATCATATTTCATCAAATTCGGGCCCCGCTTTGAGCTCTACCCAGTCCAAACCAGTTGAAGTCCAAGCTGTCAAGTAAGATTTAGATATTTACAAATTGTCTAGTAGCCTAACAATGAATAAGCATTGTTGAATGTCACTGCTTAGGGCGTATCTCAATTTTGCCTGCTTCGCCTACCTCGCCAACTAGCATAACAATTACCAATTGTTATTACCTATTAATTGTTAGGTTAGTCAGCTACGCTAGTCGACTAGCAAAAAACATCGATTTGAGACACAGCCTTACTGTTATACATGGGAGATAAATTAATACCCACATTACATGATTCAATACTTTTGTCAAACTTGTTGAATTGACTTAGGACAGGGTTGCCGTTTTTGCGGATTTTATCCTCTTTTGCGGATTTTTAGGGTGCCTCGCGGACATGAGGATTAACGGCCAAATTGGCGGATTTTCTACCATTATTGTAAAAACCGTGAAATTTACTATAATTTGAAAATTCCGCCATAAAGAACGATTAGCTAACGTAAAAAGTAAAGTTGGACAATCTACACTTGAACCCGCAGCATAGACACGATGTCTCAAAACACGTGTGAAACATCGAGATTTCAACTGTGTTTTTGTAAGTTGTCTTGCTATACTAGCAAGCAGAGGGTGGAGCTTGTGTGGGAGACAGCCAATGGGGTACCTAAAGCGTTGTGATTGGTCTAGTAGTAAATAGCGTCCTCTATTGTCAACTTTGCAGAACGTGTGTGTTCTTTTAGTGTACGATAGAGCGCGTTGCCCGTGCCTCGTTGATAACAAGCAGAACCGTGAGCGTGAGCCCGTGACGTGACGACTGACTTTTTATATGAGTCTATGCTGTTATTTGCCTGGTTTCTTGTTTATATATAATATATATATACAAATTAATTTATTATTTATTTATTTGTATATAAATTATAATGGACAGGTAAATTCTCAAAGATCATCTGGCATAATACATAACCTAAAAATAAACATAACCTAAAAATTTTTTTTATTCTTTCACACTTTATAATATGCTAAGTAACAGCAGAATAAATGTGTTTTGGAGGATTTTTGAGGATTTTTTGGATATCTTCAGAGGATTTAAAAAATTACTTGGTGGCAACCCTGACTTAGGACAAAAAAAGCTAACAAAAGAAAAAAAGCATCACTAATAGAAACTATATTGTTGCAGTTTTTTACCAACCGTTTTTGATTCGCTTTTGTTCTTGAATTCAGTAAGTTTGATGAAAGTATTGAGACGTGTAATGTCAGATTAATATTGATGGTTTGCAAGAACCTAAGGGCATGTTCCAACTTGTCTATTTCGGCCTACTTCGCCGACTTACACAACAATCAACAATTGTTGTAATTAATTGTTACTAATTGTTGTGTTAGTCTGCTAGGGAAGTTAGTCGACTAAAAATGTCAAGTTGGAACACACCCTTACAACAATATGCTTGCTGGTAGGGATGGACGAACCTTGGTTTTTTAATTTCGAACCGAACTCGAACTTCTAAACAAAAAAAGTTCTGAACTTCGAACTCGAACCGAACTTTTACGAAGCGGCTTGAAAAGTGAAATATTGCACAAATTCAGGAAGAAAGGAAAGTAATCCCAAATAATGTTCTTTTTTGTATCTGTGGACGTAGGCCTAGCTCCCGTGGTCGGCATTGGCTCCGATGTTCCCTCATTTTCTTCACTGCCCATGATCAATTTAAAATTTGCTACAAATCTTTGAAACAAGATATGTGAAACTATCTAAATTCGCGGCCACAGAGAATTCGCAGCCTACGCCGTTCGATGTTTGGTTGAAAGTCGATAGTCGACATGCGCGAGCACGAAAGATCAAAACAAATCCTTCTCCGTACGAAGCGCTGCAATCGTGAATATATGTGTAAAGTAACCCCAACTCCATTAAGAACGTATTTTATCACGATTTTGTTTTATTTGAGGTTAAATTGTGATACAATCTGTATATTTTACCAAATTCTATAGTATTCAATTTTCTTTTTGTCTCGACTGAAATAAAAATTATTAAAATATGTAATGAAAAACTTGATAAATTGTCGTTACTGTATCATGTATACAGAGCCCTAGTCAGCAACTCGTTTCCTGCAAGGTCCACTAGATCGCTTGTAGCTAGGAGTAAATCCAGTAGACCTTGCGTTTCCTGTAGCGACAGCCATGCTACCTACCAGCGTTATTGCGAACCATAACAATATCATTCACCGGCATCGGCTATTACCGCTTGTAGATCGACGAAGACGAAAAAGCAATCATAACATAGATGATTGTGCACATAAAAAAAAAACATTTAATTACGTGTTCAATGTAATACATTTTCTTGCATAATGTACCATATTAGACCAGTTGTTGACAAGGAAGGTTGAAAGGAACATAATATAGGGCCTCGTCATGCCGTGGAAGAGATAGAGCCTAGGCCTAGGCCTCAGTCGTGCAGTGGAAGGCCCTAGGCCTGTGCGTAACGAATTTTCAAAACATTTTCTTTCAGCAAGCGTTGTTTACTGTTGTGTTGGCGTTTTTTACGAGGAATATGCTAAAAAATAGTTAAAACTGTCTCAGAAAAGTTCGGTTTAAGTTCGAAATTTTTACAAATCACGAACTCGAACCTTAACATTCGAACTCGAACCGAACCGAACTTCAAAAAAAGTTTGGTTCGAGTTCGAAATTTCGAACGTTCGTCCATCCCTACTTGCTGGCCATACTGGTGCTATGTTTGAATATGTTGCCATGGAGAAACAATTGAAGCAAATTGTAGTAGAAACCAAAGACTCATTTCATTAGGATTATTAGTGTTTTTTTAAAACTAAAATTGATTTGTTTGTGAATTTGTGCTTTTTAGCTCAATTTCGTAATGTATTTTTAATTTTAAATATTGCTTTTATGCAAGTTAAAAACGAAACCTGCTGATCTTGTTTAATGATTAATGACACCAGTATGGCTGCTGTGACGTCGCATGCAAACTATCAAATCAATATGTATCACAGTGTGCCCTATTTATAACACGTTAATCTGATTGCCATGACTGGTGGTCGGCACGCCAGCGCACCCCATCTGAAACATGTTTGTGTGTTTGCTTTTATTGTCATGGCGTGAAAGAAATAGGAAGCTGCTGCGACACGCTGCTGGCACACCGAGGCAACTAGACGTGTATGTATGAGGGCCTGCATGGTAACGCTGATACCCCGAGGCAACTAGACGTGTATGGAAGGAGTGTACGGAGTGTGTACGGCCAGTCATGCGGGCGGTACAATGGTGCGTTGTAAATGTTTCAGGCTGGGTGCGAATGGCGGAGGGGAAGATGACGTCGAGTCTTCTTCCGATTCGGACTCTGACTCGGACGACGTGGTCGAGCCAACAGAGAGGTTGCCAGGTGAGTCACCATGTCGAGGGGGCTGAATCATTGACCAGGATTAACACTTTTTGATACCTACTTTGATCACAATCCCAAAAACATTAACCAGTTCGAGTGTAACTAGTAGAACTGGTAGTATCCTTTGAGCCCCTTGAAATATAATAAATATTATATAAAACCTAGTAGTTGGACTATACACTGTTCCTTGTCAAGATCAGAGAATTAAAAACTCAATAATACATAATAATTGATAATGCGATAATAATTGCGATAATTGCGTTTTTAATTCTTTGATCTTGACAAGGAACAGTGTATAGTCCAACTACTAGGTTTTATATAACGTTTTACCTGTTCTACTATGTTTCCGTCTTTTAAATAATAAATATTGAGAGTAAGAAAGATTGTAAGGTGTGTAAAGGTGGCCGGCCCAAATTTACACCACAATTCAGTTCTCACGTAGAACAGTATTGCCATATCTGTCACTACAGCGTTGTAGGCGTCTTGTTGACAGAAGATGGTGATTTCAGGTCAATAATAGTCAAATTTACAAATTTTGAACGATTACGCGCAACACTGGGTTGAAACTTTGTTGCCGTGGGTTTTGCGTACAGCAGATTCACGATTCAATGATGGGCCACAGAATTCTAACACGGAAGAAGTATAATTTCTTTTCCAAGCGTGAAGCTGCAGTCGACTCGTCGAAACGAGTGGATGGAGTGTTGTGGGTATTTTCGGAGACAATTTTCTGATTTAACGAAAATAATAATAATTCTATTAAATGTAACTGAAACCTTGGCCCCATCAAAAATCTGTTGATGAAGTTTAGCGTCACCGAAGTAGGCTTACCTGCCTACAGTGTATTCCGCCGTAATAGTGCAGCAGTGTTTGAGACAGTCCGTTGTGGTCAGTGAATGAGGGAGGTGTCAATCGTGCGAATGTTGTGGCTTGACGCGTGTCTGTTTGCCACCGAATCGATGGTGCGCGCTGAACCGGAACAGCTTAACAAGCTTATATTATTGAATGTGCCGATTG
Organism: Isoperla grammatica; assembly: GCA_945910005.1. Taxonomy (NCBI): domain Eukaryota; kingdom Metazoa; phylum Arthropoda; class Insecta; order Plecoptera; family Perlodidae; genus Isoperla; species Isoperla grammatica. The sequence continues at coordinate 10,665,897 of OX246749.1, forward strand.
ATTGATCGATTTAACTTGTGATGAATTACTGTGGAGGTGGCCGCGCCGGTTTCCTCACGTGTTCTGTTTTTACTGTCGAATTGCATTGTATTCGGGAAGCCTTCAAGTACGCCCTACAATGCACATGTGGGCGCTACATGGCATGTTCCGATAGTTGAAACGTGCTTCAGGCAATCCACGTCATGTTCTCACCTCAGCACCTTGTCAGTTGACATACTCGATTAGCCTCGTTGCAAAATATTAGACGTTAAGCCCAAGTCTTTGACATTCAGTTTTATCTGTAGAGAAACTACTTTTGGGAGGTTTTAAAACCAAATCCCTCTTTGTCCCCCGCCACACCACGTTGGTATCGAAGACAATGAACAGGCTGACCTGGCAGTTAAGGCAACAGCAGAACTGGCTGATATGGATTTAGACCTCGTCCCTGTTCCTCGTGTCAGCAGTGGGCAGTGGTGCCGAAACGGGGGGGGGGGGGGGGGAGGGGGCAATAATATCGATTTGCCCCCCCTAGAAGTAGAGAATTCTGCTAAGATTCACTGCTCAAAAATGTAAAATTCTCTTATTTTATTAACACATCTACTGTCCTGTATGCGCTTTTAAAAGCTGCCGCAGACGAGGTAGCGAAACACATTTTTTTTTAAATCTGAAGGTGTGAGATGGACACCTTTTGCACGTGAGTGTCATTGTGTGTTGCACTGAATAGATTTCTACAAAACTAGACTCTGTGCCAGTAATAATAATAAAACAGTGTCGATATTCAGTGTTACTTTCTAGTGTAACAAGCAGGACGGTAACTAGGGTATGAAAATCACCCAGGTATGATGGGGCAAAGTACAATGGAGGGTCTGGGGTGAGGCCCCGGGTTTTTTATTTTTTTATTCTTGTAGTGTGATTGGAGTGTTTTAACGAGTTTTAGACATGTTTTCTATAACATTTGTTACTGGTGTGATATTAACGGTGGTATTATAGCAATTCATCGTCTACTCTCATTTTTTTACCTGTGTATGTACCCGGGCTACCACCTCCTAGTTACAGCCGTGATTACAAGTAGTAGTAGTCAGACTATGTGCGCATGTGTTGGTATGACAATCATTGCGTGATTAGCTTATTTGTATCCTGAATTTCCAGAGAATATTATTGTTACCTTTCTTGCCATCGTACACAGTGGCATAACTATAGAGTTACATCGGAATGCAGCCTAGCCTCCCAACCCTAACCCCTTGTAATAACACAACTATGATCACTCCGGGGGCTGAGGCAGAACATATACGTCGAGAATACGCGCTGGACGCACGTCACCTTCATGCAGTGGCGTATCCAAGGAGGGCCCCATTCAAAAATAATATACACGGCGAGCAGGAACCGTTTCCAACCTTAGGGCCGCCTGTGTCAAGACTTCACAGGATAAAAAAATTTGATAACCCTTGATTCATAGCCTTATTCAATAAGAATAAGAAAATATAACAATAATAAAGAATAAGAATAAGAAACCTACTCTATGACATTGCACGATTCTGAAACGTGTTCACACACGTTTAAAACATCATATGTGAAACAAAAATTTGCGCCATCGGCGAAAAGGCCTCCGGCGGCTTGGGCTTTCGTCCCAAACCCCTTCCTGGTTGCGATGTTCGACTCCCCCCATGGTCCATTCCCGGATATGCCACCGTCTTCATTTGTCCCCCTAACAATATGAACTTCCTGTGCTATACTGGCAACAGGTTCATGAACCACCAGCTAACACTAGGCCAGGCTTGTTTCGACGCGTTACAGAATAACAAACTACGTCGAGTGATGCCCTCACTCTCAGTCAAGATGCGACCCCCATCGACCCAGCTTTCTCGTCGCGAGGAGGTTGTGATGACCCGGGTTCGGATAGGGCATACGCACTTGACGCATGCCTACCTCTTTGACCGAGAAAAGATTTGCCCGAAGTGTCACACATGTAATGCCATACTCACTGTTCAACACTTGCTGGCCGGAGTGTGACACATGTAATGCCATACTCACTGTTCAACACTTGCTGGCCGGAGTGTGACACATGTAATGCCATACTCACTGTTCAACACTTGCTGGCCGGAGTGTGACACATGTAATGCCATACTAACTGTTCAACACTTGCTGGCTGAAGTGTGACACATGTAATGCCATACTCACTGTTCAACACTTGCTAGACGGAGTGTGACACATGTAATGCCATACTCACTGTTCAACACTTGCTGGCCGAAGTGTGACACATGTAATGCCATACTAACTGTTCAACACTTGCTGGCCGGAGTGCATAGGCGTGCGCAGGGGGGGGCAAGGGGGGGCAGCGGCCCCCCCCCATTAGGATAAGTGAGCTTTTTTTTTTAATAGAATTTGGCCCAGGGTATACCGTGTACGCCTGCCGATCGTAAAAGACGAGAAAAGGACCTATAGCACCTTCCTCATATTAAATATATTCCTCAAACTGTCACTGTTGCTTAAACTGCCTTGCCCGTTTGACCCGGGACACAGCCCGGGAGGTCCAGAATAGTGCCTGTCGTAATGCGTATCAAAAATGCTGACGCCTGACAATGATTCTAATCTTACCTGAAGTCCGAGATTGGAATGACGTTGGAATCAGCTGACCGGCCTCAACATCAACTGTTGCCCTACCGCCAAGATTTTGGCTGTGGGGCTGACCACTTCCTTCACTTTGTAACAATGATATTATTATATTAAGCCTATATTTTCAACAAGACCGATGTCCCACTAGTGCAAATTTAATAGATGATGATTGATGAATGATGATGAGGAAGGGAGCAGGGGAAGCCTAGTACCGGCACATAGCCTACTCCTGTCGAAAAGTACCAGGGGGACCACCGGCTTTACGTCGCATCCAAAAGGACGGTGTAACTTTGACCAGTCGTATAGGTTCCTCCACTAACCTGGACTGCGGAGCAGTTGACGAGAAGAACGAAGCTGTTACATAAGCTTTCGACCCCTCCAATCTGCTCTAACCAGCGGAAAATAAGTGTTTCAGAGGAAAGCGGTCACCCTCCCTCCTCCTGGCCTTGCCCGATGTCGCTTAACTTCGGTGTTTGTATGGGAACCGGCTAAGCGACCGGGGCTAAACCGCTGATATCCGCAAATAATTGTGTGAAATTAACCCATTGAACAGACAACCTGTACTCCTCCTAATATGCTTAAAATCCCGTTTAAAAATGCATGTAAAAAATCTCCTGCGGAGCTTTTTGCCCCCCATTGGCGCCGTCGTGAAGTATACTTGCATTGGGAATTTATTGTGCCCCCCCATTGATCAACCTCTGAGCACGCCTATGCCGGAGTGTGACACATGTAATGCCATACTCACTGTTCAACACTTGCTGGCTGAAGTGTGACACATGTAATGCCATACTAACTGTTCAACACTTGCTGGCCGGAGTGTGACACATGTAATGCCATACTCACTGTTCAACACTTGCTGGCCGAAGTGTGACACATGTAATGCCATACTCACTGTTCAACACTTGCTGGCCGAAGTGTGACACATGTAATGCCATACTCACTGTTCAACTCTTGCTGGCCGAAGTGTGACACATGTAATGTCATACTCACTGTTCAACTCTTGCTGGCCGAAGTGTGACACATGTAATGCCATACTCACTGTTCAACTCTTGCTGGCCGAAGTGTGACACATGTAATGTCATACTCACTGTTCAACTCTTGCTGGCCGAAGTGTGACACATGTAATGCCTTACTCACTGTTCAACACTTGCTGGCCGAAGTGTGACACATGTAATGCCATACTCACTGTTCAACACTTGCTGGCCGGAGTGTGACACATGTAATGCCATACTCACTGTTCAACACTTGCTGGCCGAAGTGTGACACATGTAATGCCATACTCACTGTTCAACACTTGCTGGCTGAAGTGTGACACATGTAATGCCATACTCACTGTTCAACACTTGCTGGCTGAAGTGTGACACATGTAATGGCATACTCACTGTTCAACACATGCTGGCTGAAGTGTGACACATGTAATGCCATACTCACTGTTCAACACTTGCTGGCCGAAGTGTGACACATACGATGCCATACTCACTGTTCAACACTTGCTGGCTGAAGTGTGACACATGTAATGCCATACTCACTGTTCAACACTTGCTGGCCGAAGTGTCACACATGTAATGCCATACTCACTGTTCAACACTTGCTGGCCGAAGTGTGACACATGCGATGCCATACTAACTGTTCAACACTTCCTGGCTGAAGTGTGAGACATGTAATGCCATACTCACTGTTCAACACTTGCTGGCCGGAGTGTGACACATGTAATGCCATACTCACTGTTCAACACTTGCTGGCCGAAGTGTAACACATGTAATGCCATACTCACTGTTCAACACTTGCTGGCCGAAGTGTGACACATGCGATGCCATACTAACTGTTCAACACTTGCTGGCCGGAGTGTGACACATGTAATGCCATACTCACTGTTCAACACTTGCTGGCTGAAGTGTGACACATGTAATGCCATACTCACTGTTCAACACTTGCTGGCCGAAGTGTGACACATGCGATGCCATACTAACTGTTCAACACTTGCTGGCCGGAGTGTGACACATGTAATGCCATACTCACTGTTCAACACTTGCTGGCTGAAGTGTGACACATGTAATGCCATACTCACTGTTCAACACTTGCTGGCCGGAGTGTGACACATGTAATGCCATACTCACTGTTCAACACTTGCTAGCCGAAGTGTGACACATGTAATGCCATACTCACTGTTCAACACTTGCTGGCCGAAGTGTGACACATGTAATGCCATACTCACTGTTCAACACTTGCTGGCCGAAGTGTGACACATGTAATGCCATACTCACTGTTCAACACTTGCTGGCCGAAGTGTGACACATGTAATGCCATACTCACTGTTCAACACTTGCTGGCTGAAGTGTGACACATGTAATGCCATACTAACTGTTCAACACTTGCTGGCCGAAGTGTGACACATGTAATGCCATACTCACTGTTCAACACTTGCTGGCTGAAGTGTGACACATGTAATGCCATACTAACTGTTCAACACTTACTGGCCGAAGTGTGACACATGTAATGCCATACTCACTGTTCAACACTTGCTGGCTGAAGTGTGACACATGTAATGCCATACTAACTGTTCAACACTTGCTGGCCTAAGTGTCACACATGTAATGCCATACTCACTGTTCAACACTTGCTGGCTGAAGTGTGACACATGTAATGCCATACTAACTGTTCAACACTTACTGGCCGAAGTGTGACACATGTAATGCCATACTCACTGTTCAACACTTGCTGGCCTAAGTGTCACACATGTAATGCCATACTCACTGTTCAACACTTGCTGGCCGGAGTGTGACACATGCGATGCCATACTAACTGTTCAACACTTGCTGGCCGAAGTGTCACACATGTATAATGGATCTCATGTCATTCTTCGGAACACAACATATGACCTAAGCTTTCATGTACGTTGTTAAGCAACAAGTATTCCAAATTCCATTAGAAGATGTAATCTTCCATTCTTGTTGTTTAACCTTTTCGATATTTATTGGTTAGTACATGTACAAGATCATACTTCCTGTGCATTACTCATCTTGAAGGCGAGAAAAACATGTCGTTTAAAGCGCCGTAAATAAATAAGCTTCCATTTTCACTGCATGCTGTATCAACAAGGATGCATCTGCTCCAAGTAGCTGCGAACCAGCCCTATATCTAGTCGCTTGTCAACAGGTACGATAGTCTGCCATGGCGTGAAGCCCTCGGAGAGCGAGCAGAACAAATCAAAGAGGAACTTGGTGGGAGGGATAGTCACGTTCGTTACGGAGGACGGACAAGAAGAGAAGGGAAAGTTTGTGGAAGAACGGACCGTGGTCAATGGTTATCGCTTGAAGGCGATACGCGAATACACCTCTAACCCGTCCCTCTGCCTCCCGTTCCAAGAGGGGGCGGTTGTCAGCGTGATACGGAGACGGCAGCTGTCCCCCTCGCGCTCGCTGGTTCGCTTCGAGGTGGACATCGAACTGAGTCCGGGGGCAGAGGAGCTCGGAGGGAAAGACCTTCCCGTGGCGGACGGGTTAGAGACGGAGGGGCGGGTCACGGCGGTCCGGGGGCGGACGGGGGCGGCGTCCTTGACTGCCGGGCTGGCCGTCTTCACGGCGCGTCACGTCCAGCTGGGGGGCGTGGCCGTGCCGGAGGCGGCATACCGACACGTGCTCTACGCCGGCATGACCGTCTCCCTCAAGGTCACGGGGCCGGCCCCCATACCGGGGGTGGCTTACGCGGCCGACGCCAGCGTCTCCGTCCCCCTGGCCACCCCCAAAGGGACGGAGGTGACACCCCAGACTGCCAAGCTGTGGCGTGGTGTGATCGTGGGTGTGTCTGAGGGCCGGCCGTACCTCGTATCCTGTCCCCTGGGGGCTGAACGCTTCTACGTGCGCTGTGACAGTGTGGCCGCCCCCTCCCCTAACTTCCACTGGGGGGTGGGTACGAGGATCGTTTGTTCAATCGAGCTGGATCGCGACTACGGAGAGATGAAGCCGGGCTTTGTCTACCCGGCCTCGGTTCGGCTGCCTCTCAAAAAGCTCACGGTCAAGACCTTGAGGGATGAGAGGGAAGGGGTGACGCTGCCACGTACGCTCACCTTCTTCCAGCACAAAGTCAGACGTTCTGTCTTGGTCAGGAGGCGAGATGTGAGGGTGGGGGGGGAAAAGCCTGGACCTGAATTCCCCAAGGATTTCTTCAAGGTCGGAATGAGTATAGACGTTAACGACTTCATGATAGGATCCAAGAACGCCAGTCTGGACCTATCCCCGAGCGTTCTGATCACCGGGTCGAGTGTCCTGGGACGCCCCAGGCCCAGCAAGGTCCTAGGAGCGCTCCCCGACGGCAAGATATCGGCCCTGGATGTAAACGACAAGAAGTACGTTCTGCCCACGGGGGCAACGACTCTCATAGACGGGGTCGAGACGGAAGTCTGCCTCACTCACGTCATGATCAATACCAGAAAGAACCTGTTTGTTCCCCCCTCCATGTTCGCGGTGGGCGATACCGTCAAACTTCTCAATCTCGAGCTCTGTCCCGATACCAAGCGGTACACCGCCAGCATTCAACACTACTGTAGCAAGGCATTCTGGAAGAAAGCTTGCAAGGATCATATTTCATCAAATTCGGGCCCTGATTTGATTTCTACCCAACCCAACACCGTCGAAGACCAACCTGTCAAGTAAGATTTAGATATTCACTAATTGTCTAGTAATCATTAATAAGCATTGTTAGCTGTTACACATGGGGGAAAACTTGATATATAATATGTATCGTAGTGCGCATTTTTATAACACGTTGATCTGTTTACTGGTGGTGGTAAAGTTATAATACGTACACACCATTTGAAACGTGTTTATCGGTTCGCGGTGTGTGCTTGGGGCTAGCTAAACATGTTGACTGGAGTACACACTTTTTCAAAACATGTTCATCAGTTTGCCACGACAAGTGTGGAATACTGGAAAACTAATTAAAAATGGTGTGCACTGTGAACTTTTCAACCGGTTATACTTTTTATTTTATCGGGTTCCTATGAATGATGGGGGGTAAACTAAAAATCTGTACTCAAGGGCTTGCTATTTAGTATTTACAACATGTTTGGCTTTTTGTCATGACTGGAGAGGATAAACACAAGCTATGTATGCAAACTGCACACCATTCAAAACATTTGATTATGGACTTATTTCCTAATTGCAAAGAGAATATTTATTTGCTTGATCTTTTCAGGTAGAGGTAAAACACATGGACACTAATACTGATCGTTAGCTGGATAGTACGATGGTAATCAATTATTATCCCATTAGTATTGGCAAAAACTGGAGCTGCTTGCGCGTGACCAACTGATATGGATGGCAATTATGTACAACCAGCAGTTGCTCGTCACGCACATGGATTTTAGGATTTTGTACAATATTATTATTGTTGTTCACAAAATGATAAAACACATATTTCTTTATTTTTAAAGAAGAATCTAATGACATCACCAATTTCCAAGTCTGTAACGTGTTTAGTTGTTGAGATACATATGTATCCTCATAAAAAAAATCACCCCTGTCCCTTTTCACACCCATTAATTTGGTATTCAGAAAACAGTAAAACAAGTTTCTTTGTTTTAAAATGGAATATAAATAACAATTTTCACGTACGTAACGTCTCTCTTTAGGTTTAGGTGTACTCGTAATAAAATTCACCCCCACTTTTTCTCGCCTCAACCTTTTTTCACCTCAATCCTCACGTCAACTGGATTTTCAGAAAATGCTAAAACTTGTGGATTTTTTAAGTTACTGTAATCTTATTGCCGAGTTTGATGTGTACAACATTTCAGTTTTTGAAATAAAAAATTCACCCCTTCTTTTTATCCCCCCCCCCCCCCCCCCCCCCCCCCGCCAGTTTTCACCCACCCTTACTTGATTTTAGAAAAATTGCAAAACGTGCTTATTTATTCTCAATGAAAAATCCAATTACCTATTTTCACGTCTGTATAGGGTTGCCAACTATTGAATATGAAAATACGGGAATTTTAAAATTGATGTGAAATGTAGAGGGAAAGAGGACGGCGATTCCCAGATTCCCAGTTGCCGAAGGCCAAATCGCCGCAGGCGCAAACAAATGTTTTCCTATAATAGACGTTAGGTCCCAGAAAATGAGTTAAGGGATTTAATATTAACTTTGGAGGTGTAATTTTCTCATTCAATTAATGTTTAATTTGGGAGGGTAAACTGAATTAATATGTATCATTTAAGCTGGGTACCTTCTACATTTTGTCAAGCTATTTTGCATCATGTAGAATCTTTATATCCCGTTTTAAATAATTATACAATTTTTGACACGAAAAAGAATAAATACCAACAACTTGTAACTCAGCTGGTTGATCTGTTTCTATTGTCTAACCTTTTTATGTACCATTAATAATGAAACAATTGTCTCAACATTAGACTTGAAGTTCAAAATGCTCAAATGCTGAAAGCTGTGTACTGTTAGTAGGCGGAAGTTTACGAAATGTGTATTTTAAAACAAATTGTGAAAATACGGGAAAACTGATTCCCGTGTCGAGTTGATACGGGAAGCGGGAAATCACAGTGGAAAACGGGATTTCCCGGGAAATACGGGAGAGTTGGCAACCCTACGTCTGTAACATCTTCCCTTTTCGAAATATACGTATGCTCATAAAATAATTCACCTCCTCTTTCAACCTCCTCTTTTTAGTGTTTATTTATTTTTAAAGGAGAATATAATTACTAATTAGTAACATCAATTTTTACGTTTGTAACATCTTTGGTTTTTGAGATATAAAATCCCCCCTTGTATTCACCCTCTTTTCGGAAAATTATAAGTTACTCGTTTCTTTGTTTTAACCCTTGACTGGTATCCTTATTTTCATATACGTAACTGATATGGCGGGGTCAAATATGACCCCAGTTTAAATTTTACTTTTAAACTGCCTAAATAACCACAAATGGGCATTATTGTGCTGAGGACTAATTGATATAGATTTTATTCATTGTATTAACAATATCGATTGATGTTTTATCAATTATTAGCGCAAGTTACACATTTTTTATTGAAAGTAAGTAATTTTCAAACTGAAAAAAACAGTGGATGTTTTAAAATTTATATAAAGAAACATAATTTTTAGTTTCCTTCTTGCGCGTCGATTTATTGTTAGTAAATATTCAAATTATTCTCTGAAATAAAAAAATCAGAAATATTATGTTTGTATGTCAAACCAACAAGGGTGTCTGTTTTGTATGTTATGAGTACAGTTTTTGTTTCTTGTTAGTTCAACCAGATTGTTTACTTTTGTCCATTATAGTGAACACTGTTTTACAATACGCAAAGTTATGTTTGTTTTTACACATAAGAGTTGTCACGATGTCATTTTCATCCATATTGTAAAATAATTTGTAAAATAAAAAGTCCCGTAAGAGGTATCCTGGGGTCTTTTTTACCCCCCGAATTAATTGCCGCCAAACGCTTCGAAGCAACAAAAACACACAACCACTATCTTCAACGCCTCAGCGGGAACTGAGATTACCTAATTCGCCAGCCGCTTGCTAAAACGTCCTGGTGGTCAAATATAGAACTATATCGTGCTGGAGTCGGCACAGACCCCACCATACCAGTCAAGGGTTAAAAGAGGAATCTAATTACGAATTTTTACGTTTGAAACATCATCCATCTTTGGTTTTTGAGACGTCGGTATCCTCATAAAAAGTTCAACCACCCGTTATTACCCCCATTAAATGGATTTTCGGAAAATGGAAAACACATTTGTTTATTCTTAATGGAGAATGTAAATACCAATTTTCACATCTGTATCATCTTTGGTTGCTGAGATAAAAGTATTTTAAAAACAACTTCAACCCCCCTTGTGACCCCTCTAGGTTCAGAATTTCCAAAAATCCTTCCTTAGTAGGTGATTTCATGCTAAGAGCAACGTACCTTCTAAATTTCACGTTCCTAGGTTGCAAGATCTACTTGATCTCCGTCTAGCAGAGGCTCGTCGAACTCGCAAGGTTGGGAGTCAATCAAGTAGACCTTGCTTAGTCAGTCAGTCACACAGGCACCTGCTTCTCTCTCTATATAATATAAACATAAAACACTAATACTTTCGTGGCCAGGATTTATGTAAATAAAACTAAAATATTCGCGGGTTATTCCGCCACGTCCTACCTCAATATTATGCCGACGTTTCAGGAACCTTGTGGTCCCTATCCTCAGGGCGTCGAACTCCAACTGACGTCTCTCGCGCTCAATGATTGTGAAGCTTTGCGCGCCTATGTTGGCTCATGGTTGTTGTTACTTGTTGTCTCTCCTTGTTCGAGCTGTTGAGGTGTTCCAGAAACTCCTGTAACTGTTCGTTCCCGTGAGGCCAGATCGCAAAAACCTGTCGTCGTACCTAAGCCAGACTCTGGGTTTATGTGTGGCTGTCTCTAAGGCCTTCCTTGGTTTCAAAACTCTCCACAAAAAGATTCGCAATAACAGGAGATACACAAGAACCATTAGCGTTCCCTCCCTTCTCTTGGCCACACACTGCGATATCTTGACTGTGCGACACCTAGAGTGGGGTTTTGGACTTGCATCTATTGTCTTTTAATAATAACATCAATCTCAAGTGGAATTTGCACGGCCATATGTGAACAAAAGAACATCAATTGAATAAACGAAGCCCTACTCCGTTTATCATGTAGCCAAATTTGTTTCTTGTACTTGAGGTTATAATTAACTTACATTTCTATCCTCATGAAGTTATAACCAGAATGAAAGTAGTTGGTTGTGTTTAGTGTCACGCTGTGAGAAAGTCTGTGGTCTCGGATCGTGCGACCGGTTCATAAGTCTTGTGGTTTTCATGTGAATTTCCACATCATCTTTCCTTGTAGAAGTTTGCTCGAGTTTAATTCGAAGCCAACTTTTTAGCCGTTACGTAAGCCCTATGTTTGAATATAACAACCCTTTACCATTATCTGACTGTAAATACCTATCGAGCCTGCCACAAACTGCAGCTTTTATAATTGTTTGTTTTCACCATGATTGTTGGTTCTTGCAATCATTTATATGTATAATATTTAGTTGAGTGTTAGGATGCAATATCTTACCTTCATGAAGCTGATAAATTTGAGAGTTCAAAAGTAAATAAATATTAATTTACCTTTTCTCTTTTACTTTCAATTTATAATTTATTTGTTGTAAAACTAGAATTTGTCTCTAAACAGTAGCTATTGTTTGTAGCCATTTTAATATTTGCTTCGTTGTTGAATAGGAATGTCAATAAAAACAATGCCATTGAATTTAAGTAGTAATACAGAGACCCCTGAAAAAAAATTCCATTACCATACGACCAGACCAGATAATAATTGTAGAATCGTGTGTATTATTTGAAATAAATAATACAAATACGTTTGTCTGTTTCATTTCACTGAAGTCGTCAATGCCCATTTTCTGAAATGATCCCTAGTAGGCCTAGGCCCTAGCTGTATTTATATAATGGCAAGGTAAGAGTCTGGCATGAGACACGTGTGTGGTGTGGTTTACATTGTATGGTGGTCGTCTTGTCCGGTTAGAATTAAAGTTGTATCAGTTCAAAGAGTCTTTCATTTATGCTCCCTCTGGACCTCCTAGTCCCATTATTCTAGTGCCATCCTAGGAATGACCAAGTTGCAAACAGTCTATACAAAAAATTAGCCATTTAGTATATAAACTTATAAACACAACCACTGCGTAGGCCTATTACAAATACAAGCCTGTATTAGATAGTAAAGACTACAAATTATATTACGACCGGGCAGTTATAACAGACCAAACCATACATCACAATAGACCGGATATATTTATTGACAAGAAGGAACAAGAAAGAATTTTAATTGATGTTGCCATTCCTTTATGCCACAATCTAGAGACAACTTGGCGAGAAAAGATAAACATATATAAGATCATAAGGAGTTAACTATTGAAATAAAAAGGTTGTGGAAGCTGAATAATGTAACTGTTGTAACGTTAATTATATCAGCAAATGGTATTGTTCCGCGTAAACTACATGACATTATTAAACTTAGGTCCAGTTTTACAATGTCCCAATAACTACTTATTCGTCGAATAGCTTGTTGTCTCCATGGCAACGACCAATCAAAAGTCTTGAAATCCTCCAAATAGCTTAATTGCTACAAATAACTTTCTTATTGGGAGATTGTAAGACCGGCCCTAATTGGTCTCCACCCGAACATATACATCGAGATGCAAAAAGCAATAATTTTGAACACGTGTAGGATAGTACGAAAATTTTGGAACTAAGAAGAATGAAGACTTCAAGAAGTTCTGCATCCTGATGGTGGTTTTCGTGGTTTCCACCGTACGAAGAGCGAATGCTGGGATGAGTACAAGTCGGCCACGACCGTACGTAGCATCCACAGTTTGTTTTTGAAAAATAATGTAGACAATGATATATTTAATTAGTTTTAAGTAGATTTTAATAAGGTAAGGTAAGCACATGGAAATACTCGACATTTATGTCCATACAACATGTTTACGCCGGTTTTGACCGAGATTGTATGTACTATTGCAACAATAAAATAATAATAATAATATTGCGGAAAGTTGTCAGAATGTAGTGTGATTTTGTACGGCTTAGTTATTTTGACCCGTCGTGCATAGTAATTTATAGCAAGTGTTGCCGAGATGCAGAGAATAATAATAATAATAATAATAATGCTGCAGTACTGGGGTAATATATACACCACGCAAACAATGGAGAATAATTAAATGCAAGATGGCTAACCAGTAATAGACGTGACTTCGACAGGTACTACCCCTATGTATCAGTGCCGTAGAATGGTTTATTGAGTATGGACTGATCGCCCCATAACCCCCCTCCCCCTCCATGTATCCGCTACTGACGTAAATCACATAAAAACATACAACAAACATGAAAACAAATTGCAAATAAAAATTCCAAGTGACGAAAATAAACGATGAGGTCTTAGTCGCGTCAAGTAAACACCAATAACGACTTGTTCTTTGCCAGAAATATTTATGTTAGGTAAGTATATAGTTATAGTATCATAGAGAATGCAAGTGCGCCGAAAAGTATCTACTTCCGGTTCAACTTTGTTTTCACGAGATAGGAAAATAACACGTGAAATAGAAATGTTGGCCTAGAATATGCTCCCATTTATTCCCTATATTTTATTTCCCAATAATAAGGGTATCGGATTAACCATGAATTATTTATTTCTTTACGATAATTTTTAAAGATCCAGTATTAGATACAATTTAAACTGTAGCAAGTTATCCGAATGTCTATGCAATGCTGCTTGCCACATCTATGCAAATTGAGCCAACCGAGCCATGCTGAAGCTAGCGCTAGCACGAAGTTGGACAACGTTGTACGAAGACGGGCAGGCGATGGCTGTACAATGTTGCCAAGCGTATCGCACAGCCTTCACGGTACATAGAGGTGGCGTTCGCAATGTTTACTTCGCACTGACATTCTGTGTGTTGCTAGGATACTTGACGTGTTTCTTCGTCAGTTGATGGTCAGTTGTCTTTATTGCCATTTTGTGTTTGACAGAAGTTAATTTCACGTGGGGCCGGAAATATGGCGGCGTTTTATCTATATTATGTGACGCCCGTGTTCGACTGATTTAGTTTGTAATATTATTTATGAACACCTATTACTGATATCAAGAAACATTGACACTGAAAACATTACTAAGAGATCTTTCTGAGTAGTAATATGTGTTCCCTATGCCTTTAGAGTACGATAATATGCAGACAGTCAAGGGTAGGTCGTCCGTAGCTGTTAGTTACAGTCTGTTAGCCTTTGTTTTTATTGATGAATTTGTCTTAAAATAATATTGTTGAATAAATATGACTGTAGGTATAACATCGGAGCCTCAGTAGAAAATGCATTTAAATTAAAGTTCAAATAAAATAACTAAATTAGGTGCTTCTTTCAACACACAGGCAATGTCATCTGTCAGCTAGCTAGTGGAATATGGTTAGGGCCAATACTAGGCGTTATAACTTATTAATTACATTTTACTGTTTATTATATTTTAGGACATTATGCTCAGACTTCTACTTACCTAGGCCTATAGGCCTCCATGATGTGCTGTCATTTTTTGTTCCAAATAATTCCAAGGGCCACAAATATTCTTTAACCTTGGTTGGCCATACACAATTGCATGAGAAAGGAAAAAATGTAGTATGTCATCAACTACATAATATAACAGATATTTAGACATAAAATAGTTTAAACAATCTAGTAGTAGAAATATTTATTATAGCATGTTTTCATTTTTACGTACAGTATCAAGTTAATATACAATACACAACATACAGTAACATACATCCAACATGGTATGTACCTGTGGCACTATGTTATTTACTAAAACATAGCCTATCTGTATCACTGCAACCATAGTAGGTCTATCACTTGTCAAGGTATGTTTTCTTAAAAATAAAGTTAATTAATCCCCCAAAAAGTGGAAGCAACATCAAAGAATTAAAATTGTATTGAATTGGGGCTTGCAATAAAAGTATGGCCTTTTTTATGAAAAAAAGTTACCATAAGAATCAACCCTAGGCCTTACCCATTAGAGTTCGGTTCTGAGTTGAATAGATCCAGGGTAGGTTTGATTTTCTTATTTAGGCGAGTAAAAGTATCG
The DNA here is from genome assembly GCA_945910005.1 of Isoperla grammatica. Lineage (NCBI taxonomy): Eukaryota > Metazoa > Arthropoda > Insecta > Plecoptera > Perlodidae > Isoperla > Isoperla grammatica. The sequence goes on from OX246749.1 coordinate 10,681,118, forward strand.
AGTCGTCTGACCTTGTTGTAGAGTAGGCCTATGTTTTAAAAGAACAGAAAATGTACCAACCGATAGTCTACATTCAGCTTCAGCTAGTGTGAATTAATTATATTAACATTTAGATTTACTTATTTTGGATATAAAATGCATTATATTGATTATTGAACACTAGTACTTCCTCCTTCCTAGCAATACCCCAACAATACCACTTTACGAGGAACAATTTTAAAGAAATTCAATCCCATGCATTATCGGGTCATATGAAAGTTATGTTTTTCCACCAAAAAACTGTACCTGTGCGATTCAAGTCATCTACAAAAGACGAACAAAAATATTATACAAAACACTGGAGCACTTTTCACCCGATGCTTGCTGTTATATTGCCACGAATAAAATCACACCCAACTAAATCGATTGACAATGAGATGAAGCTGCTGCTGTTGCACCTCTAGCTCTGTTTGTTTGGCCCCAATCATGGATGCTGTGTGCTACTGGTCCTGGTCTTGGTCCATGGCGGTGGTGGTGGTGGTGGTGGTGGTGGTGGTGGTACAGTAAGCGCCAGTCGTGGGGTAAAATTCCTCTCCACACCTGAAACAATATCAATTTGAAATAATTTTAGACAATATGCAGCTACAAGATGAAAATTATCGGTAATATTTAAAGAAATTTTAAAAATTCTATTGCAAAAGTGTGTTCCCTCACCAATAGGTATCAGGTACTTGAAAAACAATTGCCTATTCAAACCAACTTAATAAATATAATATTAAGTAATTTTAAAGTAAAATTTGCTGCTGGAGAAACACTAGTTTTTACTTTTCATTTCATTTCTTAGCTGTATAACCACAATACAAGATTGTATGTACATTGTCAAGATGGGTTAAATATTACATCATAAGGTCGTGTAGGCCTAGAAGTCATTGTATGGCTCATAGCTTGGTTCCTTGACCGGTGAACTCGGCTTTAACACTTAGCGTGCGGCCGGCGTAATATTACGTCGCGCGATGTCGTGCCAGGATGGCGGGCGGCGTATTATTACGTCGGGCATATATCAAACCTTCTAGTGACTGCCGACGTTTTTCTACGCCGCTCGGATTTTGCGAGAACATTGGTATTGTTGTTTACCGTTAGATGGCATAGGCAGCCGCTTTTATTTTCTGTTGGCGCCAAAATTTCTAGATGTTTGCGTGAATAGTGTAAAGGGCTTTTAGTAGGCGTTTTATTATTTTATTGTTATTATTTTATTATTATTATCAGTACAGAGTGAAAATGTTCTAGCTTCAAAATAAGTCAATAAAAAAAATAAAAAAAAAATTTTTTTGTAATTTTTTATTTTTTATTTTTCTAAAATCCAAAATCGTCACTTTTTTACAAAATTATGACTTATTCGTATGAAAAAAAAAAAAAAAAAAAAAAAAATCGTTTTGAAGATCAAGAGTCAAGCTTTTTCTAGGTATAACTCCCACATACATACCTTTGATACTTCCTTCGGTACAATATCGAGAAAAGTGGCAAAAACCCCCAGCACCAGGGGAAGGACCTGTCTAAAACGTCCAGCACCCAAAGTGTTAAATAAAAAATAAATAAATTCACATTTAGAGTCTACCCACTCAGTAACTAAACTGATTTGCAGTGGGGAACTTTAATTTAAAGTGACTAAACCAACCCTGTAGGTTCCGAACACCATCGACGAGTGAGCGATAACCAATCAAAGATCGATATTTCAAATACGAAACATATGAATCACTCAGTGATTGGACAGTGCGAGCACCCAGTGCTTAATTTGTAATGGAGCGCGGGTATACGCAGTATACCCACCTATTTTCGTGGGTATACGCAGTATACCCACCTTTTTTCATGAATTATTAGGTACGCAACACTCACATTTTGGCTAATATATATAAAAAACAAAAAAGTTTGTATTGGGTATTTGTCCCTTACATGCTCATATTTCAAATTTACTTGAATACATCTATAACTCTAAATAAACTTAGTACACTCTTATCTCTTGGTTTTACGTTTCTCCCAAATCAACCTCCGAACTTTATAAATAGAATCATCTCCTATTGTTATTGGGTGCAGGCTCCTCGTCAACCAGCCAGTAAGGGTTAGCAACGCGAAGGGTACGTCGCTCTCGCTGCTGTGAGGGAAATGGCACAATCCGTAAAATTTGATTTACATGTTTGATTGATACAGCATTTCTCTGTTTGGGGATATGTTTAATGCGTTCGATTCCTCTTTAATACTAAAGCGGTATCCTGTTAAAACTAAAAATTTGGCCCTGCATTATGTTTGATGGTCTGAAACGCGTTTTGAGGTGATATCTTGTCATAAAAATAAATACAACGGATAAACATTCAGGCGCGTAGGAAGGGGGGGGGGGGATGGGGGAGATTCCCCCCTCCCCACTTTTTCTGCGACACACCCAATTTTAGACACCCATTCACATCACACCCTCAAGAAATATTTATTTAAGCCTAAAAATCGAGAAACAACTAATACAGCACACAAATGTTTCGCCTTCGGCCTTCGGCGATAGTCCCCCGGCAGCTGGGGCTCCGCCATAGACCCCAGAACTTGTTCGCGCTCACAATTCTCCCCCCACCACTTGAAAAAGAGTTCCTATACGCGCCTGTAAACCGTGTAAACATTTCTGTTATTGTTAGGTTGTTCCTCTTGGAAATGAATTATTGCCAGGTTGACACATAATACTGACTACTTCGATAACTGATATTTCATAATATATGTATATCTACTTTTAATCGTTTAATGGTAAACTTACAGTACGATTAAAATAACGATTGGCTTTTGAAGACGAGTAAAATTGTATCAAATCCAACCCAAAACTCCAAACCTAATTCCAGATTACGAGCCCAAAAGCTAAATTGGTAAGGGGGATGAAGGGGGGTTCAATTTCCCACCGAGAAATCAATTTTTATCACGAGCACATTTTAACATGAAACTATGATGCGTATACCCACCTTTTTCTTTACAAATTAACCACTGCGAGCACCTGCGGACAAATGCCAGAATCAACAAGGCCGATTTAGCACAACTTTGAATTTATTGAGTGCTTCATTGCTAGGACAGCTCTTAAGTCACCATTTACTTATTCCTCAGCCAAGAAGTAATGGAATAATGGAATCCACATTACAAGTTAAAAAACTTCTGACCGAAGCGGGATTTGAACCCGGGACTTTCTGCATTGGAAGCAGGAATGCGTACCACTGGACCAACGAGCCACCTTGTTTCTAGGTACCACCTCTACAGCAAGGAGTGAAAATAAATTACCTACCTATTTATTTAAACAATAAAATAAATAAACAAATAAGCTTAAAGAAGATAGTATTTGGGTAGAAAATCACTGGAGCTTACAGATAAAACATGAAATAACAATTGTACTGCGCATATGATCAATATCGCAAAGGAATACAGAAAAAAGTGAGTACGAAACGCGATCAGCGATACCGTACAATTACCAACCATAGTACTAGTAAAGATTGTGAATGCTCCTTAACATCAAGGATACAGCTTGGGCATATAAGCAACTGTCAATTTTCACAGTCGTTACGCATGTCTGGCGCCTTAGGTCCGAGCCCTAAGCTATGGGTTCTAGGCCTTACAATTGGATTTATCTAGGCTATGCTAGACCTAGAGGTTAGGCCTGCGGACAATGATGTAGGCCCACAGGTAGCATACCTAGACCTAGCTCAGTTGACCTAGACCTATGCCTAGGTGCCTTTATTAATCTAGAACCAATTATGTTAAGTTAATGAGTCTGTTCTCCAACTTACCTTTTTTGTCTATGAGGCTAGGCCTAGGCTAGCCTTGGGCTTAGCACTTCGAAAGGGTAGGCCCTAGGGCTCCGCCTGCAGAGCAATGTGTCCATGGCTTCGCAAAACCTCTTCAATTGACACTTCCCAGCCAATTTTCGACAGGTGCCAATATAGGAGCGCATAAACACACTTGTCTTCCTGACGGAATGTGACATCAAGGACAAATCGAATGACGGGCAGGTATGAGCAGATGACTAGGGTCCTAGGGCTAACCTAACCAACCTCGAGTTTGGCACACACTTTGTGAATGGAAAGTAATAATTTCGTAAAAGCTTATTGTTAGAGTAGTTTGGAAGATACAGCTATTCTCGGAACACTCTTCGTTGCCCCTCAATTACTTGCTCGATCCAAACTGCAAAACGTAAGACCTCGAAGTGTCAGCAAGGAGGTTATTAACATCCGTTGTCAGCTGTCTGTTGTTGACATTTTCAAGTGGCCTGCGGTAGGCGGGCCTAACCTAACCTATAACTTCGCGGGAAATTAAAAGTATTTCAAACGGAAAATGATTGTAATACGTTTTTGCTAAGTATTCATATATAAATTTAGCCTTCAATTTGGAACACACGTGTACTAAATGTTTCATTTAATTATTTTAAATCTGAAGAAGCACGGGTCCGCCATGTTGAATAAATCCCGGTCCGCAGCCTTCTACTGCTACTTGATCTTGTCACGACTACAAGGCTGTGATGTGCCGCCTCGGTTTGCAGAAGCATTGCAGAAGTTTCGATAAACAAGTGTCACACTTTTAAATTCAAAAAAATTTAGAGTATATTATGAACAAACAGTGTTCACAACGGCATAACTCGCGCTTTTGCTTTTAATCTTGTGAAACATGTAGACGAGAAGTATGCCAAACTGCGTTAAACGTTTGACACGTTGGATGTGCGTGTGAAGTTAGCAACGAATAACGTTAGCAACTAAAACAAAAGCGCGCGATAGCGGCGGCCGGTTGAACCAAAGTGATCGCAGCTACCAACAGAGTACTGCAGCATCTGTGACTGCAGTAAAGCTCGTAGCTCGGCCTAGAACCCCGCTTATACTTCATTAGGCCAAATGTAAACGTATACTCGTCGTACAACATCTTCGGTAATGCTTCCGTCACGGGTGGGTGAGCGGCAGCCAACCAGCGACCGTGGCTAATTCAGATACCTGCTCGGGTTGGCCGAGACCGTAAACACGTCATTGATTGATGATGAAAGCATTACCGAAGTTGTTGTAAGAGACCTATATATCATGATAAGCATTTGTTATCATAAACAATTAGCAGTGAATTAAAAAAATAGCACCCATCAAATTGATCTCCAAAATTGAAAAAAAATGTTTTTAACCAAGTATGAGCCGTAATGTGCGAGTTCCACGAAATGACCCCCCCCCCCCCCCCCCCCCCAAAAAAAAAAATACAAAAAAAATACAAAATAACTACGACGAAAACTATTATATTTCAGTGTAAATATTGTTAGAGAGGTAAAAATTAGAAGCTTTGTATACAGTATTATTAGGAAAACGGTAACGCTTCAAATATACCTATCTACAATATAAAACAAAACTTACTTTTCATACAAAAATAATAACTACGAAAAACCCAAATATTTTCAATATAAATATTATTGGAGTCGTGAACATTTCAAGTTGTCGATACGTCGTTATTAGGATTAACATTGCGACCCGTAACGTAATGTTGTACCCATCATACTTTTTATACAAACAAAGATTCTTTAATTGCTGGGCCTCCAGCTCGAAAACGTTTCCAGTTTTCTACAAAGAATAATTCGGATAACCAATGCGCTTCATATGTAACGACCTACCTACCCTCGATGTTGTACACTTCATTTAATACCAAGAATAACTGGTCTAAAGAAATAAATAAATTTCAAAAAAAAATTATGTAAGAGGTGGACATTGCCAGTTTGTATACAGCATTATTAAGATGGTTAAAACGCGTGAAATAAATCTTTGTCCACGTCATACTTTGTATACACATTAATTGTATTGTTGGGCCTCCTGCTAAACAACCATAGGCGTGCGCACGGCCCAGGCCTAATGTGTCAACTTGGCAGTCGGGCCGCGCTGGACTCCAATTCCTTTAGACCCAGCCTGGGCCGAGAGCAGTGTAACTTTAAACTTAAGTTTTTATAAGTCTTTAAATTAAAATGCACTGTCAGTAGCGTGTTTTTACGCAAAGGCACACTTCACCCGGGGCTGCGCAAAACATGCCTAATTTATCTTTTATTTAAATGAACGAAACATAGCTATATAGGGGCCAGTGGCGTAATTAAGAGTTAGGGTTAGGGGGTTAAGATTAAGGGTTAGGGGGTTTAAACGCCCCCCCTCCCGAAACTAAATCGAGAATGATTTTACTTAATACTACATTTACTTAATACTAATTTTCATTTGTAGTTTCGTTCTTACCGATCGGTCTCTCAAACGATTTTAAAACTAAAGACATGTTTGAAGAGCTCTTAAAAACTACGATTGGGGATCTAATCCAAATTTTATTATTAGGTCTTTTTTGCAACAGAATACAAATTCCACTAGTCAAATTCAATACAGATACACAAACAACGGGGAATAGTCCATTTTTAGCATTTTTTTATATGTATCACTCATTTTCAAATTAGCTTTACCCGATGTCCCCATAAAAAAAAAAAAATGCTAAAAATAGACTTTGCGTATGTCTATATTGAATTTGCACTAGTGGAATTTGTATTCCGTTACCAATAAAGGCCTAATAATAAAAAATTTTAAAATTTAAAATTTTTTTAAGGGCTCTACAAACATATCTTTAGTTTTAGAATCGTTTCAGAGACCGATCGGTAAGAACGAATTTACGAATGAAAATAATATATCCAATGCTCCGGCCCGGCTCGGTTGTATAACAGTGCTGTAGTATATAACAATCGCTACAAATAACATTTTCATTATATTTATCATACCACTTCACTTAGGTAAGAAATATAATTTCTTTAAATAAATAACAATAAATTCACATTTAGAGTCTACCCACTCAGTAACTAAACTGATTTGCAGTGGGGGACTTTAATTTAAAGTGACTAAACCAACCCTGTAGGCTTCGAACACCATCGACGAGTGAGCGATAACCAATCAAAGATCGATATTTCAAATACGAAACATACGAATCAGTGATTGGACAGTGCGAACACCTGCGGACAAATGCCAGAATCAACAAGGCCGATTCAGAACAACTTTGAATTTATTGAGTGCTTCGTTGCTCAATAAATAATTATAATAATTCAATAATTCAATTATATTTATGTGTTCATCTAAAACTAATATACCTTGCGCTCGAACCAGTAAAAGTGAGGGTTCCTATAAATAAAAATGTATTAATCTAATATTACAATATCACGGTATGTGAATTAAAATTTAAATGACTTGTGACCACAATGTTTCACTTCATGTTGAGATTATATTGAACAACCATAAAACGTTAAATACACAATGTCTATGCAATTCTTATTTATAACTTTATTAATACCTACTGTAACACTGTAACTTCAATATAATACAAACAAACGAGTAGTGGTTCGAGTAGTATTCTTTGAGTCTAAAAAGCACGAAATAATTATAAAAGTGAAAAAAAATTTCGCCTTCGGCGAAATGGCCTCCAGCGGCCGGGGCTTCGCCCCAGACCCCTTTCGGTCACCTCATCTCACTTTTCCCTAATTAACCCCACCCCCGAAATAATTCCTAGTTACGCCACTGATAGGGGCCACAAGATCCTATGACAGCGGAAAGCGTCGCGTCTTAAAATCGCGTTTTAGGCCATAAAAGATAGTGCATTAACCGAAAAAAATTTCGCTTACGGCGAAATTGCCTCCGACGGCTGGGGCTTCGCCCCAGACCCCAACTATACCACGCTACCTTGTGCCGGGTCTAATGTTAGACGCTGCGCACGCCTATGTAAACAACGACTACTGAACGTTTTCAGTTTCAATGCAATGTGCAGTCTGCGCTCGTACACGCCTATTTGGCGCCGAATTTAAAATTATGAAACGATCCACAGAAAAATCACGATTTCGTGTAGAAAATAAAATCGTACGATTATCGCGATTTAAACAAGAAAATCGATTCAAATCGATTAACGATAATCGGTCTCATTCCTAATAGGGTACGCACATATGACGTAACAGCCGAACTACAACAATGGAATAAATGGTGGACAAACAACAAGCCGTCAAAGTAAAATCTTTGCAAATAATGAGGAGAAACAATTAGTTGTAACGATAGTAACTGCTCGCCAGTTAAAATTTATGTTAAGTAATGGACAGCAACTATCTGAAAGTGTGTGAACGTTCTGAACGTTTGTTTTTTCCAACTTCAGAACTTCATATTTTTTTTGACAGCTTGCTTGTCCATCGGTTCTATTCATTTGTTTCATTGTTGTGTTTCGGTGTTGTGCGTACCCTATAAATAACATAACATGAACATTCCCACTCTTTGATTTGACTGAGCCATCGTACTAACACCAGCACTGCATCATGTAACTTTGTAAATAACGTTCGATAGCGATGAAAATTGTACTTTTGAACGATCGTAGCTCTTAAATGCAATTATGTACAGCTCCAGTAACTCTATTAAACGTTGAACACTCATCCTGGGGATGATAACTAGCCATAGTTGCAAAAATATAGAGCGTAAACGGTAAACCCCAAATATCATTTGGAGGAGAGCGGTCACCCACCCTGCTCCTGACGTAGCCCGATATTGCTTAACTTCGGGGTTTGTATGGGAACCGGCTAAGCGACCGCGGCTAAACCGTTGGCTTAGACACAACTGTTGATAACTATATGCATACAACTTACATAACTATATCATAAATAAAAATAAATAAATAAATTCACATTTAGAGTCTACCCACTCAGTAACTAAACTGATTTGCAGTGGGGGACTTTAATTTAATTTTATGTTATTAAAGCCATAATACATTATGATAAATAGACCCTGGGGATCGAACCGAGGTCTCCCACTTGCTGACCGAACACTACGGGCAGTAGGAGACCTGACATGGGTTCTTGTTTCTAGAAATAATAATATAATATAATACAATATTTAATTCTGTGATTTTTTAATTTTTTATTTATATTCTTTTTACATACATGTCAATGTGGCTATATTTTGTGTTTGCTTAGATATTATTCCAACAGTAATGGGTGTCTCACACTTCGTCATCCTTCTCTAGTCAATTTTCAATTTATTGAGGCTCATTATTACACGGTATAAGTACAATAATAATATTTTCTGGGTGAGCGATTGTAACCATATAAGTACCAAGTACTTGTGCATGACATTTGTCACTCTTCACTGTGAGTGAGTGTGATCTTATAAACTTATTAAGCGAGCGAAGCGAGCGTTTCCACGAGACTCTTATGGCACTTCGTTCTGTTTTTTTTTGTTTGTTTGTTTGTTTTTTTTTTTGTTTTTATGTCCGTCGATAGCGGTCGAACGGAAAGTCCGATCAACTTGAAATTTGGACCATCCACAAGCCTCGATGTGGATTGAAGGTGTATAGTTTTGAGGCAAAATCGTTTGAAAAGTTACAAAGTTACACCATAGTTACTGCAAAATATTTTTTTGAAACAAAATGGCGGCAAAATGTGAGATAGCCATATTTTTTTAAACTTTTTTCCGGTCACGAATATGTTCATTCGTTGGCGAAACGATAAATATTGGCAAAGTTACACAAAAGTTACTCGAAAATATTTTTTTTAAACACAGTTACGGCAAAATGTGAGATGGCTATCTTGTAGTAAATTTTTGTCCGGTTACGAATATACTAATGTAAACGCGATCCAATACGTATAAGAGGCAGAAATTACATTTATATTGCTGTCAATAACTGTTAGTAACGGTGGCGGACCGTGTTGAAAACATGACCACGAAAATTCTTAGCAACGCACATTGCACTGCATACAACAATGTCGGAAAGTATAAAAGCTATGGAAATTAGAAAAATTTTTGCAATGCGCATTCTTGAATTGTTGTTAATTGTTGTTCGTATTAGCATTGACATCTTTTCGCCAGAAAGTTCGTAGATATTGACGCGCTCGCTTATCAACGCGTCAAACAGAGCGTTTTCCTAGTAAAAATAAAACCATTTATCGATAAATGGTTTTATTTTTATAAGTTTATAAGGTTTTTATTCTTTTACTTACTGACTTACTTACTTACTTACTTACTTACTTACTTACTTACTTACTTACTTACTTACTTACTTACTTACTTACTTACTTACCTTCTTAATTAAGCGAGCGAAGCGAGCGTTTCCACTTGACTCTTATGGCACTTCGTTCTGTTTGTTTTTTTTTGTTTTTTTTTGTTTTTTTTTGTTTTTATGTCCGTCGATAGCGGTCGAACGGAAGGTCCGATCAACTTGAAATTTGGACCATCCACAAGCCTCGATGTGGATTGAAGGTGTATAGTTTTGAGGCAAAATCGTTCGAAAAGTTACAAAGTTACACCATAGTTACTGCAAAATATTTTTCTGAAACAAAATGGCGGCAAAATGTGAGATAAGCAGATTTTTCTACAGATTTTTCCAGTCACGAATATGTTAATGTAATGGCGATCTGATAAGTATTGGCAAAGTTACACGAAAGTTACTCGAAAATATATTTCTGAAACACAGTAACAGCAAAATGTGAGGTGGCTATCTTATAGTAAATTTTCGTCTGGTCACGAATATACTAATGTTAACGCAATCCGATACGTATTAGAGGCAGAAATTACATTTCTATTGATGTCAATAAGTGTTAGTAACGGTGGCGGACCGTGTTGAAAACATGACCACGAAAATTCTTAGCAACGCACATTGCACTGCATACAACAATGTCGGAAAGTATAATAGCCATGGAAATAAGAACAATTTTTGCAATGCGCATTCTTGAATTGTTGTTAATTGTTGTTCGTATTAGCATTGAAAACTTTTCGGCAGAAAGTTCGTAGATATTGACGCGCTCGCTTATCAACGCGTCAAACAGAGCGTCTTCCTAGTTAAGCGAGCGAAGCGAGCGTTTCCACGAGACTCTTATGGCACTTCGTTCGGTTTTTTTTTTTTTTTTTGTACCGTACTAGACTCTAACGGCACTTCATTCTGTTTGTTTGTTTGTTTGTTTGTTTTTTTGTTTTTTTTGTTTTTATGTCCGTCGATAGCGGTCGAACGGAAAGTCCGATCAACTTGAAATTTGGACCATCCACAAGCCTCGATGTGGATTGAAGGTGTATAGTTTTGAGGCAAAATCGTTTGAAAAGTTACAAAGTTACACCATAGTTACTGCAAAATATTTTTCGGAAACAAAATGGCGGCAAAGTGTGAGATAGCCATATTTTTTTAAAGCTTTTTCCGGTCACGAATATGTTCATTTAATGGCTATCTGATCAATATTGGCAAAGTTACACAAAAGTTACTCGAAATTTTTTTTCTGAAACGCAGTAACGGCAAAATGTGAGGTGGCTATCTTATAGTAAATTTTTGTCCGGTCACGAATATATTAATGCAAACGCGATCGAATACGTATTAGAGGCAGAAATTACATTTCTATTGCTGTCAATAAGTGTTAGTAACGGTGCGGACCGTGTTGAAAACATGACCACGAAAATTCTTAGCAACGCACATTGCACTGCATACAACAATGTCGGAAAGTATAATAGCCATGGAAATAAGAACAATTTTTGCAATGCGCATTCTTGAATTGTTGTTAATTGTTGTTCGTATTAGCATTGAAAACTTTTCGTCAGAAAGTTCGTAGATATTGACGCGCTCGCTTATCAACGCGTCAAACAGAGCGTCTTCCTAGTTAAGCGAGCGAAGCGAGCGTTTCCACGAGACTCTTATGGCACTTCGTTCTGTTTTTATTTTTTTTTTTTTTGTACCGTACTAGACTCTAACGGCACTTCATTCTGTTTGTTTGTTTTTTTGTTTTTTTGTTTTTATGTCCGTCGATAGCGGTCGAACGGAAAGTCCGATCAACTTGAAATTTGGACTATTCACAAGCCTCTATGTGGATTGAAGGTGTATAGTTTTGAGGCAAAATCGTTTGAAAAGTTACAAAGTTACACCATAGTTACTGCAAAATATTTTTCTGAAACAAAATGGCGGCAAAGTGTGAGATAGCCATATTTTTTTAAAGCCTTTTCCGGTCACGAATATGTTCATTTAATGGCTATCTGATCAATATTGGCAAAGTTAAACAAAAGTTACTCGAAAATATTTTTCTGAAAAACAGTAACAGCAAAATGTGAGGTAGCTATCTTGTAGTACAGTTTCATCCGGTCACGAATATACTTATTTAGACGTGATCGGATACGTATTAGAGGCAGAAATTACATTTCCATTGCTGTCAATAGAGCACTCAAAATAGACTAGATACATTCTGGTGGCAAGAAAATAAACTTCTATTAGGAGTGGTTTAGCTGTCATTATTTTCATTGTTGTTTTATTGTTATTATTCATCAATGGCGCTGAAAGGAGGTTGCTTAGCAGCGCTACCTATGTTAGTTTTGAGTCCTCTATAACTGTTAGTAACGGTGGCGGACCGCGGCGAAAACATGACAAAGAAAATTCTTAGCAACGCACATGGCACTGCATTCAACAATATCGGGAATTATAATAGCTATGGGAATTAGAAAATTTTTTGCAATGTGCATTCTTGAATTGTTGTTAATTGTTGTTTTTATTAGCTTTGAGATCTTTTCGCCAGAACGTTCGTAGATATGGAAGCGCTCGCTTATCAACGCGTCAAACAGAGCGTTTTCCTAGTAATGCTATATACAAAAGTAACAAAACCTGAAATTGAAATGTACATCTCTTGAACCATATTTATAGTAATAATATATAGGCTTTATAATATATATTTGTCAGTATGAAAAGTATAAGATTGTAGGATGATTACAGTCCCTTCCAAGTACATTTATGCAGTTATAATGTATGTGCGAGAAAACCATTATGATGCTTTATTGAAAAACTCCGATACCCATCAGCACAATACACGAAACCGGGCCAACCTACACATGACAACCACTAAATTGAAGATAATCGACAAAGCTCCTGTCTATGCAGGGAAGATGATGTTCAACAACCTGCCCAATGAAATAAAAAATGTCACAAACCTCAATATGTTTAAATTAAAACTGAGAAATTACTTGATAGGAAAATGTCTATACAGTGTTGATAGCTTCAGGGAAACTAATAAATAAATTGTTTTCAATTTTTGATTTCATAAGACAGTAGCCTACATTCTATGTATATAACTAAGATAAAAGTCAAATGTATGATACTTATAGATATTATCAGTAGCAATTCACACAATATGTAGAGTGTATATTTAATTATCATCATTATAATTTATACCTAGTCTGTAAGTACATATGTAACTTAATGTAAAATTATCTTAAAAAACTTGACAATGCTTATATTACGATGACCCGTACTCGCTACGACATCTCCATGTAATTCAACAGCTGCAATAAAATAAAATACAATACAATACAATAATTCGATGCGTAATATTTATGGTATGTACAACACTTTCAATTTCGAATCCTTTAATTTGGAATATGTCGTTTGTATACAATACGTGGGATGGCATAGTTAGGCATTACATAATTATGCAGTTACTGGCGTTGCGGGAAAGAGAGTTGCTTGCTTTACCGACATATTTTCGTGGCTTGGAATGAAAAGTATGGACAGCTTACTTCACACTCGTCGGTTGTTTTTGTAACTAATGTTTTGTATACAAAACTTGGATATGGAGTGCTCGTGGTCAAACATTATTTAGGGACCTTTTGCCTTCAATTACCGTATTCGTTTTTCTCAAAACTGCAGTTTGTACTTTGTCCTAGCCCGTACCGAAGTCTTAACTTGACTAAGGCCCAAGCCTAGGCCTAGGCCTAGTCTTGCTTTTAGGTCCCAGTTCGAGCAGGTTTTTCTAACCTCGCATGCTGGACACATCTAGGCCTAGGCCCTTGCTAGCTTAGGCCTAGGCCCAGACGTCGTAGCCTACAACCAAATAATGGGATTGTTTGGCCTAGGCCAGGCATCTAACTGCAATGCCTATTCTGCACGAATCGACCTTGGAGGTAAGTTCACATTCGGTTTTTGGTACCTACCCTAGGCCTACCCTTTTGAGACCTAGAGCCTAGGCCTACCCTAGCTTAGGCCTAAGCACAATGGCCTAGGCCTAGGCCTACGTATGGTAGGCTATTGTATTTATTGTCTGCTTCTGTGATTACATAATGATGCCAGACAAGCCATAGGCCTAGGCCTACCCTAGCCCAGGCCTAGGCCTAGTTCTACCATGCTCTAGGGCCTAGGCCTAGGCCCTACCATGTGACCTAGGCCCTATATCACAGCAAGAAAGCAAGCCAAGGGAAGCTGTCTTGAGTTAGGCCTAGTAGGCCTACTTATTTCTAGGCCTAAGCCTATACTGAAGTGGCTTATTACTGGCTCACTTTAGCGGCCTTTACACGTAGGCCCCTACACTCTTGCGCGCGCGCTTGCGTGTCGCGTTCTTGCGCGAAGGAAAGACTGCGCGCAAAACCGTGGGTTGGAGCGCCGCACAAGAGTGTGGTGTCTAAAACTGCATCACACTCTTGCGCGCACGCTCCGCAGGGAAACGAAAGCGCGCGTTCAAGAGTGTGCGTGTAAATGCCAATCCCTCCGTCTTTACCACACTTTTTGCGTGGCGCGTGGAGTGTTCGGAGTGTTCAGATGATTCACGACGTTCTTTCCCTTGCAAGCTTGCTTTTACACGGACAGTTTTACCTGCACTCTTGTGCGCGCGCAACCCTAAGATGATTTGCGACGTTCTTTCCCTTGCAAGGCATTTGCTTTTACACGGACAGTTTTACCTGCAGGAAAGAACGCGCGACAACGAATCCCGCGCGCAAGAGTGTACGTGTAAAGGCCGCTTTTGGAAATGTTAGCCCACTTCTCCAAGCCGCCTTTACATAATGTGCTTTCAAGTAGCCTATAGGCCTATAGGTCTAGCCTAGGCTAGGGCTAGGTCTACCAATCATGCCATATCAGGTCGAATTGAGGCCAAGTCAACTTGAGTTCTCTTGTAACTTGTAACTTGTTTCATCTACTCTGCGGCGGCGCACCTCGCCAGTGGCAGATTCCCCCTCCCACCCACTTCCGGCCATAGCCGTGTGTCAAGTTTTAATAAAAGGGCATTGCCTACAAGATTAAAATACATGTTATAGTGGACCTTCCCGCCCTTTACTACATTATCCCCTTGAAAGTAGTGAGTCCATAAATGTAAAAAGTAAAGTAAAAATCAATGTTATATTTAAAATGTCAAGAGCCGTGACCCACACAGCCAGCCACTCTACAAGTCAGGTACTAAATATTACTAACAATAAACTAAAGTAACAGGTAATTGTTCTATTACTAGTCAGGTACATAGCATGGGAATCCCCCCCTCAGGTACAAAGTATCACCGGAGATGAGCCCCACTTGTCAGGTACTTATGTAGGCTATGTGGCTGCCTGTAGCCACTGCCCCAGCCCTAGCCCAACCCCCCCCCCCCCTAACCCCCACCCCTCACCCTTAGTGCCGCTTTAAACCCCTTCAATGTCCGCTGCTCAACCACCTCCCCCAACAATCCATTCCATTCCCTTACCGTCCTATCAACAAATGAATACTTCCCAACATCTGTTCTCCTCCCTACCCTTTGATATTTCCAATTGTGGTCACGTCTTGCACAGTACTCACCCCTCTCCATTCTGTCTTGGATTTCCCTCCAACCTCTCATTCCCCTTGATACCCTGTACAAATTGCATAGCCTCTCCTTCTTCCTTCTCTCCTCCAATGATTCCCACCCCAGTTCCCTCATCATTTCCGTAACGCTTTCGTAAACCCTACCCGCTCTTCCACCCCCCTCCCCATCCTGCCACCTCCACCTCCTCCTTCCCATTACCATCCTTGCCGCTCTCCGCTGTACCTTCTCCACCTCAGTGACATCCCCCTTTCTATACGGGTCCCATGCTGTGCTGCCGTACTCCAGCACTGGCCGCACCACAGTCTTGTAGGCCTTATCCTTAACTTCCCTCCTCACTCCCTTCAAACTTCTCATCACAAATCCCAAGGCCCTGTTTCCTTTTCTAACCACTTCCTGAATCTGCTCCCCCCACCCCATATCCTCCGACAGCATGACCCCAAGGTACTTCAGTTCACAGTTCACAACGAATGACTAAGACTAACGATTAAGGTTTAAGAGAGTTGAAGTATAGGATTTTACATGTTACTTACAGTAATTTTTAATTTTTTAATTTAATTTTTAAATCCATTTTATTCTCATTCTTTACATAGGGGCTAAGTGTACATAAAAACAGTAACAAGTTTCACAACGTAAGATAGTACCGGTTAGGGGTGGGATAAATCGGTTAATTACCTAATCGGTTAATCGGCGATATTAACCGCGGTTAACCGATTAACCGAAATTCTTAAAAAATCGAATAGGCCTATACCTCCTACATCTTAAAAAAAAAAAAAAAAAATGTTTTTTTAAAATCTATTTTAATGTTAGGCTGTCTACACAAATTAGGCCTACTTGGTTACCTAAGGTCTACACATCTTTTATTTAGTATGCAGTGTTCTCCCCCAGGGCCCTGACCGTCGGGCGACCCGCCCGACAATAATTCCCTGTCGCCCGGCAAAGCTTTACTCCACCATTAAATAAAATAAGCACAATTAGGCCTACAAGTTGCAAATCACACACAGAGAAGTATTGCAATTGGATACGGTTGTGGCAGTCGGCAGCCGTCTGACGCTGCCCGCTCTCTGCCCCCCCCCCCATTTTATAGGCATGTTGACGAGCAGTTTTCTTTCCGTAGGCCCGCGTAGGCCTAGGTATCAGATCAAATAGAGACACTCACCAAGGCCTCGTGATTTCCTTGAAGGGGTTAAATTAATAGGATGCGGCGAACGTGTAATGACCGTTGAGTGTACGTATACAAATGTGAACACAGATTGTACTTCTTGTAGGAGTAGGCTTAAACGTGCACACATTTTTGTGGGCGGGGTGTATACGTTTAGTGAAATACACGCTTTTTGGCATCCCTAATACCTAGTCCAGTACAGGACTACAGGTAAGATTGGTTAAATGTGATCACAAGGCGAAATAATATCAACAAGAGTGGTAAAATGATGTATCATACATATTTGTTTTTTATTCTTATGTACATAGGTAGGCCTACTATAGGTAATGCTATCAGCCAGTGACAGCCACAGCCTACAATATATGTATAAACAAATGCCAAATTTTACATGTAAGACTTATGTGATGTTGTTTACAATAATCTGCATGTTGACAGTTGAAAATCACAAACACTATAAGATAAGCTAGGGGACAAGATAGATAAGATTAGAGCTGTGAAGCAGCAATAGGCTAACGAATTGGTTAAATTTGCTTAGCTGTAATCAATACGCCTATAGATTAGTTTTATTGTTTGAGATAAAAACTTACAAATCATGTTTAAACTCACAATTATCTGTATGAAAATCAGTGACATGATAATATATAAAAGCTGTGAAGCAGCGCCCTAATCACGAGAACAATGAGTAGCCTACATTTTTTGTTCATATTTCACTCCGACAACTAGTTCTTGTTAAGAAACAATATCAAATCGACATTCTTCGAGCTGAGGCTGCTACGCATTTTTGTCACTAGCCTTCCAGCCGTCGAAAACATGCGCTCTGACGGAACCGATGTTGCTGGAATTGCCAGGAAGCATTTAGCTATACGTGCTAATCGTGGGAACATATCCTCGTGTTTCTTCCACCATTGGAGCGGATTGTCGTGAGGTGCGATGTGTGGCAATAAAGTGTAGGACATTAGTTCGTCTGTATATGCGACATTAGTTTCTTCATTTTCTGTTGAGTAAGATGATCCCAATAAGTGTTGTAAGGAGTGGTCCAGTTTCGTTTTTTTCTCTACGGGCGTAGATGAATCGGGGGTGCTGTACGGACTGAAAGGCAAGGGGCTGATCTGTGCTAGCTTGATGTTGATATCGTCGCGTATGATTTTCTGTAATCTTTCACTCAGAAATGGCAAGTGCTTGTGTCTGGGGTCAAGGAAGGTCGCATGAAGCATGGCTCCAGCGCCTCGGTATATTTCCCCATCTCTATGAAATATGTTTGAATATCGACGTTTGATGTCGGCGACGACGACACTTTTAAACTTTTCAACATTCACTGGCTTGTGAATATCTGGTTTTAAATGCTCAGTCACTAATGCTGAGAGAATAGGCGCTGCCATTGAAATAGATACTGCGTTTTCTCCTGACACGGCTATTGTTGCTGCTTTCAGTGGTTGCAAGCACTCTATCATATCTTCCATCAAGATCCACTGTTCATCTTTAAGTTCTAACACGCGAGCATCGTTCACTTTGGTTTTATTCTTATCACTTAGCACAGCCGATATGGCCCATCGCTGTTCTACCAGCCGCTCAAACATGTCATATGTGCTGTTCCACCTTGTGGGGCAGCTTTGTATCAACTTGTGTTGTGGGATGCCTTGCTGCTGCTGTTTAGTTTTTAAAGCGGCTGTTGCTTTTTAGCTTCGTTTGAAGTGTGCAACTAGTCGACTTGCTGCCGCGATAGTTTTGGTAATAGGAACCGAGTCTTTAAGGCCGGCATTTACCGAAAGCTGTAATGTGTGAGCCACGCAGCCTACACTGGCACTTATTTTGTCACGCTCGATAATAGCCAATTCTACATTTGACGCGTTGTCGTGAACGCACGCAAGTAGCTTGTTCTGAATGTTGAACTCAGATGCGATTGATTCTAACTCTTTTCGCAAGTTTTCAGCTGTGTGGGACACGTCCATGAATCGAGTAGCCATAACCGCACTTTGTATTTCCCATTTAGAGTCAATAAAATGAGCAGTCATTGTTAGAAAAGATTCAGCACAGTTTGATGTCCAATTGTCTGTCGTGATCGAAATCTGTTCAATGTTTGAATCAGACAGAGCTTCGACTAGTTGTTCTTTCTTTTTTTCGTAGGTCAGATTCATACGCGCCATGACTGGTCTTCCGACACGGCATTTTGTATTTGGGTTCTACAAAAGCCATAAGGGCTTTAAATTTATCCCACTCAACACACTTAATGGGTACAAGATGCAAAACTATCATTGCGATGATGTGTTGAGTGATTTCTTCCGTGCGTGTTTTGTCACAAATACGACGTTGTTGTCCACTTTTAAAAAAGGTTTGCAATTTTGTTTGGCCGGGGATGTTATTAGGATTTAGTTCAGTTGCAGGATGTACGTACCAGTTTCAAATGATTATGCATAGCACTGGTGCTACTGCCGGCGTACTTCAACAATTTACCACACACTCGGCACTTAACCGACTTCCCATCATCAGTTTTATCGAAATGGTTCCACACACTCGATGAGGATGAACCACTCATAGCGCGATAATAAAATAATGTGGACACTAGGGTCCACACACAGGGGGGGGGGGACTCGACACTTGATAGCACGGTAAAAAAACTAATCTCACTGTTTACTCCCACCCTTAACTTCGCGACCGTGGACCTTGTCACCTTGAACACAAAAAATCACGAACTGCGACTGCGAGTTACTGTTGTGGGGCAGGTCGTTTCTGTCCGGCTACGTGCCGTGCACCCGTGGACGAGAAATACCATTTATCAATGGCTCTACTGGGGTCATACGCCTCAATCGGTGGTCCATTCACTGCTATTTGGAGCAGGTCTCCTAACGATGAGCTTTGTAGGGACATTCGTTGTTTACTTTTAATACGGTTTACGTAACTAAAACCTCTTTCACGTGAACTTGTGGAGACCGCTACACACGCTGTAGCCTGAATAATCTTTCGCAAATACACAAATCGTGCCGGAAAATTGTCAAGTTTTTTTAGAAACCCGTGGATTTGCAAGTCTTTGCCTTCACTGCGGATAAGAGCTTTAAACTCCACCCACTCAGATATGAGGTTAGCTGTGGTGCTCTCGATCTCAATGTTGTTGCCTTGAATAATGCCGAATTGACGACCGAGTGTAACGATCTTACGAGTGTAACGATCTAACGAAGGTGGTCAAAAAATTAAGCCCCACTTCACCTTCGTAAGACGGATGATTCAAGGGGTCCAGCACAAAACAACTTTCACCAATATTATTTTTTGTGGAATCGAGCCGTTCTCTTAGGTAATGAGAGGTATTCTGTAACAATACTTTACGGAAAGCTTGATATTGCACTAGGGATGACGAAACCCGACTTTTTTACGACCCGGGTACCCGTTCACTATACCCGTGGGTTACCCGGGTAGGCCTAGGCCTAATAAAACAAAAAAAAATCATGTGGGGTGTCAAATCAACCGCTCAATATCGCTCTCGTCGAAAATAACACTACAAATAGTGTATTGTAGTAGCAGGGATTAGGATGTTTAATTATATTTCGTGATGAAAAGTTTAACACCCATGACAAGAGAAAGTGAACAACAGCGCGGTGGGGTCGAGGATCGGAGTGGGATGAAACATAATGCGTTCTCCGAAACGAAGAATGAGTCACTGGCTCACAGCTGCCACTCGAGCTCAAGGCCACGGGCACACCGCCCGTTGAAGTGTCGAATGGTTGTGTGATTTTGGAGGGAGGGTGGGGGGGGGATATCACATTCAAAGAACTACATGACTTATACTTCGTGAATCGAGAACTGTACGCAGGCCTAGCTGTATTTATTTAGGTATATAAATACATAAAGGTGACAGACACAGACATCTATTTTGCACATGATAAGGATTTATAGACTTGACTAACTAAATGGTAGAATAATAGGCATAATAGTTTTTAATGCAGTAGGCATTAGCCGAATTCAGGGATCAGAATCGGGAACCAGGGTTAAAAAATTGATTTTTATTCTTGATATCCTCCTCATTTATTGATGTGACTGTTAAGTGATAAGATTAGATAGGCTTAAGATAGATAAGATGAGATAAGATAAGATTAAATGAATAGGTAGGCCTACTTTCTTTTAAAGTGATATAAAATGTTGCTAAATAACGTAGGTCCTATACTGCTACTAAATAGAAATAATTGGAAAATACAATAAATACACTAGTGATTGATTGATTGTTGCTGGAGGCGTGAACTGAAGCGTAGACCTCCGATTGTGATGCAAGCTGTCTCAATGGTTTAGTCTTTTTTCACACTGAAAGGAAGTAGAAATTGACATAATATGAAAGTGCAATTCAATCGTTTTGTAATTTATAATTATAGGTAGGCTACTAAACTATTAAATTGAAGATTTTTTGAACTTACGTTTAGTTGTTGTACTCCCAATTTCGGTTTACAAACGTCAATGTCTAAGCTGTTTTTGGAAGAAGCCTGGCACGCTGTTTTGATATCGTTCGGCCCGCGAGAGAAAAGTGACGCTCGCTTGCCACTGAAGTTGCCGGTATTGCTAGAAATCGGCGTGCTAATTTTGCAATTGTCGGAAACTTTGAGTGGTTTTGTTTCCACCGTGACAGCAGGCACTCTTTTCTAGTGATTTCAATCACTCCCTTGTATCTCTCTCACTCGTTGAGCACTGTCTCGTCAGCACTCACTGAATCGATAGTTTCGCCGAAAAATACAGCCTCTTCATCCACCCACCTCTTCTTGACGGGGAGATTTTTCTGGAGGAAAATATTCGTCCTCGCTTGGTGATGAAGCAATTTCGTCGTCAATGAGGCTTTCAGCCTGGTTAAACACTGCTGTTTTTGTGGTTTCGTCGAGAAAAGAGAGTGATTTGTAGCGGGGATCGAACACACCGGCGATTGAAGCAAGAGTCACTTAAAGTGCCCGTTCACCTCTTTAGCAAGTTGTTCTCTATATAAAGTTTAACCCTAAACACCAATGTTTAGGTGTATATCACGCGGCCTATACCATTGTTTATTCGCGCAACTTGCTGTTCGAGGTGGTTTGCCTACGTCATGTAACCCATGTTGCCAACTCTGCGCTGCGTCTCCAGCGGGCATTGGAAGGAGGGGTGGTACTGAAGATGCGTGGTTGGCTGAAGACAACAAGAGAGGGAGCGCTCGTTGTCTGGTGAGATACTTTGTTCAAATGAAAGTGGCGCAGAAGGCGCGCGGTCATGCGGGTAGATACAAGATTTGTAACAACTCACTGGAAATGTGTTTATATTTCTCTTCGATTTGTGAAATGATAATAATATTTGTCAAGAAGGAATATAATTATAATAGTATTTGTCACCATAAGGAATACAGTTACAATTGTGTCGAACAGGTTTTGACGAAGACCTCAAATTAAATCTCACAAACGTACGGCTGTTGGTTTTTCTATTCCGCATTCTGAAACAATGCATCGATATGTTTACATGTCATATGTTAATAATACATAACATTGGCTGAAGAAGAAATCACACGTCGTGTGTCTTGTGTATGGTCGGTCTTTCTCCTGCCATTTAGTTCAGTTCAGTTCGTTTGTGTGTATATTAATTGACTGTTAGTGTTATGTAAAAAAAATCACTCATTGTTGAGTTGAGTTAGACTAACTAGGCCCTATAACTCAACAATATAATACAAAATTAAATAATAACAAAATATATAACAGCAACAAAATAACATAACAACTAAAAGAGCTTGTTTATTTGTTAAGAATAATAAATTAAATTTGATGTCTAGTGACTATTTGGGTTAACTTTTATTTGACCTGCCGTATTATGTATTGTTATAATGTGATGTATAAAACGGTTTCATTTGTAGCGGACGGAAAATTTTAAACGACTTTACACATGCGCTTGGCCGGCTACTTTTCGCCCAACCCTCCGGATGCGTGAAGCAAGGTCACACCACACTCGGGGGTACGATGTTGCCAAACGTACAACGTTGAGCGGGCGCATAAAACATTTAACCACTAATTACGTGGAACTCGAATCATTTTCGGTGAAACTGTTGTTCATTATGTGTTCTACATACCAACTTGAGTGTATAGGTACACATTGCAGCAAGAGGTGAACGAACACTTTAAGGGTCACTCCCATCTCCCGTCTCGGCATCCGCATCGCTGGGTAGGCTTATAGAAAAACGCCGTATAATTTCGCTTTTCATAGTTGTCCTGAAATCTCGAATTACGACGGAATCGTCTATGCGACTCTCGAGGCTAGCAAGAAGGCGGCTCATAGTGAACCATTGTACTGACAATGTGGAAAACATTTCTTTACATAAAAATGTAGAAGCAATTTTAATCGCTTTCAAGAGAGGAATTAATGTCGTAATCATGATCCAATGCTCCAATTTTAGGTCAAGTACTTTCGCTTCGCTTAACTTGGTATGCCGACGATCTGAAAGAACTCGAGTGACCGGCCTACGTAAAACAATTAATCTCTCGAATATATCAATAATGGAGTTCCAGCGTGTTTTGCAGTGCTGAATAAGTTTGAGTGGTACTGTTTTCTTTGAGTTTGGGTTTACGTCTTCCTCCTCAGTGTGTTGGTCTGCTGCCATGCTGACTTGCACGTGTTTCAACTCTTGTGTGGCAGCAGGACTGTGGCTAAAGTGGCCGACGAGCCGACATGTCGCATTAACAGCTCGGGCAATTGGATTTGTGGCGACTTTGGCGTTCGTGCGTAGCTGCTAATATAGCAGGTGCACTAAGCCACTGATGATTTTTGTAATTCCGTGCGATATTTGGGAAAACATTTTAAATCAATTTATCTTTAGTAGATGACATCTTACAAAAGTTTGTTGGCAATGTTATACATTGTGTAGTTTTGTCGATTGTCAGTTTCCCATTCCCAATATCCAGCAATTGTTTCGCGAAACGTTCGGGGGATGCATCATTTTGTTTTTGAACACGCATATTGGTTCTCAAATGCAATTTTTTTCCATGTCGCCATAGAACTGATGATTTGAGACTTGCATTAAGTTCATCAGCCGGTGATGAACGTGGTATAGCTGGCAGAGTTTGTCGGAAATCACTAGACAATAAAATGAGTGCTCCACCGAAGGGCAGTCCATTTCCCCTCAAATCTTGCAGTGTACGATCAAGAGCTTCCAATGCTTTTTTGTGAGCCATTGTGCATGCGTCCCATATGATAAGTTTACCTGTTTGGAGGACTTGACCCATTCAGGAATTTTTGGTGATATCGCAAGTTGGCGTCTCAGTCGTTTGCAAATTCAACGGCAATTTCAGTGCTGAATACGCTGTTCGACCGCCATCGAACGGTGTTGCCGCAATTGCAGATGATGCAATTGCCGGTGCAATTTTATTCGGTGATCGTATGGTTGCCAAAATGATTGAAATGAGAAAGGTTTTGCCTATACCTCTGGGGGCATCTATGAAGTACAATCCGCTGCTCTGATTTGTAATTGCTTGCATGATTGTGTCATCTACAGGCACTGGATGTATTTTGACAAGAGGTAAAAATTCCACTTTTGGCGGTATTGGGAGGTTGGACCGTCGCTAAAAAAGTGCAATCGGCTCACCTGTGGGTATTCTGTTTTTAGAAGCTCAAAAATGGGTTTCATATGCTCCCAAATGGCTGGTGGTCCATGCTGCAAGTTTGGAGACATTGTACAAAATGAAACGGTCTTAGTTGTTGAAAAATGGATAACACCAGTATGCAAGCTTGCTTGCTGAAGAGAAGCACCAAAGTGTGCATCCTGAATTTGTGCCCCATACTTTAGGGTGAAATTTTCAGAAAAATCAATCAAAATGATACATTCATAGAACTCAAGTTTATCCCGAAGACCTCGAAACTGAGAATATTGGTGGACAATGTTAAAAAGGTGTTTATTTATTTATTTTATTTATTTATTTATTTATTTATTTTATTTATTTATTTATTTAATGTCTATCCTATTCAGTTATAAAAACTGATTTACAAAGGAGGACCTTAAATAAAACTAAGCTATGCAAACAATGAATAGTTATGAAATCATAAATAACAATAACAATAAAAACAAAACAAACTACTGAACTATATAAAAATATAATCAAGAACAAGAAAAAATAATTGAGAAATGAAATAAAATCAAATGAAGTGGTAATTCAACATATTAAAAAATAAAAATAGAAGTATGCAAATAAGAAAGAACATGAAGAAACAAAAAAAAATCGTGGGAAAAAATTAATATATATATATATATATATATAAAAGTGAAAAAGAAGAAAAAAAAAAGAAGAAAGAAAGAAAAGAAAAAAGAAAAAAGAAAAAAGAAAAAAAAAGGAAAAAGAAAACAGAAAGAAGAAAAAAAAGAAAAAACTGATTTGTTAACGGTCCCATAAACATAACATAACGTCTAGCCAATTTGTGAAACATTTTATGTAATTCATCTTAGGACACACACAGTTCTTCCTTGACAGAACGGCTCACAATAATTGTGGATGTGGTACCGTCACGGACGTTGATTTTCTCTCGAGATTCCTTCTTCGCAACCCACTGGTAAACGGATACCTCAGGCTTATCGATTAACCAGTTCCGTGGTCATGACGAGATATTTTGTCACACCGGTTATATCCCCGTAGCGCTTTGGACGTAATATCTCGTCATAAGTATTTTAGAATCGCTCCCACAGTGGCCGTGACGAGTCTCGCTTTAAAATTTTCCCGCACTCTCTGCAAAGAAGTTTGTTCAATCTTTTTCCGCTAGATAGAACTACATGTATTGAAATGCTGTCAGCAACACGTGTTTGTAGAGAAGGAGGTCTTACGACCGACCGCGCGCAAGTAGCGTGGGGAAATAAGTCGCCACTACGCGCACGGCAAGCGCGAGGGAAAGTCACCACTGAACTGGTTAACTCAAGTGGGACAATTTTGTTGTTGCAGCCATCACAGATTTCATACGCACACCTCTTCGACTTGGTGTCGAATGTAAGAGCTGAGGAAAGTTCATTTAAGCTCTTGACAATTTTGGATGAACCAACATGTACCAGTTTGTCCAAGAGTAGTCGCACATTTTCACAAGTTCTGCACATGCAAGTGTCCCGATCTCGTTCAGTGGGGAACACCACCCAAACAGGACGTAACGCTGCAAATGCTGAGTAGAAGATACAGAGATTTGGATGCTCAATTTGAAACTTTTTATGCAAAATCCAGAGATTTACATTCAAAAATCTCTTCCGTTTCTTGATTTTGTTTCTGGTTAGTTCTTTCCGTTTGACATCCTGCTACTTTCATCTAGCAGATAGAAGTCAATTACTTTCTTTTGTAACCCGTTAGGCGATAATTCCTGTTTCTTGGCACGAGTAGGCTTTACATTTTTCCTGCTTACCCCCAGCGACTTCAACAAAACATTTTTTAGGCGGTACTTCCGCAAGATTTTTGAAGCTGCTGTGAGTGCCAGGCATAATTTTTTCTTTTCTTCTCCAGGGCTTTTAGCTATGGTCTATGGTCGATCTGACTGATACAACCATAGCCTCGTGTAGCAATAATTTTCTCCTCACATTTTGAGACACTTTCGCTTTGCCGACAATCGCATTTACTTTTGTATTTGGTGACAAATCGCTTCCTTTAGTATTACATATTTTGTTATGATTTAATCGTTTCTTGAGCTTCTCTACCTGTCTGTTCTTCACCACCAGTTGATCTCGGAGTCGTTTATTTTCCTTGTAACACATGGCTCTATCTCGCCGAACTTCTTGCCTCCATCGAGCTTTCTTTGATCTGCAAACATCAATAATACATTACATATAAGATAAACATTTGAGGATTAATACATAGGCATCAGTTGCGTAACATATTTATTACTTACGATGATAAAGTCGAAGCAGGAGTATTGGATACCGAGGAGGAGCTTGGTGTGGCTGTCATCAGGTTCTTTTGATTGGTTCGGCTCCTGCGTTTACGGTCTCGCCACTCAGATCGGATTTTTTTTTTATCACGCCTCCCCATTTCCTCGATAGGCTTAACACTTCCATTTTCCTTTTTTAGCTTGTAAGCATTTCGCCTCTTCTTTAAAAAGGCTTCACGTTTGGCTGGGTCCTCCTTCATCCAAACATAATAATTTTTTTGTTTTGCTTACTACTGATGGGTGCCATCTAAAAAAAGTGATCCATTAATTAGTAAATTTTTTAATAGTCCTAGACTATTTTTATCAAATAGCTAGTGGAAATGTGTATCTAAATAAAATACACACTAAACATCCACTAGGCTTAACTTCCAATAGAAAGTCACTGGTATTACCTTATTTGTCACAGGCAGTGGCGTGCCGTCCATGGAAGCAATGGAAGCATTGCTTCCATTTTATTTTTAACTAAATTACCTATGTATACCCTCAATGCTGGTTAACAATGTCGCTTACCAGTAACACTAAAATATAATTAATGAGCCAAACTTAACTACCCGAATTATGCGAAATAACTGACAGCGCAATGAAAAATCCTTGTACCATATTCTACGCGTTTGAATTCGAGCGCCAGGCCTTCGCTGTGGGCCAAGCGACGAGGGTGGCCGAGGGTTGACGAAGAAAAGCCGAGTGGAAGCAATGCCTCGGATTGCGTCCACCCGGCACCCGTAAGCCAGACTGTTCCGAGACACACGTGGGTTTGAAAGTTGTTCGTGTTTTTACCTCTTTATAACCGTAAAACCGTTTCGTTTATTTTCTAAATTCATTCAGTGTGAGAAGGAATGCGATTCTACATTGATTAGTTGATTATTTGAGTATAATTGTAGTGTGTGACAAATGTTTGGTGTGTTGTTCATCTACGCGCGAATAAGCAATATGAAGGATTGCTTCCGAGTCTGCGAGCTCGATCGGATCGCTTGCTGTGGGCCAAGGATCTAGGTCTAGCGCGGATGTGGAGGATCTAGGTCTAGCGCGAATGTGCACTCCTTTCTGAATTTGTACTATCAACTTTCAATAACCATGAACATGATTGAATGTTATGTAATCGATGAATTATTTGCGCGCCCATTTAGCACTCGATCTTTTCAAGAAAAATGTGCAATTATTGAGAGTGGCCGACCAACACCAGCTCTGCCAAATCTCAATTCAAAAACCAAAAAATGCACTCGGCATTTTAGCACTGATATTTTATAATGGATCAGATTTTTGTTCTTAAATTTCTTACGGTAAATTGCCTAAAACTCGTTAAAAGGCTCTTACGGCAATCACGATAATCCAAAAAAATCCGGGGCTATGCGCCCCGGACCCGCATTGACTGGGGGGCCACCCCCAAGACCCCCCATGCATGTATTAGGTGGGGGGGTCTCACAAGTGCCATTGCCAAGGGATTACTTAAAAAAGTAGTTGCTTCCCCCATTAGAAAAGTCACGGCACGCCACTGGTCACAGGTATTACCAAAGAACATCCAAAAAAGTAATACCAGTGACGGTTATACCAGTGACATTTCATCGTTTGCCCCCCCCCCCCCCCCCCAAATAGTTAGGTTATTAGTAAAATGTAAACAATGTTGTTTGACTAGCATTATTGCACCTAATAACAGGTACAAATAACATATTAGGTAATATGGTTTTCTTTTTATCAGCACAAATAAGCAGTAATACCAGTGATGTATATTTGATGTAACTTCAATGAACCTACTCACCTTGTTACAGTAAATCTTCAATGTTTATGTTTAATACAGAAGGTGTCATTGACCACTGTACAAGGCATCCATCTTTTTCAGCATACAGGGTTGCCTCTTCACTACACTAAAATAGCTACTTATACTGTTAAACTGTAAAATTTGAATGTTCAAGCGGGAATAATTTCTTGGTAATACCAGTGACTGATATACATGGGATAATGTTTGAATTGATGTATACTTTAAACTGTAAAAATAACTTACAATTTGTTAAATATTAGTGGTGGACAACGATATTTTTTTTCAATATCGATATCGGCACCATTTTGCCGATATCGTATCACGATATGGAAATGAAAAAAAATCGATATCGCGATATCGAAACATTTTTCGGTGCTCGCTGATGACTAAAATGCACTGCGAGTGTACTAGTGTTGTCACGTGGTCGAGTCCGAGGCGGCGGAGTGGGGCACGCTCTGTGGGCGGGGCTTGGTAACTTAAGATGGCAGAGTTCTTCTCCCATTCATTGTTAAGAAGCTTGGTCAGGAAGTGGGGGGAGGGGGACAACACAGAAGAAACCCAAACAACAATCGAGATACGATCACTCCCTCTCTCTTTCTCTCGCGCGTGTCAACAAAGGCTCCTAACACTCGACCACCTGCACGCATCTCTACAACATTATGCGCTGAATCGCATACTGCCAAACTTTTAACTACATGGTTAAATGAAAAGTCATATTTTTTGTATCAATTTAATTCCTTTAAAATGAATGTTTATACGTGGGAATGTAAGAAACACTGATAGGCTACACTTCAAAATATGTAGGTAGGCATATTATCACGATGGTAAATTACTAGGCTAGTAGATAACTGTTACTTATTTTAATTAATAAAATGTGTTCATCAGGAAGATTAACGTAACAATTTGTTTCAAAACAATGTTCAGATGTTGTGTTGGTGTCTTCTTTTTTCCCAGTCTCGAAAGTTACCTAGAGTTGTCATTTCCTTCCTGTAAGAAAATACCATACAAAACATTACCTATTTAAGAAACTAATTCAATTATAAATTAAAAAAATCATTTAACTAGGCCTACACTTAAAAGCTAGGCCTAGTACCAATATAACTTACCAAGAAATGCGTTGGTTTCCTGCTTTTTTTAACTGCGAGTTAAGGAACAGCAGACTATTAACACGATCTGGTGCAAGTCGGGACCTTTTCTTTGAGATGATCTCCCCAGCTTCACTGAATAGTCGTTCGCAAGGAACACTGGTGGCAACTACAGAAAGATACTTCCGTGCTAGTCTAGCAACTGCTGGATATGTATTGCAGTTGTCTTTCCACCACTTCAAGGGGTCTTGTTCTTTGGAAACTTTCTCATTCATTAGCTTATAGCGCTGAAGCTGCAAGACAGAAGTTCCTGGCTGTTCTGCAGTACCGGTATTCACATCAGCATCCTCGTCATCGCTGTCGGCAAGGAGCGACCGTATCTTCTTAGTGGGGGGCTCCACAAAGATGTCATTATCGGGAGTATCGGCCCTTTTTTCCTCCGCGGGTGTAGGACTTTGAGACATGGGTCTTAAAACCACAGTGTCTTCTACACTTATCTCCACAATGTCGGTCTCGAGTTCTCGCCAAATAGCAGCCCTACGGTCCGGGGATAAAAATTTTAAGTCCATGTATCGAGGATCTAAAGCCGCGGCTTTTGACAAGATGTCCCCCATCATACTTTGTCGGTTTTTTAGGTCCGTGGACATTACAGTTTTTATGGCTTTAATGTAGCAACTGTCAACGGCCTGAAGCTCGAGGCAGTTTAATAGACTTTTAAATAGCCTGTTAGCTACAGAACCAGTCACGTACTTTTTGCCGCCCAACTGTTCGGTGACGTCCTTAAAAGGCTGTAATAGTTCAGCAAGATCTTTCATTTTAGCCTTTTCATTTGAGTTGATAAACAAAAAGTCGGTTTTTGCGTTGTTGGCGAGGCAGTTATTTATGGAATTGCGATGTTTTAAAACGCTGTCTAACATGTCGTGGGTAGAATTCCAGTGAGTGACACAGTCTTTGACGAGTCTTCTTTTCCCCCCCCACATCGCACTTGCTCTTCTTCCAAAAGGCATTGGTCGGGCGCGCTTCGATGGAAGTGGCCAACTATTTTGCTTAGTTTGTTGATCAATTCTTTTGTTGCTGCACTTTGTAATCCAGCATTTACAGTGAGCTGTAACGAGTGTGCCGTGCATCTCACAAGATTGTTGTTGCCCATATCTTTTACTGTCTTTATCATGTTTGGCGCATTATCGCAAACAATCGCGCTCACTTTGCCTTCTAGGCCCCAATCATGTTCAACAGTCTTTAAGTTCGCTGCTATGTTGAGTGTTGACGGAAGTGTGGTTTTCCGAAACTTTCTTTGTTTCTAACACTCGCGAGTGTAGACACCAATTGTCATCCAAAAAGTGACAAGTCACTCCAAGATAGCTTTCATTCGCTACCGAGCTCCAAAAATCAGTTGTCAAACTGACGGATTTTATCTCCTTTAGCTCCTTGTGCAGAATGCCCTTTTCAACAACAGTTGTGTGGCCCACCATCCTTTGAATAGTTCTCCTACTTGGCACAGTATACTCGGGTACAGCGAGCCCCATGAAGTCTCGAAATCCATCACCGTCCACGAGATTAAACGGACGCAAGTCCTTCACAATAAAGCCAGCTGCCGGAGGCAAATTCGCCGTAGGTGAAATTTTTTTGAATACACAATACCGTAAGTGCCCAAAAAATGGGTTTGGGTCATTCCATGTGACTCATGTTACAGTTTGAGAAAGTTTATAACCTTTGTTCCTTAAAAACATGAGTAATTTTTAGTTAAAAGTTTTGAGAACAGATGGTTATTATAACCAGAGCATCTAAGTATAAATGCACCTTCTTTTGTTTTTTAAGTATTTATATTTACTATGTGATAATCACTTTAACTATTGTGACTCATGTTACCACAATTTACACACACTTTTCTAATCGTTCCTTTTGACTGACAGTTGCTGTTCTGATATTAATTTCAGAATGCTGCAGATTTTTTTATCTAATCTTTATTTCAATACAAAGGATAGGAAATGTACAAAAATGTTGTTCATCCAGTGGTTTAGAAATTATGACACATGTTAATCGTGACTCATGTTACGAAAATGTGTGACTCATGTTACATTTCTACCCCACCCTGGATTTACAATGCTGGATACACTTCACGTTATCTTGGGGAAGTGCAGTAAGTAATTCAAATCATAAAAATTAAATGTATGTGTTGATAGTTTGTTTTATATTATACAATCATGTCATGATACAACTAATTGTATGTAAATGTGTAAATATCACACGTAACTAGGGTAAGAAGCGTTATTTGCGTATAACTTTAAAATTGAAAACGCAATCGAGAAGAGTTATGTATAGGCACTGAAGGTGGGTCCAACTTCCTTGTTATCTCTTGTACTTGATAGTAGATCTGATCTGCTTTTTCAGGCCACTTCCAATAGAGTCCCGCCTTTACCATTACACTGACGAGATACTCTCAGTCTCGTACATTCTTCACTTCTCCTAGATACAAGTTACCTTCAAAGAGAACCTCCACCCAATCTCCAACAGCATACTCTTGAGGAACATTTATTGTTATAGGCTGCATTTCGCTAATCCAAGATCCACGTGGCTTTCCACTCTCCACAACAAGGCAGTGCTGGCGAGAAACGCTCTCGACTGGGGGAGCATTGGCAAACAGTGTATCAAGCTTTAAAGCTCTATTTCTTGTATCAATGTGCTCTTGTTGCACAAGGACAACTCTCACTTTGGACACTTCCTTTGCAGCATTCACAAAGCTCTCGGCATTGTAAACAATAAACCCCCTTCTTCGCACAGCTTGCCAAACCTGCCGTTTAACAGAGCCCCCACTTCCATCCACAGGTCCCTTTCCGTGGGATGTTGCAAAATAATTCCATGTGATTTTAATAGAGTACTTCAATTCCAGTGGATGCAGTGAAGCTGCTATGAACCGGTTTTTAAACTGTGATGCCGGACCATCCGACCAAATTCCCACTCTCTTGACCTCTTTGGGTAGGTCATCCAAGATGAAATCGATGTATGCAACAACCGTTTCCTTTGAGTGGTTAATATTATCGGATGCAAGTACCAAAGGATGTTGCTTACCAGAGTGCCAAATGGAAGCAGTAAACAGACTTACTTGTGCCTGATTCCAATGTGCACTCTGGATTTCATCCTGGGCAACACATGTGTAATTTTCTGAGAAGTCCACCTGGATTAGCGACCCTTCAACAGTAGTTTCTTCAGCTTCACTGCGTTGCTGTCTATAGCATTCCGCCTGCTTCCGTTTCACAAAGCTGTGCTCCAGGTACTGCGGTAAAAGATCAGATATATAATTAAACAGATCAATTGCAGTGCCTTCTACTACCTTCATTATACGCCCCTCCCTCCCCCCAACCTTTTCTGACTTCCACACATGCCAGGCGGCATTTGTAGAGCCTTCATCGTTGATGACATCCATATACTTCTCTTGCAATAATTGGCTGTGATTGCAAATGTTGCACAGTCCAAACCAACAATTGGATTCGTTAGGAGAACACACAAATGAATCGGCTAACTTGGAGCTGTATGCCGGGAAGTTTTCATTAGCTTTGTGCAATGAATTAACTGCCAAGATAAAGTTTTCGTGGTATTTACAGAGGCAAACATTATGGGGTAGCTTCGAACTAAGCAAGACATATTGCGGACGCAGTTCGGCAAACTTGCTGGAGCCTATCTTGACATTGGGGTTGTCTTCACAGAAAAGTTTGTGTGTTTCTTTGATAGAAAACAACAAATGCCGAGATTGAACTCTTGTCTTGCTTCCGTCCATTGGGTTTTTCACACTGACTACATCTTTCCGGCCTGGTGCTTGTCTGCTAATGTCGTCGAGTTTGTAGAAATTACTAACAGCTTGAACAGTTTCTTCGCATATTGCTGAACTTTGAGGAGGATTGGTTTCTGTTTGTTCAATAGCCACAGGCGACACATGTAACTGAAATAATTTGCGGACAACAGCCTTCTTGTGACGTGGAGACTTTGGCAGGCCACTTTTGTTTGCTATTGCCAATGCCTTGGCCAGAGCGCGTCCTGTTTTATAGACTACGTATATCACAGAGCTCAAAAACGGTTTAGCAAACCGGTTTTGCCCAAAAACGTTTTTCAAATGTTGATATACATATCGGTTTTGCTGAAAAACACCTTAGTTCCAAATCAGTTTGGAAAGTGATTTGGATAAGTCAAATCGCAAGATTTGTGGTTGATATACACGTCAAACCGTTTCAAGGAACATTTGTACGCGATATATCGATACTAGGTTCGAGTTAAACCATCGACCTAAATAAAGGAACAAGTAAGATGGCTGAAAATGATACATATGTAGATAATAATAAATATAATGAAATAATATATAGCGTACAATACAATCCAAGTTCACGTTTCACGAAATGATACCTCAACAAAACAAAACAACAAACACGCGTTGTATATAAAAAAGGCAGTGTCGTTCAAGAGACCACTCGAAAGGCGGTGAAAATTTCCAAAATGGCTGGCGTTTTAGAAATGACAAACTGTTTTATCAATACCGTTTTTGAATCTGTTGATATACAGTGATTTGTTTAAATCGTTTTTGGGCAAAACCGGTTTGCTAAACCGTTTTATATCTCTGTGATATACGTAGTCATAGATAGGTGAGCCTGCTTCATCTGATGTCTTAGACTCTTTCAGCTTTCTGGCTCTATGCTTTGCCACCCTCGCTCTTGTGTCTTTTCTTTCTTCTATCAACAGTTTTCGGCGGGCTGCTGCTGGCATCTCATTAATTGCTGCCTTTTTGCGATCACGACTCTCCTTAGCGTCCTTATTATGTTTGTTTTTAAATTCTTCATACTTCCCTTCATTCTTCGATTTAAGCCTCTGCCTTGCTTTTCTTTCTGCTGCTGTTAATGCCATACTGAAATCCCTGTGAAAAACTATTAGTAACTGTTAGAGTTATTACTATGTTGGCCCTAGGCCTAGGCCTGGTCTAGATACGTGACTCATGTTACCATACTTCGCACATACTTTAGACACTTCAAACCATTTTGCACCAAACTGAAAATTCATATTATCTTAAAGTGCATCACTCTTGAGAGATTCCATCAAAAATAAAATTATAATTCACCCACACACAACTGGTATACTAACTTTTAGTGGATTTTGTGACTCATGTTACATAAATCATACATCTGAGATTACAATGGACTAAGGGCCGGTTTCACCAGCATTGACTTTTGTCGAGTTCAGCTTGAACCTGAATGTTACTAATTTGACAAAAATAATAACTTGTACCTATTTAATTTCTTACATATCTCGCATTTTTGTTGTTTTGGATACCTACTTAAGTATTGTCCCTGCATGTTTATTGTTTACAGAGAGATGGAAATAATTTCTCACAATGCCACTTATTGCCTTTTGTAATACCATGAAGTTTCAAATAATCCTTGTAAAGATTGGTATACATGTTTGTTTACACATTGTACAGATGTATTTGTATGTAAAAATGATTAAACAAAAACTGCAAATGCATTGTTGGATAGAACCCTCGATGCCCACCGTTCAGATTTGTGATGATAATCTCCAAAGCAGTTCTGTCACTGCCTTCTATACGTATTATGCACAAGCAGAGTACAAGTTATCCAGTAGGCAATGGCTTAACAATTGACTGTAAATATCTTGACATTTATTACCAATCTGAGAATATTCAATATCAAATCTTCAATATCTTTCATATTTGCTATTAACGGGATACAATTGCATGCAAATGGGATTTAAATGTGTATCTTGTTTCACATCATTACTGAAACTATCCGTAAATCGACGTATAAAGCAACACATTATCAATAAAACATTTCACACTTCATGCAGGGGATTTTGCAGTTAAAAGTTGGTGTTAGTGCCGTTCAACTGAACTTGGGCAAAGTTGATCTTGGTGAAACCAGCCCTAAAAGAGTGCTAAGGATTTGTGATATCACCTAGTATTACAACAATAATTTCTCTACATACACATAGATAACTAATTATGAGTAACAAAGGTGTAATATTTTAAGCTTAATTATTCATATAACTTGCTAAATAATGTCAGACTTTACCTTAAATGAAGATTCAATCCAATGTTTCATACTTCAAGCAGCCATTTTGGATAGTAGATGCAATGTTCAGCGGTTTTGCAGTTTCACCAACAATCTTGCACACATTAACAAAATATCCCCAGATTTTGGTAAAAAATAAATAAAAATTACAAAAATGATCTGTGGACCAAGTTACATGGAATGACCCGTTTGGAGATTTATTATCCACTCGTCTGTATGTACAGATTTAAGCATTATCAGGTGGGATACATGGTGTTTTATTCGTTTTAATCGGGTTTTTACCCATCAAAGAGTACATAAATACAAGGGTCGGTATCCAAATATTCTAGCATATTGCCGACCCAAGTACTAAGGAACAAAATCATAAATCAAAATGTGACAAGGCTTGGGAGCTGAAGGCTACATTTGAATGCAAAAACTACCCAGATACCAGAACTTGTTCAGGATGCAACCGAGTTTTTACCCATCAAAGATTACATAAATACAAGGGTCGGTATCCAAATATTCTAGCGTATTGCCGACCCAGGAAGGAACAAGTCATATTAATTACTAAGGAACAAATCATAAATCAAAATGTGACAAGGCTGTCGTTGGCAAGTCAAGTTAGGTTTGGGAGCTGAAGGCTACATTTGAATGCAAAAACTACCCAGATACCAGAACTTGTTCAGGATGCAACCAGGGACACTAGATAGTACGTCACAAGCGACAGGATGTCGTTGCCAAGCCAAAAATCTAACTTGCCAGGCCTACAGTGGACAGCCCAAAATGGATACATTTGCCCAATTTTTATTTCAATTGTTTTTTATGACCATGGATATGTCGTGAAGTCTTAGTGTTAAAATACCAATGATCAATTGATGGCCCTGGCTCAAAATCTTCCAGTGATGGCCCATTCATGTTTATCATCATTAAACTATACAAACTTGTTGATTCTAGCGTGCTTCTAAATTTATTTTTGATCAAATTCATTAGAGAAAACCCTCGCTCACAAGATGCTGTTGATACTGGCAAAACTGCCACGATACTCAAGAGCTGACTGAGTAGAGGAAAGCGATTCGACATTGTTATAGTTCTTTCGATTAAATCTGAAAGGTTCAAGCCTTGGCCAACAACTTTAAACTCATACCACTCCCCTAAAATGGTATTGATGAAGTCTTTGAAGTCTGAAATTTAGATGTAACTGTGACCTAAAATGTTTGGCTTAACAAGTGATTTTGGTATCACCATAATTTATCAAGTCTTGACCAGTTGGCCAAACCATAGTGTCGAACACAAATATGGCCTGTTTTATTCCGTGTTCATCCGAAAATCTTTCTTGTAAATATCTTACGCCGCTGGTGAAGAGGTTCTGTTTGTCACTTTCAAAGGCCTTTGTTTCATTGGGGGTCATCGTGAGATGAACACCCTGGGAATCCCCATTTAATGTTGTGGTTGAGAGTACTTTTTGTTGCATTTCCCCTTTACTTTGCTTGAGGATTTCTAATTGATGAATTGCTTTTTTGACATAAAGGTCAACTAAGCTTAGGAGCTGATCTTCTTTTTGGAATAAAAGGGAAAGTGAATTGAAATGTTGAAGGTAATCCAGTAGAAAATGAATGGTCAGTACGAACCGCAAACTTTTCATTTCTTTTAAAAGACCTTTGGCCGTAGCTCCATCGTCTCCTCGACCATTAGAAAGATCTTCTAAATGCATGACAACACTACAGTAGTTTTTTGTTAATGCTGCTAGTGCCGACACTTTACTTGCAACCCAACGAACAGAGTGCAGGTATTGAAATTTACAAATTTCACAGCCTAGAATGTTTGCAACAGCTTTTAACTGCTGCATTGTTTTTGCCAAGTATTGATACAATTTGTAAAGTTTTATCAATACTCTGTCAACCTTTTCAATATAGGGCGCATTTTTTACTGAACTTAGAACTGTTAGATTAAGTCTATGAGCAACGCAGTGTCTGTCACTAAATGATTAAGTCCAGGCATTTTTACCATTTTAGCAACTAAGCCATTGTCTTTGCCTAACATTGACGAAGCACCATCAGTTCCAATACCAACTAAACATTGACCAGTCAACCATTTGTGTAGTCCTGCTGCATGTAAAACTTCTGTGACTTGCTTCAAATAACCATCAGCTGTCCCACTTTCCAATGGGATTATGCTCAGAAATGATTCGTGTACTTTCTTGTTTTTAATGAAACGCACATCTATTATCAACTCTTCCTCCCCAGAATTATCAGTCGATGCATCCAACAATAAACTGGCATACGTGCAGTCGTTCAGCTCTTGTGAGAGAGTGGTCTTGATCAATTGTGAAATATTTAATATGATTTCTTTGCATGAGTTATTATTGCTATATTCCTGCAAAACATTCACATCAAATTTATTGATTAGAACCAACAGTTCCTTTAAGTCGGTGAAGGTTTATTGTTTTTTGCTATATAATAGGCTGAGTTAAATATGGTTTTCATGTGGTCAGAAAAATGTTCGTACATTTTTTTTAAGCACTTGGCCATGGGTGTACGTTCTGGGTTTACCTGTGCTTCGTGAACTTCAACACACTTTAGGTGATGCCTCGCACTATGTTTCTTGAAAGTCTCTAGTTTTAAGGGAGCAATAAAACCTTGTACCACTTTCGAAGCTTGGTCACTTTGAGGGCTCGACGCACATCTGACATTTTGCAATACCAGTATCCCTTGAGAATACAAGCCAGTTCATGTTAGGTAGGCTAAGCCAGGATTCTTGGAACGACTGCCTAGCCTTAGGCTTAATGAGCAAACTAGGCCCAGCATCAGATAGGCCTATACTTAGCCTGTTGTCATCTTCTACCATAGCGATACTAGGTTCAAGTCTAGACCCCAGACATGAGGTAGGCCTAGGCCTAGTCAAAATGGAATCTGTTGGTGCACCAACAGGCAGGCCTAGGCCTAGGCCTGCACTGTCTTCATTGACTTGATGCACAGCAACTGGCCTAGGCCTATGCACAATAGATGGCGTGGAGTTACATTGGTTAGTTTCACTGTCATGTAGGCCTTCATGTTCTACAGTCACAGGAAGACAAAGCTTAGAATTTACCGTAGGCTGATCCGGGTTATCTAAATCTTCTTCTTCCGCAGTTGTCCTTGGAATTCGGGGTCGAACAAAAAAATATGTTAACTTCGATTGCTTAGCATTTCCGTTGTTAGCGTTTCCTTGGCATTTCATTGTCACTTGTATTCATAAAATAAATTTATTTCAAATTATCCCGTGCATATCGTGTTTACACAGCACGACCATTGAACCCAATGGCATGACTGTAGGTCAAGGTCGTAGTCTCGGCATTTATATTTTATGGTGTCCTGTTCCACGTAAAAAAAAAACACGAATGCTCCACGCGCATGCGCGGTGATTGCGCGCTCTAGAGAGCCCAGTACTACCAATAGTAGGCCTACCACTAGCGTACTAATAGTGTAGACTGCGGAGGGTCTTGCGATCGTAAAGGTCAGATACGTAATGCGGTTTTAATATGGAAATAATTAAATAATGTACAGATTACGATCATTATTATCATTTATAATAATGTACAACATTGCGCAAAATTGAGCTAACAGTGCATGGGATTTGGCATTTACAAACGTATGAGTTGGCATCCGTGCAAGATCGGTAAAGTAGTACATCCCAAAGCTCAAATACCAGCAGGGGAATGGTTTAAAGAGTCTGATACAAAGCAGAATGATTCGCATTTGACTTCCTCTTCTTTTTTGTAATACAAAACCCCAGTATGTAGGGTAATTTGCCGGCGAGAACCACCAAAGTGAAGTGACTGCACTTCCGCACCATACTTGCAGCAATAGTTCTCACTGAAGTCTACGTTTATAATTATTTCTGTAGCTTTTCAGTTTTGCCGCAGTGTTTTCAGCACTATAAATTGATGCACATAATTTGCTCGGTGAAGCATATACTTTTCTGTCATATCTTCCAGTGCATCGACAATCTCACCAACAATGCATTCTACTACAACTATCTTCGTCTTTGTAGCCGATTTAGTAGCACCGTGCTTGTCGATATAGTTTTCTTTCACCGTTGACCATTTTTTGTAAAATGATTGCAAGTTATAATCAAATTCTAAATATGGAATTTGTTGTTCAGCACACATAAGACATTTTCTTGACAAACATTCCTCGTTGTCTCTGGCACAACATATTTGGTCCATTAGTTTGTCGGTTGTATTTTCACCCACAACACCTAGAGTGTGAAGCTTTGTTAGTAGTAGCTGATAATTCATACACGTCACGCAGCTACATGTATCCCGATCTCTCACATTTGGATGAACGATCCAAAATGGTTTAAGTGAGCAAAAATGCGAGTAACTTACTTTTCACATGGACTATCACCAGCTCTTCGTCTTCTTGGATCTCCTGATGTGAAAGCATCTTCGTAAGCTGGTCTGATCTTATCCCAGGGTAACAGTTTCCCTGCCATTCCTGACCAGCACTTCTGAGTTTCTTGGTCATATTGTCTGGTGGTGTTCTAGAGGTTTGGCTAGGCCTAATATTTAAGGAGGATAATATTTCTCCTCCCACTTGGCCCTGCCCTCCCTTGCTGGACTCCCGTATGACGACTCACGCGACGTACAATGGATGATTCGGATGTGGCTTTTTTCTTCATTATCATCTTTCTCATTTTCATTATCACCCGCTCATCGTCTCGATTAGCCATCATTGCATAAATATGAGACGTTAAGCCCCATTAATCAATCAATCATCTGACCTGTTTTTGGAGTTCAGTGATTTGAATGGCCATGTTGCTTGTTACAGATCTCAGGTGGCTGTTGGCTTTTCTTTCCATATCAACGTCGAAAACAAGCACTTCTATCATTTTCTTACTAGTAAGGCACTCTTGGCAAAACATTTTAGCAGTTTCAAAGACAAATAGAAAAAAAATGTTACTTCATATGTGGTTCTCTTCTGAAATAGGCTAGGTCTAGGCTCACGCCGAAAATAAAAGAAGCGTTTTCACTTGAAATAACTAATAGTTCATAGAGATAATAATCTCACAGTAATTAAAACTACTAACCATGAGATATTTGCTAAGTTAGATAACACTTCACTTCAAGTGTAGGATTTATACCTTGTAATAAAGGAGCTCTAGTACTGATAAAACCTACGCCGCCGCCATGAAGGTGACCGTGATTTTGGATGTTGGATGTTTGTTATCTTAAGACAACGCCATGCCCGTTGCTGGAGACCATTTTGCCCGACGACTGTAAAGACTGGTCAGTCATTTCGACTGCATAGAATCATTCTTTTTCGATTATGGCAAATGAAAATGTCATACACTTATGAATGATTAAAGAAACTAAATATTGACTTACACACTGCTGTAAAAATAATAAACAATACATTAACTGAATATTTTAACTACCGGTAGCCTACTTGGTTGGATCTTTCGAAAACTTGCTCAATCAGAGCAGAAAATAGATAGCGAGCACGTGTTCCTTTCACATTACTAGTTTCGGATTAGGTAGAATGAGTTTGATTTGGCTCATTTTCACAAAAGAAATGTCCATTTCATTTATAGAAAAGAAAGTTTTTGACTCATCCAAACAGTTCATAGCCATGGCACTCACTTTCAAATCACCACATCTGTTGTCTACAGGTGGCCATTGGGTAACACAGACGTAAATAGATGAAGTCTTCTTAAGAGGGTTATCTCCCGTAAATTCAA
The DNA here is from genome assembly GCA_945910005.1 of Isoperla grammatica. Taxonomy (NCBI): domain Eukaryota; kingdom Metazoa; phylum Arthropoda; class Insecta; order Plecoptera; family Perlodidae; genus Isoperla; species Isoperla grammatica. The sequence goes on from OX246749.1 coordinate 10,722,318, forward strand.
CCAATACATGAGTCCCTTGCATCAGAAGTTTTTTTGTTACAGCTTTGGTTTGTATCTGGTTACAGATCTCTTCTCCCTCATTTTCATCATCACCACTTTCATCAGTACATATTTTAGAAAAACCATCATCTTTGTTTCCACTGCTTTTGGAGATATATCTTTTCTTCTTGCTCTTATTTCTAGAAGACTAAGCCTTATTTTTCTTTTCTTGCTACTTTTCTATGGGCTTCTGAAGTCGTACCTACCTTCTTTTCCATCTCCTTTTCTTTGCGATAGTTTTGTTTTTTTGTCATGCAAAGCTTCCCATGCTACCCTGTCAAAACACTCGGTACTTTCTCCCACTTCTTTCTGTTTGTCTTTTTTGGAGTTCCTGCCCAATACAACACATTTTCGAAAATTTCATCTAAGGATTCGTATGATGAGACTTTGATAAGATAATGTATGTTCTTATACTGACGATTCAGGTGGTAGAAGAGGAGACAACATCGTTGAGGATGATGTTCCAGGTGCAGACGTTGGTAGCACCATCGTTGAGATATTGTGGTCATATTCAAGTACGATCATGTCATGTTGAAACGCTTCTTCCAAATCTTCCATCATCATTGTGTCCATCTCATCACTAATTGGATGTTGAGTACTGCTATCTTCTAAAACCGATTCTGGGATATTTTCTGCTATTTTAAAGTTGTCTTCAAGAACTTTTTTCCACAGGCTAAATAGCTGTTCGGCTTTTTTATCTCCTGTCCACTCGTTTCCTGAACTTTTGAGATCTTCTAAAACAAAAGGACCAATTTTGCCTTCCAAGTAATCTAAATGACTATCTTGACTTTGGAGGTCTACTGATTCAAGCCTAGTTTCTAGGGATGAATCATCTTTATGGTCTACTTTCAACACACATTTCTCGTAATCCACATTGTCGGGACAAAACGGATATATTCCCGTTGCACGGAACCCTGAAATGATTGCCTTCGACAAATTAGCTTCATTGATTGCTTGGTCAACAGCTGTACAGAAGGTGTAGTGGTTCACTTCTTGTCGATTGATTGATTGATTAATGGGGCTAAACGTCTCATATTTTTGCAACAATGGCCAATCGAGACGATGAGCGGGTGATAATGAAGATGAGAAAGATGATGATGAAGAATAAAGCCAGATCCGAATCAGGTCCATTGTACGTCGCGTGGGTCGTCATACAGGAGTCCAGCAAGGGAGGGGCAGGGCCATGTGGGAGGAGAAATCTTCAGTGAGACAGTGGGGGGGGGGGGGAGGGGCAGGGTCTCCTTTTGTCGCCTCTTACGACTAGCAGAGTCACTCTGGGCCTATTCTACCCCGGGCCCAGACAGGTACTTCTTGTCCATTGTGCTCTATTCTTCACTTTCCCGTGGTCTTAAGCCATGAAGTTTTAAATGGTTTAGAAACTGTTACGTTAAGTGGTAGCATTAGGCAGCAGTGCTACCAATATGATGCCCTGGTCATTTAAATGTGTCGTTATGTGAGATTTGTGCCCATCGAGGAACAAGATCACAGGCTTTGTAATTTCTTTCTCCGTAAAGAACGGCAAAAAAGCATTTGCGACATACTCGTAAAAAGACTCTCCAGTCATCCATCCGCGCTCAGATCGACCAAGACCCCATGTACTGGGGGACAATTACGAGAAATCTCTGTCGGTATCCGTTCGTATGGGAAAAGAGCTAGAGGTGGCGAGATTATTCCACTAGCATTCACAGTAAAAAGTACTGTGATGCAATCTTTATCTGATGATGCTGAAACATCATAAATCGTGTTGCCACGTTCTCCCAACATTAGTTGTCCTTTCGGAGCCAGAAAAACTGCCGTTTCGTCGCAGTTCCATACTCGACTTGGATCTTTAAGATATCCAGGTCAACTTTATCATTGACAAAAGAAGCAGTGATCTCTTTGAACCACGATCGAATGGCTCGTTCTGTGACTAGAGCTCTGGCTTTTCCTAAATGTTCCGCATGTTTCAACGAAATGTCAGGATCTCCGAGCCAGGATCAGGCGATCTCCGAAGAAACCCTTTAAACCATTTCCTACCAAGAGGATTGTCTGTAAAAGGATTTTTAACATCCAAAGCTTCAACAATGTTTTTTGTAGAGTCGAGAACACTCTTTATCAAGAGGAAATCCTTTTCATGAAAGATTGAAGATGTATTTGCACAATTTTTGTTCTACATCAAGTGGTAGGATGGAAGTTGGGCCTGGATGAGTAGAATGGACTGAAGATTTATTGTTGACTTTGTTCCATAGAGTGCTCTAGGAACTACAAAGGGTTTACTCGCCTTCGATACATTCATCCCAAGACTGACAGATCGTAAAGAGTTCTTTACTTTTCTTGGTGAATAAATCAGCTTTGTTTGCCTACAACGGTCCAGAATTACCCTCGGTGTTGTTGGTCTGCGACCAGTACCCGAAACAGTTTTTACCATATTTATCTGAAAATTAATATCACAAATTGTAGAAAACATAGTTTGAGGCACAATGTGTTCCAGTATTGGACATCACCTTTTCCTTGTTGGGCAACTGGTTTAGGCATTACTTACAGTTTAAAAAAAACTATTTTTCTTATTCATTGACATTTTATCTCTGTTGTTTAATACTTAAAGCGGCCCATACACGCACACGTATGCTTGACGATTTGCATGAACAACTTACGACTGTCATGCAAGACTGAAGCTATACTCCCCCACACACCGCACAAACCTTTGTTGCCGGTAGACCGTGTTTACATCAGCTGATTATGTCTAATTTGTAGGTTATGTTGTCGAGATAGTTGTTCCTAATGTCATCCACGGTAAAAAATGCAGCATTGTTTGTTCTAATTGTTGCATGTAATTTAAAAGAGAAAAGAAAAAGCCGAAAAAGAAAATGGGAGAAGCATTGGCTATTGAAAAGAGATGCACTTTCTCGCACACTTGGTTTAAAAAAACTTGATTTCAATTTGTTTTGTTTTATTATTTAGAAACATTTGAGGTAGGCCTATACGTGTAGTCGTGGTATAAATAATACCTTGTACATAAATTTATTCACCCCATTGAGGATCAACTACTACTACTGATTTAACGGTTAAACGCTTCACTCTAGCCTCAAAAAGGACATCATTTATTAGCTGATCAGCTAGAATTTGCATGTCTTCGGGAAGCTTTCTAATTTTGTATGCAATATTTGTGATGTGGTTGTGGACGATGCTTGGGATTCATGACAATAAATGAAGCTCATCTGTTGTCGATGTGTCCAGTTACAAGGTTGTTTATTAATTGCCTGCCCATGCATTGACATGGCCAGCATACTGCTTCAGTGCAAGGCAGTGGGAGGTTGAGTGGCAACCTAACAAGGCGGTGCCTAACACATGTCACAATATTCTTCCCAATAGTGTCAAACTCATCATCCTCTTTAGATCCACTGAATTTTTCAACGGCCAGGACCATTAATCCATCATAGTTGTATCTTCTGCTTCTTGGAAAGGCCTACTGGTAGACTTGCTGCTGCTAGCTTCTACTTGGGATGAGATATTCAAATCTGGAAGCTGTAAAAAAATCAATAACACTTAATTTAGTAGGCATATGATGTTGTGATACTTTTTCAATTTTCCCGCACTGCTAACGATTAGATGGAGATTGCCCATGGGTTTGAAGAGGCTTGAAACTTTCCTAACTGCTTAGGAGCAGTCGACAGAAAACATGTAGTAGTAGTGCAACCAGCACATCAAGGTTCATACTACTTCAACTACAAGTCTACACACAGTATTGTGTTAATGGCAATTGTTAATGGAAACTACGAGTTTGTGTTAAGCAAGTTTGGAACAAACGGGCGAGTGTCTGATGGAGGTGTTACTGACAATACTGTGTTCTACGAACGGTTAAAATTGGGTTCATTTAATCGTCCACCACCACGCATTGTTGATGGGTGTGATACACCCCTTCCATACACGTTTGTAGGGGATGAAGCTTTCTCACTCACACCTGAGTTTTTAAAATCATTTAGTCGACGCGATCTCACGTATGAACGACGAATATACAATTACCGTCTGTCACGAGCACGTCGCATTGTGGAGGTTGGGATGGGTAGACAAGAATGAAATATTACAAAAAAAATTGTTGTTTTAGATTTCTCGTTTCTGTCAACACTATGTTTTGGCGCTTTCGTCCTTCAAGCTTGTACAGTCAAGTAAAAATAAAAAGAACTTATGAAAATAAGTTACAGTTCCTGGCTGGAAAAAAGGAACTAGTTCCTAGGAACGGAACTAAAAAAAAAACGTTCCTACCCAACATTGCCTAGGCCTACCTCATCTTCCAGTACAAGGCCTACTGTGTCTAGGCCTAGATTGGAAATACTAGGTCTGGCCATCTCTTGATCCCTCAAACCCGTCTTGGCCCGGGGTAGAATAGGCCCAGAGTGACTCTGCTAGTCGTAAGAGGCGACAAAAAGAGACCCTGTCCCTTTCCCCCCACTGTCCCACTGAATATTTCTCCTCCCACTTGGCCCTGCCCTCCCTTGCTGGACTCCCGTATGACGGCCCACGCGACGTACAATGGATCTGATTCGGATGTGGCTTTGTTCTTCATCATCATCTTTCCCATCTTCATTATCACCCGCTCATCGTCTCGATTAGCCATAGTTGTACAAGTATGAGACGTAAAGCCCCATTAATCAATCAATCTTGATCCCTCAAAAACGTAAGACCATTATAGTACCATAAATTTGGTACATACAAATCAACCACGCCTGCCCCTGACCTACTTGACTCCTTTCTTTCTTCAATTACTTCCTGAAGCATATTCACATCGAGTTTATTTTGTATTGTATTGTGTCCTTGGTGGCGTCCGGACAACCTTCTTGCAATTTTATAACAAGTTTGTGATAGGCTATGCCCTTAACTTCATATCTCGGTTACTGTACTATTTTGATTTAATTTTCCACAAACATGGTTCGGTTCTATAGATTTCAATATATTCTTTCAAGAAAGCGTTAGACATTGTTCTTATGTCCATCGTAACCTCAAAATAATATGTAAACAACTCGCCAAGGAACGACAGGTTGAGGTTGAAAATCTGAACGCTGATTGGGAGGCGCAGGTATGCATCGGCAGTTGCAGCAAGAGCGTTGTCATACCTGTCATATCCAGGCTTACCGCCTACATTTCAAATGTAGCCCCGCCCCCGTCCACCGCCTGTGTACATGCACGCTTGGTATGCAGGGCAGTGACGAGCGGAAGTGGAAGTATGGAGGAAAAGCATTAAACAGACATTACTTACTACTATCTATCAATCGTACTGTTTTAATTGAAGTTATACAACCTACTCCACCTCTCCACACAACAATACCTAACCTCAAAAAGTGATCGGAAGACACGTACAAACGGTAGATTGCTTTGGATACGTCCTAGAAGCGAACATTGTTGGGATTATATAGTTCACAATTGGTCAGACTCTCTATGGAAAAGTAATTTCCGAATGGACCGGGCTACATTTCAGCACATCTGCAAGATCCTAGCTCCACACATAGAACGACAAAACACGTCCTTTCGGCCTTGCATTCCACTGCGGAAGAGAATAGCTTGTTCCGTGAGCTTGTGCGCCCGCTGCTCTGCATCTTCTGCTAGCCGATTGGCCCTTTTTTGCTCCACCAGCATCTCCCTCAGGATGCCCGTCAGGTCATCGTTGGCTCCACACTTCGGTTGCCGACGGGCCCGGGCACGAGTAGAAACTGCTGGAGTTGGGGACTCAGTGGCAGAGCGATCAAGGCTAGCATCTTCTGCAGAGACTGAGGCAACTCTCCTCCATGATTGTCTCCTCTTCAAAGACAATCTATAAATATATATAAAAATGTAATCATTTTCAGGGTGATAGCACAGATACCTGGGACTGGGTCGGGGCTGAAGGCTTGTCATGTCAAGCCACAATATGAGGAACTCAAGTGACCTATTACCATGTCCAATATGTATATAGATTGAGCATCTCTTTTAAAATAGCAATTCTATTAGTGACAAATAATCGCAAAATGACATCCATTCTGCCACGATTGATAGGAACTCAATAACTAAGTTGCTGAAAGGTTGAAGAGTAGTCTACAATATTTGATAGCTCGGTAAAGCTGGCCCAACCGTGGATCACACTCTGCGAGTCGTATTTAAACTAATGATTGGCAAGTACCCCCAGCAAGTCTACAGAACTATCAGTTTTCTCTTATCATATTTTTGGGCATGACAATTTAATAAGACCCACCTCAGCATTCTGAATGGGTCAATGAGTCTTCCACTAAACTGTCGTTGTTGGATGGCAACCCACCCAACAGCTCATTCATCGAGTGGAAGAATTTCCATACTGATGGACTGGCTCCAGATACCATGCGAGCCTTCTCACGCCCATAAGTAGAGACGAATAAATGTTAGAAACTATGATATTATGCCATCATTTTAAACATTGCAGGCTTTTAACAGTTACAAATTTAGCAGACGAAACGAACGTAAAATTAAATATGTAAACCCACAAATAGTGAACCATGCTTGGCATAGCTGTGATGGTGCTAGCCTTGGGAACGCATGCAACTAGACTAGGGCCAAGGACCTATACTAGACTTTGCGTAGGCCGTAGGCTAGCTGTTATGCTAGGCCCAGCCTACCTCTACACAAGAATGAGTAGGCTAGACTTGGTGTGGCTCTGAATCCTAGACCTGCATTAGGTCTGGCATGAAACATGTTTTCACGTAGTATTAGAATATAATAGCTATTATTATTGTACTGCACATAGCTTACCTGTAGTCCCTGGTCAAGTTCCCAATTTTGTTTTTGATCTCCTCGTGGGTGCGCGCCCTGCAGTCTGCTGCCTCGGAGAGATCAGACGCAATTTTCATATAGACTTTCTTATTCCGTTTAGTGGACCTCAGTTCCTCTAGATATTCTGTCCACACGTTGATTAAAATCAACACCTCATGGTCTGACCAGTTCGTTTGTCGTTTTTTTTTCTTTTACAATTTCCTCCGCCGAACAGGAACTCGCGCATGAAGACATTTTGAAATTTGTTCACTTTTCTAGGTTATGATGCCGTAAATAAGGTATACCGTTCACAGCCTGTATTATTAAAGTGGCGGCATGTTCGTGTTTGCATGGCGGTGACCGGGCAATGACTTGAAGTTAACGCAGTTAAATGCTTAACTGAGTTGTAGGAACTCAGTTACCCCACTAACTGTAGTTAAGCCTAACTGCGTTCCGTTCACATAGCTTTGATAACTGGAGTTAACGAGGTAATTACAGTTAAGGACTGTAATGTGAACAGGGTATTACACTAAGCAAAACTTGGACAATGTCAACGGGCTCTTCTTCTTCCATACTCACTACTCCAGCCTGGAATGCAGCATAGCCTTGTAGAAATTCGGATGATGAAAGTTATTTTAGCAGGTGTACCGACGTAGCTTTTGAAGCCAACGGCCGTTCACAGTGTTGGTCTTCACGTTGCGTCTGTTGAACAACGCATCCATGGTCTGAACAAACTTCGGCTACTAGCTGGGTTAGCTTGGTTGTACATTTCAATCCAACATGTTTCAGTTTGGTTTTCAATACAGATTTCTGTAATGTAGTGGAACGTTCCGCTATCTTTTCCTTGGTTTTCTCACCAAAGTGGCCATTACTCACCAACTTAAAGTTGGTGTTAAGGTCAGAAACCTTAACAGCTAACTTGTGCGAGTATGGGTATTTACTTCATTTCAGGGTCTCGATGTTGTAGATCAAATCTTGACCGTATTCCGAGAGAAAAGTGGCCATTGATTCGATTGTTGAGATTTCATCTTGTTTCAGAGACTGAAAGTATTTCACAGCTGCAGACTCTTCATCTAATGACCTGCAAAAAACTGCTAGGTCAGTCAAATAATCTTGAAGGTAGATTGCAGATTTGTACCAAGAACTCCACCTGGTCATAACTGGAGATGTAAAGAGGAGAGCTTTTTATTACCATCAGGGTATGTTGCCTTCAAATAAGAAATATACCTGTGGTTTCGTTTTCTTGTGTTAAGGAACGGCATGTTAGTACTTTGAACACAACGATATAGCTCTGGGAGCTTGTTTGACCTCAAAGCCGACACCAAGTTGAGCTTGTGTGCCCAACATTGGAGAAACATGTTTAGATTGGATATTTTGATGATTATCACAACGAAGATTATCACAACGCATTGTTTTTTGCATCGTGAAGCGCTGGTTTCTAAGACCATCGGAGATGAACTTAAATCAGTCTTGGATCAAGTGGTAAAAATGGTTAACTATATAAAGGGGAAATCACTCAAATCCCGTCTTTAAAAGGGGTTTCTCTGTTGCATTTCTTTATGAGAAATTGTACGGTGTTGAAGAGATGGTGGCGGTGTATGGGCAACCCCTTTCGGGCCAGGCCGAGCACCCACCTCTCTATCGACTCCTCCGCTACTGTGATGAGGATTGTTTCTGGACCCATTGTTCGTGTATCGACTGCAGAAGGGAGCTTACGAATTAGAGAAGATCTCGGAAGTTTATAAGTAACACTCGCTTGAAGCTTGCTCGTGCCCTTGTTGTGTTGCATCCATGGATTTGTATGACTTCATCTGCCCTAATGTCACGGAAGAGTTTGTGGAAAATAGTAGGTACAGTAATTGGTTATGTCACCATGTGTGAGACACTTGGCCTTTTTCTGGCGAAGCCGACGAGCCCGCCACGTCAAGCGTGTGGGGATCGACTCCGCACATACCCACTTCTAGTAAATACCGTTCCAAATCTTTCCCGAACAAACCTTTGGAATAGTTTTCGAGAAATACTGTATTCTTCCTCTTACTTGCCATTGTAAACAAACCAGGATCATGCAAGGATGGTACTCTACAATGGCGGACCGCTTGAAATGAGGTTATTGAATACTACCTACCTAAGCTCACAAAATTACCCATGAGTTAAACAACAAATATGTGGGAAATTTGAATCTAAAGAACCATATGTATTACTTGATAGTATGTGTTTGAGCCGGGGTGCTCACTCCGAAGAGTTTTTTAGTGGACTGTATATATTTGTGTTTGAAACTTACCCCAATGATGTTCGAAGGTGACGTAGCGTAGATAATAGCGACTGGCGGAAAGTGGCCGTCGAGAGAAAGAGATAGAAGAAAGAAACTCGAGTTTAGAAGAGAAAAGAAGGAAAGATGAAAATGCCTGGAAGGCGATCGAACCCAGGACATGCAGCGTCGAGGAAGCAGTCTTGGGCGCAACGAGAGAATAACAAGAGAGAAAACCAACTTGACGTGACCGACGAGGTCGAAGACTGGAACACTAGAAAAATTGAACTTCACGAGATCGAAGCTCGAGCAATACTGACTAGATAAGAGATAAGCAAACGGGCTCTAAACGGGAAGACTGTAAGAGATTACGTGATTGGGCGAAATCGAAACATTGAAATAAATAGGCAGGTATACCAACACCGATAAATACATATTACTAGCGACGAATAAACGGCGCGAACATACCGCCCACCTAAAATAGACCAATTTTAGATAGGACAATGAGAAATAACAAACTAAGAACTACAAAACCTAAATCTAACAACACTCCGAAACGAACGACTAAAGAGAGGGGAGGGTAACTAACTTGTTCACCGGACGGGTGAACACTCCTTTAGACGTGCGAACGGACGCGACTCGGACGACGTTGTCGTTACCGGGGCACACTTGAACCACCCTGCCAATAGGCCAAGATAAAGGGGTAGTGGCGGGTTCTAACACGAAGACGACGTCACCGACCTTGAGATTTGGACACGCGCGCACCCACTTCCCACGCTGCATTTGCGTATGCAGATACTCTCTGGACCAACGCGTCCAGAAGGATTGATGCAGCTGACGCACTTGATGCCAACGAGAAAGGTGAGAAGTAGACTCGGCGATAGCTGTTTCAGGAGGTGCGAGAAGTGAGGTGCCAATCAACAAGTGGGCGGGGGAAAGGTAATCAGGGCCTTCCAGGGGGTCGAACGAAGTGGCACAAAGAGGTCGACTGTTCAACACGGCTTCAATACGTGCAAACAGGGTAGAATACTCCTCGAAATTAAGGGAGGAATCCTTAATTAATCTATGTAGAAGTAGTTTGGCGGACTTCACTCCAGCTTCCCATAGGCCACCGAAATTAGGGGCGTAAGGGGGGTTGAAATGCCACTGAACATTACGTAGAGCGAGCTTGTCAGCGATACTAGTTTCAGCTGAGGTGAGAGAATCGTGTATCTCGCGGAGCGTACGGGCAGCACCTACGTAATTACGACCACAGTCGGAATAAATATGAGCGGGGAGGCCACGACGAGCGAGAAACCGATCAAGACAGGCCAGGAAGGCTTCAGTGGATAAGTCCGAGACCAACTCTAGGTGAATAGCCTTAGTGGCCATGCAGATGAACAGGCACAAATAACCCTTGACGATGGGGGCGTTACGGCGGGAACTCGTCTTCACGGAGAAAGGGCCAGCGTAGTCAGTGCCTACGTTGAGGAAAGCGCGTGAAGGCTTAGCGCGAGGTTCAGGCAGCTCAGCCATGATTGGCTGAATAGGCTTGGCGCGGAATTTGAAACAGGTTAAGCAACGTCGAATGCGTTGCCGCAATAAACCGCGTAAAGCAACAATCCAATACATCTGCTGAATGAGAGCTTGCACAGTGCGAGGGCCAGAGTGCAATGACGTGAGATGAAAAGCATCACACAAGAGTGCGGACAGATGAGCTTCTTTGGGAAGCAAGAGCGGATGACGTGCGTCTTCGGGAAGTGAAGAGTAGTGAAGTCTGCCGCCCACCCTGAGAAACCCACGGGAGTCAATGAAGGGTTTGAGGGGGGCGTAGCGGTGAGACACGGGCAAGTGTTTCGCCAATTGCTTGAACTCATTGGCAAAATAATGTCGTTGAGTGATGCGTACGAACAAACGCATCGCGTCGTCAAGTTCGAACGGAAGCAGGGGACCAGTGGGGGGAGCAAGCTGACTTCGGCGAGCAAGCAAAATGCGGGAAAACCGTACCACGTGACCAAACACGCGCTTGGCTTTGACGAGCGAAGAGAAGCTTTGCAGCTTAACTAGTAGAGGGTCAACAACGGGATTAAGACTGATCAGAACTGTAGGAGACGCCTTCAGCTCAGGCACCTCGTGGCTAGGTTCACGCGAGGGGACCGAGCGAGGCCACGTAAAGGGGGGCGAACGCATGAACGGGGGACCAGAGAACCATATGGGATGGTTCAACAAGTCCTGGGGGAGAAGTCCCCGAGAGGCACAGTCGGCAGGGTTCTCTTCGGAACGAACGTGAGACCAGTTCAGAGGAGAAGTGGTCTCGAGAATTTCAACCACACGATTGGCGACGAAAGTCTAAAGCTGGTGCGGGGGGGTAGAGAGCCAGGCAAGTACGATCGTGGAATCGGTATAGAGCAACACTGTTTCTATGTGCAAAGACTCGAGAGCGGGCAGGGCATCTTTCAACACCCGAGACAATAACAATGCGCCACTGAGCTCCAGTTTAGGGACAGTGAGAAGCTTGACGGGCGCGACCTTGCTCCTGCCTCTCAACAGTCTGACATGAGATTGCGAGCACGTCTCAACGTGCAAATAGAGAGTAGCAGCATAGGCCTTCTCGGAGGCGTGACAAAACCCCACAAGCCGGTAGATGGCGTCACTCAAAACAAGGAGGCGCGGAACACTGACATCACTCAACTTGGACACGCTTTCGATGGCAGTGATCCAAGTCTGAGAAAGCGACTCCGGAAGTGATTCGTCCCACTCCACGCGCAAGAGCGAGAGATTCTGCATGAACACCTTCATCCAGGAGAGGAAAGGGGTGAGAAACCCGAGAGGGTCGAATATGCGCGCAATGTAGGAGAGTATGGAACGTTTGGTGACACAACCTTCGAAAGGTAGAGTGTGAAAACTGAAGCAATCAGAGCGAGGGTCCCACAACAATCCAAGAATTTTCAGAGTCTGCTCATCGTTGGAGAACACCAGGGGAGTCTCCAGGTGGGGCTGGGGAAGGTCACTCTGAAGTTTGGGACCACTGAGCAAGACGTGGTTGAGAGCAACTCCACGTTTATCAGGGGCGGAAGCGTTGAATACCACTCGCAACTTAGTGGTAGAGCTTGTGACCTTGTGTACACAATGGTGCGGGATAATGTACTCTGAAGGTTGAGGAGCAGGCTGCATGTGCAGTGAACGAGCGTATTCACTCATGAACTCGTGATAGGTGTCATGAAGTGGAGGATCACGCTTAAGACGACGCTCCAAACTGACAAAGTTCTTGAGCGCGACGTCACGATTATAGCCTGGCATGATACAGTCAGGCTTGAAAGGTAGAGCGACCGAGTAGCGACCGCATGGGTCGCGAGAGTGGGTTTTAACGAAATGCTCTTCAGCGAGCGAATCCAATGGGTCTAGAGAGGGGGGTCGACTAACTTCTTCTGTTTCCCAGAAGAGACGAAGAGTGTGTTCCAAAGGAGTATTGGCCACGGCGAGAAAAGAGTAGGATGACTCAGGTGCAGGTTCAGAAGAGTTGACTGGACCCAAAATCACCCAACCGAAAACCGTGTTGAGTGCAGCAGGTTTGCTGCCTACGATTGTGTTTCCAGTTTTACAGAGAATGTCAGAGTAGAGATCGGCACCAATGAGAAAATCAATGGGTCCGGGAACATTGAAGTGATCGTCAGCGAGGTCAAGGTCATGATAGCGCTTTATGACCTCAGTGGACACGGAGGAAGTAGGCAAATTGCCGGCGATAGTTGAGAGAACGTGGGCGTGGACATGCAAAGCGGGTTGCTTAGAACGTCGAGAAGCTATACTGCATTGAACGATACCATGCACACGAGCATGAATTTGACCAACACCTGACAATTGGGCGGTGGCTGGTTTGACCTTTAAGCCCAAACGTTGCACTAACGAATTAGTGATGGCAGAGATTTGCGACCCGGAGTCAATAACCGCACGAAATGGGTGCAATATCCCGTGGGCATCACTTATGAGTGCGCGAACGGTGCCCAATATGACGGTTTGATGAGTGGGGTTCGAACCCCGGACTTGACACGACAGAGTCTGTGGCACCTGATGGCCTTGATCGGAGACAGGAGTATCGACCGCAGAAGACTGAGTGGAGTCTACATGCAACATAGAGTGATGTCTGGTACTATGACACACGGAACAAGACTTTGTCGAACTGCATTGGGTTCGTAGATGTGCACCCATACAATTAAAACAGCGTTTTAATTGTCGCAGAGTGTCGTAACGTTGGTCTACGGTTAAACCACGGAAAGCATTACATTGATAGAATGAATGCGAAGCCTTACATAACGGACAAGTGGACACGTTAGTATGAGCGTGATTGCGAGATGAGTCATTGTGAGATGGTTTTGAACTCAAGTTCGAAACATCAGATGACACCATCAACGTATTTACTTTCTTCACAGGGGGAGAACTTTTGACAGAAGTGACTGAGTTTTTACCGACAGCACATAACTCCATTACTTTAGATTGGTCTTCGACAAAATCAATAAGCGATTTATATTCGGGAGTCGAATTAGACGATTGTTTGGTTTCAAAAGCCTTGCGAGATGACGTATCGAGGTTAGCTAATGCCAAACACAGTAGAAGGAAATCGCCCAGGTCAGGAATATTCAGGGCTTTCAAAGAGTCGACAGAATTGCGATGTACTTTGAGAAATGCTTGAAGACCGTCATAAGATGACGTTTTCAAAGGAACAAAATCTAAAATCTTGTGAACATACAAGCTCCCTAATAATCGCTTGTTTTGATAACGAGAGACGAGCGTTTGCAAAGCGAGGGGATAATTTTCCTCAATTATTTGAAACTCTGAGATGAGTGCCAACGGTATTTCAGACAACGAAGTTTTTAAATAGTGGAATTTTTGAACATTACTTAATGACTTGTTATCATCAATAAGAGACTTGAATAGAGCATAGAACTCGGGCCATTTACAAATGTCACCTTTGAACTTGGGAAGATCTATGACAGGCAATGCAATGGATGGTTTGACTGAAGCGGGTAGAGACCCAGGTTGAGTCACAGCAGGACGCTGATTTAATTTATCAGCCGTGAGAAACCGAGATTTGGCAGCGTAAAACAACGTTTCAAAACTCTCCTGAACTTTGTCTATTTCGATCGGCTTGGCAGGAAGAACAACTAGAGTGTTGAGATCGGCAATGGACATTTGAATTTCTTGAAAATCCGATTTCAAAACAGATAATTCATCGAACCGAGGCCTATGTGACTCAACTTGTTCAGGTTTTATTTTTTCGAACGCAGTGTACGTTCGTTGGGCGGACGCGAATATGAACTCGCGTCGAGCAACTAACTTGTTTAGTTCTGCCGTAATATCGACCATTATGATCGAAAATGCAAAAGACAATGTTAGAAATACAAGGAATGAACGTAAGAGACAGTAACACTGAACAGCACAATCAATAGAATACGAGAGCGGAAACACACAACACTCAATGACGTGTATATTGTGCGACCAACTGAGGACTGACCTTGATTGAGAAAATCTTCGAGAAAAATGCGGAAAATTACCGGACAATTCGGCTCCGCGAGGACCATGTGTTTGAGCCGGGGTGCTCACTCCGAAGAGTTTTTTAGTGGACTGTATATATTTGTGTTTGAAACTTACCCCAATGATGTTCGAAGGTGACGTAGCGTAGATAATAGCGACTGGCGGAAAGTGGCCGTCGAGAGAAAGAGATAGAAGAAAGAAACTCGAGTTTAGAAGAGAAAAGAAGGAAAGATGAAAATGCCTGGAAGGCGATCGAACCCAGGACATGCAGCGTCGAGGAAGCAGTCTTGGGCGCAACGAGAGAATAACGAGAGAGAAAACCAACTTGACGTGACCGACGAGGTCGAAGACTGGAACACTAGAAGAATTGAACTTCACGAGATCGAAGCTCGAGCAATACTGACTAGATAAGAGATAAGCAAACGGGCTCTAAACGGGAAGACTGTAAGAGATTACGTGATTGGGCGAAATCGACACATTGAAATAAATAGGCAGGTATACCAACACCGATAAATACATATTACTAGCGACGAATAAACGGCGCGAACAGTATGAAAACATGCATCCCATGACCGTGATCACCCCACCGTCCATAATCGCCCAACTTGACGGTATTTCCTTTCCAGTGTCAACGGAAGTGGCTGTGACTTCACCGTCTTGTGACTGATGGCCACGTCTGTGCCAACAGCTGTCAAGCGCAACAGGAATATCCGTCTTTACTCTAGGCCTACCTCGCTCGTCACCAATAAGGTTTTCAGCTACAGCTTCAGTCGCTGCTACTACTAATCTCGTTGAAGTTTTGCTTGCCACCTCCTCTGTGTCTTGTCCAATAACTTGGTCGTGTAATGTGTTGGCCTAGTGGAGGGCTAAGGCGTATTCATAATTGCAGAGAGTTCGTGCAGCTTTGCACCCTCGACCGACGGATCGCAATTCGCCTGCGTAACGAATGGTTAACTTCGCAAGTCTTTGCCTAATTCATTTTCGAAGTCGTAGAGGACTTGGTGAACTCACAATTTCTGTACAAAATAGTCGTACCTTGGTTGCTTAGTAATGTCTTCAACCAACTTTACACAATTTTTTTCACTGCATTCAATTCAGTACACTGTGTACGCCTACCCGCTTTGAATTAGATTGGAAATAACTAAAAGCCCAATAATCAAATTGTGTTCACGTCGTTTATTGTCCTGGGGATTTTCATCCATGTTTATATACTGTCTTGACAACTTTCGCTTTGGAGCACCTTGAAGTTTGGATTCACAAGTGAGATTAGGCCTCGACTCTGCTGGCACGTTTGTTCATTGTTAACACGTTTATTTGCATCTATATTAACAACGGAAACACTAGGTCTAGGTGTATTAAACCGATTTAAAGTGAATTTTCTCTTACCTGATACAAAACGATGCATTTAAGTAGTTATAATTCACAAAAACACACTCGACATAAACAAAATCTAAAGCATGTGACAGTGTCTGCTAGCAATGGGTGGGTGGCTTGCTTCAAGTTTTATCGACAGTAACAGAATGCCTACGTGTGAAAGAAGAAATGCCCTACATTACAATTTACAGAAATCACTAACCCGTCATTTTTGAAACTCAAAGTTATCTACTTCGATGACAGAAATGTTGTGTGTATTGACGAGCGTTAAATATACAATATTTGACGCGTTGACGTTGATTCAAATTATCTTCTTCTTTTCATATGCCCGCATTTTTGGCTTACTGGGCCATCGTCCATTTATATCATGGTTCAACCCATTTGTAATGTGCCCATTGTTAATGAAGATGCATCATTGTATTCAGATAAGTAATGGAAGACGTACTTAGAAACTGTATTGGCAATTGTTTGAACTCGATTTCCATTAGTCTCCTCGTGAAGTTGGGTCAATTCACAACGCTGCGCTCGAATCTAACATCGCTTTATTCACGTAGCTTGCATTGATAAAAGTTGTATATTGCAGGGGGTCGTTCCGTGCGCTCCTTAGTTGCTACATTCACGCAACTGAACACCTTCTGCCCCAACCAAGATTGTGCTCCCAAGTATGCACGCTTTGGCAACAGCTCAACCGTTGACCAGAGTGGCACCAATTTAGCCCCGAGACTCCTACAGTTGGGGGGGCCGTTCCGTGCGCTCCTTAGTTTCTACATTCATGCAACTGAACACCTCCTTCTGCCCCAACCAAGATTGTGCTCCCAAGTATGCACGCTTTGGCAACAGCTCAACCGTTGGCAAGAGTGGCACCAATTTAGCCCCGAGACTCCACCAGTTAAGGGGGCCGTTCCGTGCGCTCCCTAATTGCTACATTCATGCAACTGAACACCTCAGCCCCAACCAAGATTGTGCTCCCAGTATGCACGCTTTGGCAACAGCTCAACCGTTGGCATGAGTGGCACCAATTTAGCCCCGAGACTCCACCAGTTGTAGGGGCCGTTCCGTGCGCTCCCTAATTGCTACATTCACGCAACTGAACACCTCAGCCCCAACCAAGATTGTGCTCCCAGTATGCACGCTTTGATAAGCCCCCGTAGCAGGAGAACAGTACCGCTTCCGTACTCTCGATCTCGTCACCCAAGGCAAATCACCAGTATTGGAGGCCAAAGCGGCGTACCCCCCCCCCCCCCACCCCTCCCCGAATGCGAGAAAACACATAATCAACCTCACTCACACCGACTCTCAAACTTCCCGACCAGCTCCAACGAAGAAGAGGTGGGTCTAGGGGCCGGTCTACCCAAACGTAGGCTCCGGCTGAATGGTTTCGCCCTGGGACTGACCGGCCCCGTCTGGTCCAAGTCTTCCGTGGAGTTTTTTTTTATTTAAAAAAAAATCCTTCTGTCAGTCTATTCCCTCGTCTGTTTGTCAGTATGGAACGGTCTCTCGTACGTGACGAGTTTGGCGCAACTGCCACTGCCCAGGACTCGTACACTCCCCTCCCCAAACCTTCCAAAGTGATACCGAGCTCTACCCACGATGCTACAACCAACTCCTTCAGTAAGAGCCCGGTATGAAAACATGAGCGTGGTCAATACACGTCAGCTTGATACAACCGTCAAAAGATCCGCATTTTCTTTTTACGAGGATATCATTGAATTATCGAGGATTTCTTCGTCTTCTCGAACGTTTGGCGTTGTTGGACTCACTCTCGGCAGCAGCGCAGACGATATCCGATAGCCGCCCTGTTGTTTGGGGGTGGGCTCGATATGGCACTTTTCAAAACCCTTCATTATGTCTGTGAAACGGTTCCGTCCAATCGCGATTGAAAGTTGTTATTGTAACAGACAAGTGAACACACATCCTTTCGGACGCAGCTTTCTTTCCTTTATTGTTATTTTTATAATATTTTCTTATTACTTCAGTATGTATACTGTTTTTTATTACGATCGTGTTGATACTAAGGCCGGCGTTCTGTCTTTCCTCGTCATCGCCGTCGTCGAGTAACGAGCGTTTTCGCTCGGGTTTGGGGTCATCGTTTTCTTCTGCCGGCCGATTACCTCAGTCTCTTCTCTATCAATGTGACCCCCTCCGTTTTTTCCTCGCCGATGTCTTCACGCATATTTTCTTATTACTTCAGTATGTATACTGTTTTTTATTACGATCGTGTTGATACTTAGGCTGGCGTTCTGTCTTTCCTCGTCATCGCCGTCGTCGAGTAACGAGCGTTTTCGCTCGGGTTTGGGGTCATCGTTTTCTTCTGCCGGCCGATTACCTCAGTCTCTTCTCTATCAATGTGACCCCCTCCGTTTTTTCCTCGCCGATGTCTTCACGCACTATCACTTCTCTGGCCCGCCTCGCCTCTGCGAGCTTAAAGGTCTCCTCCTTATTGTAGCTGGTTTGGGCCTGATGGCAAACCTGGCTTATAATGACATTAGCCGACATCAAGGATATATCATTGTAGGAAATAAGAGGTGTTATATTTGGATACAACCTGAAAGTATTCGCCACCCGTACTCACCCTATTTCGTCCACTTTGGAAGAAAAACCGTCTGTCTTTTTGTTCTCAATTGCCGTACCGTAGCCAAACTGGTAGCCACGATCGCCTTTAAAATATCTTTCTCTTGCTGTACCTAAAACACCCTCTGACTTTTGGTTGTTGCTGAAGATAGCCATCTAGGTGCGACCTTATTCTTTGTGTATCCTCTTGAAATATGTGGGGAGCGTGCGCAGTTTATATAGGTGTCGGGCATCAGCTAATTACAGTCCTAAAACTATCAAGCAATACTGAACAACAGCATTCTTCTTGGAAAGAATTTGGGGTTCCAGTTACAAATAGTTGAATGGATCCCATGTCTCCTCCAGCCAAACAAAGGAAATCCTCTGGCCTGCATGGCAATCTGGGTTAAGGGGGCAACGACAGTTAATTTTTTTAAGTTCACTATGTACTTTACCTGCTGAAGGTGGTTGTGAAAAGCTGCACATGGGGTGCAACCTATTTTTTCCCCCCCTTACCCAGGGGGATTGTTTGACTGAATTTTAGGGTGCATGCCATCGTTGGCATGCACCCATTTTTTACGGCAGTACTGGATCTTCGCATGGGATGGTGAGTGGTTCTTTCATTCACCTGCGTAATACATCAGGATCGAGTATCTTCTGAAACATTCACTGTCTATGAAGGAACAGGGTTGAACAAAATATGGAAGCTGTCATACTATAGTGTGATAGTAAGTGTCAGTTTAGGGCCAAATATATTCTTAGTTACTAGACTCAGCAACAAAGTTTCACGGGTATGTGTAGGGGAACGTTCGTGAACGTTTCTTAATGTAATCTATCATACTTATGAAACCCATGTGTTCGTTCCTGCAACAACATCAAATGTTAGTTCCCATTCACTGAAGACCTAAAATATGCTCATTCTATAAGGTTAGTAAGGGTGACCGAGATCTTGAACTTTCGAGATCGACCTTATGATTTCTTCTAAAACCTGTTAGGGCAACGCTGCTCACCGTGTTCTATGAACAACAGTACAGTACTTCCTGTTGTGATGCGTCACGTGTGGCTTGTACGAACCATCGTCGTCCGCGCATGCTGCAGCTTCTGCCCCTTCCAGCAGCGTCCCAGTGTACACCCTTACGGAGTATCTCTGCCGGAATAGAAGGGGCAAGGGCGGGACGTAAACACGCCCCTACCAGCAGTTGGGGGTGATGGAGTAACGGTTTATTTGTGCAGTTGCATTACAAGTGTCCGCTTTTAGGAAAATATCTTAACTGTTCGTAACACCTGCTTGTATTGTTCTGTTTTTAGGAAAATATCTTAACTGTTCGTAACACCTGCTTGTATTGTTCTGTTTTTAAAAAAAAAATATCTTAACTGTTCGTTACACCTGCTTGTATTGTTCTGTTTTCTTCTAGTGTCCAATTTTGTTTTATATATTGACTACTTATGTTGTTATTTAGTTGGTTAGTTGGTTTTGATGTAATAGCTTGTTGTGGTTTTTGAGTTATTCCACATTGGGAAACGGCACGTTAGGTTATTAGCAGGAATAGCATGTGGAATTATTTACGGTATCGTTGTTCTTCCCATTGTTGCCTTAGTTATGAAATATTAAAACACTGCATTTATTATTACACTTACATTACGACGTGACGAACGGTCGGGTTCTTTTTGTGCGATCAGTCGGAAGCCGACCACACGACCACGCATCTTAGGCCCTCGGCTGTCTCTCTTCCCCGCTCGATCCGTGTTCTCGTACAAGCTCATTGATTCTGGTATATCTAGGCGAGGACTTTCAATCACCCCAGCTGGGAGGTGTTCTGGCCTAAAACTAGAAGCCTCGAAGCGTTATCTCGTCCTCGCCGTACCTTGTAGCATGTAAGAAAACGTTCGTGTCCCTTCTAGGCCGGGCTTGGCAGCCGTATATTGTGCCTCTCTTTAGAAAAGTGCAAATGGGGAAGGCCAATGCAGAATTACAGTCGGTCCAGATCGTAATAGTCAACACGTTGCGGCGATACACAGTGTACTGATCGTTTGCGTTTCTCCCTACGGCATATATGACAAGGTCGTTCGTACGGGGCACACTTAACACACCGCAGTGGCGGAATGGCATACATACACCTGTATTTTCGTGGTCTTGGCGATCGCAAATCTCTTTGACATTTCTGAGCTATATAGGTGAGTAGAACGCTGTCAACGGCAACCAAATCCCGTCGAACTCAATCTGATTAACAACAAAAGGACCGTCTCGGCCCGGAGAAGAATAGACCGCGAATGACTCTGCTAGTCGTAAGAGACGACGAAAGGAGACCCTGTCCCCCCCACTGTCCTACTGATGATTTTTCCTCCTACTTCGCCCTGCCCTCTCTTGCTACTAAGCTACTCCGGTAGCTGAATGGCCAGCCCCAGCTCTGGGCTGTGTACCAGCCTATCTATAGTAAGCTACTCCCGTAGCTGAATGGCCAGCCCTAACTCTAGGCTGTGTACCAGCCTATCTATAGTAAGCTACTCCGATAGCGGAATGGCCAGCCCCAGCTCTGGGCTGTGTACCAGCCTATCTATAGTAAGCTACTCCCGTAGGGTCAAGTGTGGTAAATATGAGACACTTTTACACACTTTTGAGTAAAACACACATATTTCAGCCTCTAGACAGCTTCAAATATATATATTTAGTACCTAATGGCATCCCTTATTCTATTAAATACTATAAACATACTCTTTTAAGAAAATTACATTAACAATTAAATAAAAACCGTGTCTCATTTTTTCCCAACACAAATGTCAAATATGAGACGCTTGTGTCCAAAAATGAGACAATGCTTGTAGAGCCATAACCAACAGTGCTAGGGACTTGGGAGGGTAAATATGAGACAGAGGAGAAAAAATTGAGACAAGTCAGTCTTTGAACCATGCAATTATCTATATTATTAATCGTTTTAATACAAATTTAAGATTACAGTGCGTTGTAATTACTAATTTGACATTTAAAACATGCCTGAAGGGCTATTAATAATTACTAATTTGACATTTAAAACATGCCTGAAGGGCTATAATTTATAAATAACTAGGCTATGAGCATTTATAACTCAAGAAAAAAATGGTATACAGCATCATCAATCTTATTTAACTAGGCCCTAACGGTTTTTGTACTTCAAAATTTCCGGAACTTCGCAAACAAGCCGTTTGTTTGCCGGCATTGGAGGTTTGATAACCTCAAGAATGTCATCCATTGGGTACCAAAGTTTGTCATCTTCTCCCCATTTCCACCCATTGGGGCCAGACATGGTCATTACACTTACTTCAGCCGATTTTAGCTCTTCGTTTATGTTAAGAATAACACCCGGGAAAAACTCTCCCTCATATGAAACAATAACATAATCGTTAATCGCGAAGCCGACTTCTATATTTTCATTTACAGCTAACGGCAGAGGTTCTCGAGGATCTTCATCACTTGAGTCACCGTTATCAACATCATCGTCCTCGGCGCTTACTTTCGTACAAGTTTTTTTGGAATTGGGCCTACTTTTTGACTCGCTTTTTCCTGCATTTCCTCGTTTTGTTGTGGTAGCCTGTTTTTTGGATGATTTTAAATTTTTTATTTGTAGTATATACTCCTCTGTAGATATAACTTGAGCATTGGGATCAAGTCGCCTGCGTGTTTGCGTTGATGGTTGAGTCCTCTGAATTTTGTTCAGAAGAAGCGTTTCAAAGTTGCAAACTGAAGAAGTTGAGCTGCTAGTCGACGGCTGCGAATCATTAGTACCAGTACTGGTGGGAGTTTGCAAAGAGGAAGTAGGAGTGGCACGGTTAGGAGTGTCCGTACGAGTATTGGGTATGGGAGGGGGAGGATTTTCATCACCAATGTCAATGACATTAACTAGTCCATCGAAAAGAACCTCTTCAAGATCTTCCGATGGAATGTTTTCTGGGTTTTCTTTTTTGGAATTTGTGTAGCGTTCCAACTTCAGGGGGTCAAATCTTTCTTGAGGATACTTGGACTCATCAACAGGAAATACACCAGTCGATCTAAACCCAGCGAGAATGGTCTCTTCGGTCATACCTTCATACCAAACTTTGCAAAGCAAATCTGCAAACTCCGATTTGGTGAGCCGTCTTTGGTTCAAACGCTGCCACGCAATAAGGTTTTCATTCCATTTTAACTTCAGTGGACCAAAACAGCATTTGTCTAGAGGCTGCAGCAAGTCAGTGGTATGGGCTGGTAACTTCAAAATGGTGATATCTTCTGCCACTGCTCGCTCAAGAGTGTTTGTGTCCAAGTGGGTGACATGCCCATCTAAGAGAATTAAAAGTGGCCTCTTCTTAACCAATGAACAGAATTTATCAAACCATTGATTGAAAATAATTGTGGTCATCCAACCTTTTTCAGAACAAGCGTAAAAGGTATTTGGAAGGTCTTTTGTTCCTTTCCATGTAGACCATAGGTTTGAGCCCTGGTAGATAATAAGAGGTGGAAGTAATTTTCCAGAAGCTGAGACGCAAGCCATTACCGTCGTATTTTCTTTGCCAACCAGCAATGTTACGATGTACCTTTTGCCCTTTACCAGCGACTCCTTTTACACGTGATGGATCAGATGAGAAAGAACTTTCATCAAGATTCCAAATATGACAAGGTAGCCTTGATTCATCAATTCCCAAACTGTCCACAGTTTCTTTCAACAACTCATAAAAGTTGTATATAACGAAAGGATCACTAGTTGCTTTACGCCGGCTGGCTTCCAGCTGCTCCATCTTTTTAATGCTAAGTTTGTTTCGTTTACAAAATTGACGAAACTATTCATGACCCGGTTTTCCGTCTTTAAATGGATGCGAGGTGACATTTGCCGAAACAAAGTCTTGGACTACCATGAGCACTTCACTTTTGCTCAGAGCAAACCCCCATTTTGCCATAATTTTTATGTTTTTAGAGAGACTGGCCTCCTCCTCACTACTTAAAACTGTCTTCCTTCCTTGCTTCGACATGTTTTTCCCCCGAAGTCTTCTACTCAAAAGGGATTTGTCGATCCCATACTTTTTAGACGCACCATGGATGGTTATCTTTCCCTGATCGATTTGTTTTAAGGCTGCCTCCAAATCTTCTGCAGAGTATTTTTTTGCTTTTGGTTTATAAGAACGACCCATTATAAAACTGATGCAGCCTTAGGCTAGACCTACAAAAGAATTACACAAAACCTTAGTTAGGTGTCCAGCCAAAAGTTCTCTAAAGTAGACCCCTATTCAAGAAAATAAATATGCTAAGTTGGGCTAGATCCTACAATCTAGGCCTAGGTTCTAGGCTAGGCCTACAGCAACCTAGGCCTAGGGTTTTATAAGCAAGGTACCTAGGCATAGCCTAGCCTAGGCAAAGGCCTGGGCCTAGGCTAGCAGAGATTATCAAACAACGTTTTTGTCCAAATTTGACTAGGCCTATACATTTATATTTTTCAAATAACTAAATAAATACGCCTACATATCATGCAGACCCAATTATTTAAAACTTAATTGATATACTAACCGTTTTGATTCTTTTCAGGCAGGCTAACCTCATTCCATCATGTGCAACAAACACCTGAATGTTTGCATTGAGTCAGTAGGTTTGTTCCCTTGTCTCCACTTTCGGGTGGAAGGTGGAAGGAAGATTTTCTCATGAGTGGAGTTAGTGGAGCTAGTATACCCTATCACAAAGGAACAGCTGAGTTGAGCTGAGTTGAGATTTTCCAGCAATGGCGGCTAATATTGAAAGATTGATGTTAAAAGAAATGTTAGAATCGTCTTCTGAAGAAGAGTTATCGTTATCGTCTTCAGAAACAAGTTCCACATCCCAATCCCCTTTCCCCCCCACTGTCCCATTGAATATTTCTCCTCCCACTTGGCCCTGCCCTCCCTTGCTGGACTCCCGTATGACGACTCACGCGACGTACAATGGATCTGATTCGGATGTGGCTTTATTCTTCATTATCATCTTTCTCATCTTCATTATCACCCGCTCATCGTCTCGATTAGCCATCGTTGCATAAATATGAGACGTTAAGCCCCATTAATCAATCATCAATCAGATGAAGAAGTGCATGCACTCGATTTGCTGAATTTATTAAACCAGGAGCGCAAATCTCGCAACTGTATTACAAATTATTGTGATGATGTTGTGCCCCAATACTCGGAACGAGAGTTTATCACTCATTTCAGAGTTTCTCGTACTCTTACCGCTTCCATTGCAGAACGTTTTGCGACTTCAGATATTTATTTGAAGCTCGTAGCCCAAGGTAAATACAATAATATGCTTATGCTGTTACACCCACGGGGGTATAGGGGCCTAGGCCTAGGCCTATCTATACCATTGATACAGGCACTTGGCCTAGCCAAGCCTAGACGAGCTTATTCCCATAAACACACGGGGTTCAGTTATGTAAAATCTCATTCTAGACTTATTCTGCCTATAGGTACGTTGTAAGCCAATTGGTGTAACCACCCGCCTTAGGGCTAAGCTAGGCCTATCGCGAATACGGTACCTATCTCCAGCCTATCTAAATCCAACATGTATGGACCAGGCCTAGCCTAGGCCTAGGCCAATATCACATTAAAACTTGTTACCTCGACCTCGATCATGGCAATTTACTACAGCTGCACTTCCTCAATGACAATTTAAAGACCTCCTTTCCTAAAAAAAGTCAGGCCTGTATACTCTCATATTCTCTTAAAATTATACCCAGCCTTTACTGTAATTCATTCAATGGCAATCCTTTTAATTTATAACGGAGGTCAACACTATAGGCCTAGGCCTAGGCCCCTACTTATGTTTACCACACAAATCTACCCAAATAAACACTTTAATAGAAGTCATATTGCCAGTGTATCCATATTATGCCTGAAACATTGCAATAAGGTATCGTTGTAGGCCAGCAAGTAGAATTGAAATCATTCACTAATTATAGGACTTTTCTTTAACCTGACATATTTATTTATTTATATTTAATTGAAAATATATAAACACGTAATTTGTATTTTCAGACAACACCAGAGCATCATTATCACCTTTAAAACATATGCTGACATTTTTGTGGTTTGCTGGTCACCAGACAGCTTCATACAGAGATGTCGCTGATCGCTTTGACATATCAATCAGTTCGTTGTACCGGATAATCTCTCGCATCAGTGAATTTCTAAGTGGGCTGTCAGCTGAATATATCAAATGGCCCAACAAAAATGCAAAACAAGAAACTGAAGTCTTCTACAGACATAATAAGGGGTTTCCCAGCCTTGTCGGTAAGTGAATGTGCAATTTACAATGTTAAAGTTTATTCTTTAACGTCGTGTGTACATCCTAGTGATTCACAACATAATGCTTGAAATGTGCCCACAATTATCAACAATTAATAGTCAGCCTTACATTCCAAAGTTACACTGAAAAACAGGTTTAATAAATTAACAGGAAGAAAACTATATCAATAAAAATACAAACAATAAAGTACACCGATAATTAGGTACAACGTCTGCCGATATGGTTTTAGTGCAGTATAAAAGGCACAGGTGCTATGCTTTCATGCACGTTTTACATACTAGATGTGTTTGTTTATTTTAAGCTTAGATGTATATGCTATTATGTACATGTTATGTATTGCTAGTTATCACATTCAAATAGTGCGCCTTATCTTAATGCTCATGTATGCACTCTGGTGGCGGGGATAATAAACGTTGTCTTGTAATGGCGTCCAGCTAAATGTGTCGTTGTATTTCGTCCCTCCGATTATCCTTGCAGAAATAGTCATGTGTGTGTAAAAACATAACAGTTTGGCGACGAGTAGTCTTTAAAAAACCCACAGTGCTCGTGAATACATTTTTGTCCGTCGGCGAGGTTCAATGTCAGTACTCAGTTGTGTCCAGTGAAATGATGCAACAGGTAGGCCCAAGCCACGGGGGCGTCATCGCGTCGGTTCGAGATTGTTCCAAGGGCAGTAACCTTAGGCCTAGCCTGTCCGATCGTGTTTCGGCCTAGGACCAAGTACAAGTTATACCGTCTTGGAAAGTGTCTGTCTGAGGTTGTCTGTCTACATTGTCCAGTGCCAAGATGGGTTTTATCGGAAAAGTTGACGAGTTCGATCCCCAGTTGGAAGATTTTCAGTCATACGCGGAACGCCTAGAAGAGTTTTTCAAGGCAAACGAAGTTTCCACTGAGGTAAAGAAAGCTTCTATATTTTTAACGCTTATGGGAGCTAAACTCTATTCGACGTTAAAGTCCATTTTAAGTCCAGATACCCCCCAAGGGAAGTCGTACACGGCACTAGTGTCCGCTCTACAGGCACATTTTGCGCCAGCCAAGTCTGTCATTGCTGAGGTTTTCAAATTCGGAAAGCGCAACCAATTGGAGGGCGAATCAGTCGACAACTACATAGTTGAATTAAAGCGTCTCGCCATCACTTGCAATTTCGGTTCCTATCTTGATCGGGCACTCCGTGATAGATTTGTGTGTGGGATCAAGGACGAGGAAACTCAGCGACAGCTATTGAACTGTGAGGATGAGCTATCTTTTGAAAAAGCATGCAAAATCGCTCGCGGTTTAGAACTGGCAATGAGTCATGCCAAGCTCCTTCACCCTAGTCAGGAGGAGGTAAAGAAAGTGTCTAAGAGCCGTGGACAGTATTCCAAGGGAGAAAAGTCCCGCTCCAAGCAAGGAAAAGCCAAGGCTAAGGAGACGAAGTCGGCCCAGTCGCAATCCAACTCAAGTAAGGAAGAGTCCAGTTCCAAGTCAAATCTTCAATGTCGAAGGTGTGGACGTTTCCATTCGGAGGACAAGTGTCCAGCCAAGGAGTGGACATGTTACAAGTGCAACGCGATTGGTCATACATCACGCATGTGCCACCGTCGAAAGAACGTCAAGAACGTCAAAAATGAATCATGTCAAGATCGGTCTGCAGAGTCGTCAACCACCGAGTGTGAAAGTGACGATTCGTGTGCCATTAAGAATGTCTCTGTTGTGACAAGTCAAAGTGAAAGTGTCAATGTCATGTCAAGTCAAAGTGAAAGTGTCAATGTCATGTCAAGTCAAAGTGAAAGTGTCAATGTTATGTCAAGCGATAATGTCAATGTCGTGTCAAGTCAAAGTGATATTGATGTCAAGTCAAGCGATAGTGTCAATGTCATGTCAAGTCAAAGTGAAAGTGTCAATGTCATGTCAAGTCAAAGTGATGTTGATGTCAAATCAAGTGATAGTAATGTCGAAAATGTCAATATTGTGTCAAAACATAATGTCAAGTGTTCCTCAAACACAGTTGATAAGGTAAGGGAAGAACCGTTGTTGATTCCAGTGTCTGTCAATAATAAGATTGTCAAAATGGAGGTAGACAGTGGTTCTGCAAAATCGATAATCTCAGATGAGATGTATCATGAGTTTTTCTCTGATGTGCCATGTACGCAGTCTGAGTTGAAACTGAAATCAGTTCTTGGTGAAAACCTAAAAATCTATGGTGAGATACAAGTGTCGGTAGCAAACTCTCATAGTCCCAATCAGGTAGTTCATAGTTTACCCTTAATCGTTGCGCAGGTGCACGATTTTACACCCCTGATGGGAAGATCTTGGTTGAATGTTCTATATCCCGATTGGAGGAAACAGTTGTCAGGAAGTTGTACTGCGGTAAATTCTTTGCAATGTCTCGATAGTTTTGAGGATGTTAGTCAGCTTCAGAAGAAGTTTTCAAACGTTTTCAAGGGGAGTGAGGCGTCGTCCATTAAAGAATTTGTGGCTGATGTTGTCCTTAAAGATGATGCAATTCCAATTTTTCATAAAGCGTACAATGTTCCCTATGCCCTGAGAGAAAAGGTTAACGATGAAATTGAGCGGCTAGTGGAAACCGGTACCCTTAGACCTGTCAAACGGAGCGAATGGGCTTCTCCTGTAGTAGTTGTCCCCAAGAAAGATTCGGATAAAATTCGCTTATGTGTTGACTACAAGGTCACGGTGAACAGGTGCATAGACACGGAACATTACCCACTGCCACGCGTGGATGATATTCTGGCCTCACTGGCAAAAGCAAAGGTGTTCACCGTGTTAGACCTTTCAAGTGCTTATCTTCAATTGAAGTTAACAAAACGGTCTCAACACATTCTTACCATCAATACCCATTTGGGCTTGTACCAGTTTACAAGGTTACCTTTTGGAGTAACGAGTGCCCCAGCCATATTCCAATCAGTGATCGATCAGGTGTTAAAGGGCATACCCAATGTCCTCGCTTATTTAGATGATATACTAATTCTGGGAGAGACTTTGGAAGAAAACAAAAGAATCTTGTTGTTAGTTCTCCAAAGGTTGGAAAGGTATTCCATCAGAGTTAACGCTTCTAAATGTCGGTTCTTCAAATCTAGTATCGAATTCCTAGGTCATCTAATTGATCAGTGTGGTATCCATCCCACCCCTGAGAAAATTAGAGCTATTTCGCAAGCCCCTGAACCATCAAATGTCACACAGCTACAGTCTTTTCTAGGGTTGTTAAATTTTTACAACAGATTTTTGCCAAACCTGTCGATGAAAATCAAACCATTACACCGGCTACTGGAAAAGGGTGTAACTTGGCATTGGTCCAAGGATTGTAAAGAAGCTTTTGAGCTTAGCAAGCAATTGCTGCTAGAGAATCAGGTTCTTGTGCCATATGATCCCCAAAAACCCATTGTAGTATCGAGTGATGCTTCACAATATGGAGTTGGCGCTGTCCTGTCGCACCTTGTGGATGGTGAAGAGCGACCTGTAATGTTTGCGTCCTCAACCTTAAACCATGCAGAAGTTAACAAAACGGTCTCAACACATTCTTACCATCAATACCCATTTGGGCTTGTACCAGTTTACAAGGTTACCTTTTGGAGTAACGAGTGCCCCAGCCATATTCCAATCAGTGATCGATCAGGTGTTAAAGGGCATACCCAATGTCCTCGCTTATTTAGATGATATACTAATTCTGGGAGAGACTTTGGAAGAAAACAAAAGAATCTTGTTGTTAGTTCTCCAAAGGTTGGAAAGGTATTCCATCAGAGTTAACGCTTCTAAATGTCGGTTCTTCAAATCTAGTATCGAATTCCTAGGTCATCTAATTGATCAGTGTGGTATCCATCCCACCCCTGAGAAAATTAGAGCTATTTCGCAAGCCCCTGAACCATCAAATGTCACACAGCTACAGTCTTTTCTAGGGTTGTTAAATTTTTACAACAGATTTTTGCCAAACCTGTCGATGAAAATCAAACCATTACACCGGCTACTGGAAAAGGGTGTAACTTGGCATTGGTCCAAGGATTGTAAAGAAGCTTTTGAGCTTAGCAAGCAATTGCTGCTAGAGAATCAGGTTCTTGTGCCATATGATCCCCAAAAACCCATTGTAGTATCGAGTGATGCTTCACAATATGGAGTTGGCGCTGTCCTGTCGCACCTTGTGGATGGTGAAGAGCGACCTGTAATGTTTGCGTCCTCAACCTTAAACCATGCAGAGCAGGGATATGCACAGGTGGAGAAGGAGGCTTTGAGTATTATCTTCGCTGTCAAGCGTTTCCATAAGTATCTTTATGGGCGTAAGTTCCGTCTAGTAACGGATCACCAGCCTTTAAAGGCGATACTTGGCAGTAAAAAGGGAATTCCAACCCTCGCAGCTGCACGTCTCCAAAGGTGGGCGATTATATTGTCTTCTTACCAGTACGATATTGAGTACAGGAGAGGCAAAGAGCTTTCCTCAGCTGATGCTATGTCCCGCTTACCAATGCAAAGTGACGGCGTAGAAGAGTTCAAAAGTATTTCTTGTCCAGTGAAGTTGATTTGTGAATCTTTAACCTCAACATTCCAGCAGCGTCCCTGTAGTGCAAAAGATATTGCAAATGCTACTAGGCAAGATCCCATGTTGTCCCGTGTGTATACACTCACTCAACAAGGCTGGCCGATGCATGTTGAGATTCCAGGCTTAAAACCCTACTTTATTCGAAGACATGAACTGTCACTAGACGGAAACTGTGTGTTGTGGGGAAATAGGGTAATCATTCCTGTAAAGTTGCGTGATCATGTACTCTCCTTGTTACATGAAAATCACCCTGGTGTGGTTCGATCTAAAATGTTGGCAAGAAGCCATGTGTGGTGGCCGGGCTTAGACGCGGATATTGAACGAAATATATCCGAATGCGAAGCCTGTGTAGTCACTCGTTCCACAAACACAGCTGTCCCTTTGACAAACTGGCCAACACCTGTCAAACACTGGCAGCGAATCCATTTGGATTTTGCTCAAAAGGATAATGTGACGTTTCTAGTGTTAGTTGACAGCTATTCTAAGTGGATTGAAGTATGGATAATGAAGTCAACTAATGCAGCTCAGGTGATAAGTAAGCTTAGGAAGGTGATTTCTGTCTTCGGGTTCCCGGAAACCATTGTCACTGACAATGGTCCACCCTTTACTTCATCAGAATTCAATGATTTTTGTGGAAGGAATGGTATCAGTGTGCTGCATAGTCCGCCTTACCACCCAGCTTCGAACGGTGCTGCAGAACGAGGTGTGCAAACCCTTAAACATGTCCTGAACAAGTTTAATGTAAATGTTGACAAATTTGATCAAGGGCGTGACATGTCACTCCAACATAAAATTGACAATTTCCTATTCAGTTTCAGGAACACCCCTAATACTGCCACAAATCTATCACCTGTAGATATCATGTTAAAGTATAAACCCCGAACCAAGTTGGATATGCTCAAACCCAATCTAAGTGTTACGTTGCAAAAACATAGTACCAACATAATGACCCAGAGCAATGGTTCACATAAACAGATGTATAAACCAACAGAATTTGAGGAAGGTGAACAAGTCCTAGTAAAGTCGGTAGGACCAACTAAGGAAAGAGGATTGAATTGGTTGGTAGGTGAGGTGAAACAGAGAATCAGCTCTGTAACGTACCTAGTGTGGGTGCGGGATAAAATCAGATTGGTACATGCCGATCATCTGAGGCGCTCACAATTACCCTTGGTGGATCAAACACTGAAACCTGGGTTACCCAAGAGTGTACTTAATTCACCCTGTGTTTTTAATAAACCAAGTCCGGTAGGTTCAAGTGTGAATCCGGAGCCGGAAAACACATCTGTGAATCCGAATCTAGTGAGTGAGTCTCCTACGGACACATATGTAAGTCCTACGGAACCGGACATAAGAAGGTCTGGGCGGAACCGCAAGGCTCCTCAAAGATTAGATTTGTAAATATAAAACAAAAAAAAGTAACCTGTGTTTCAAATCTGTAGTAGTCTAGTTATTCATTACATGAAGAAATGTATGTCAACACTCTTTTGAAGGGAAAGGAGTGTTATGTATTGCTAGTTATCACATTCAAATAGTGCGCCTTATCTTAATGCTCATGTATGCACTCTGGTGGCGGGGATAATAAACGTTGTCTTGTAATGGCGTCCAGCTAAATGTGTCGTTGTATTTCGTCCCTCCGATTATCCTTGCAGAAATAGTCATGTGTGTGTAAAAACATAACAGTACACACGCTTCATTTATCCACTTCACTTACAGGATCCATCGATGGCACCCATATACAAATAGACAGGCCAACACAATCACCAGATGATTTTGACTGCAAGGTTTTATTACAAATCCTACTCAGCACCATTAATTATGTACAATATAAATGGTATAGATTACCATTAAACCATAATATGCAAATTCCAAACATTCACTGTTGTTATCACTTACACAAAGTTAATAATTTAAACAAAAAATTAGATAATAAACACAATTAACCTACACATTGCTACTGGTTGATCCTTGGGCTGCTTCTTCATGTTGGTGATGAGGTAATGTACTGAACAGCCCATGGGAATAACCTGGCCACACATCTTATATGTATGTTTACGTTGGAATTTGGATTAGTTTATTTACAAACAAATTGTATAGGGCCTAGTCACTCCCTTGTAGTGCATCAAAACTATGCCTGTTGAAATCATTTATAGTGCATAATGTAAACTAAACCGATTAATAGCCTAATTATGTAGGCCTACTTGGAAAATAAATTGAAGCGTTCCACCTGTGTCAGAAATGTGTAAATTATTTGAAAATATAGTTGTGATTAGTCCAGACTCTTGGCATATTATGTTTTATGTGAGAAAAGCAGATTGCATGAAATTAATAACAAAAAATTAAAAAATCTCGTATAAGGAAGAAACTAGAAAGGTTATTTTGTTGGCTCATAATTAAACATGTTCTTAAGATAAACCTCGATCAAATCATTTTTTCTCTTTGTTTCTGCATTTTTTTCTTCCAAGAGAACATTTCTCTCCTCTAACAATCTCATTTTTTCTTCATGTCTTTTTACCCTTCGTGCCTCCTTTGCTTCCCATTCCTTTTCCCACGCATTACGCCAAACTTCTACTTGCCGGGAAAGTGATCGTGGTGGCTTCTGAAAGGAAGTATTCAAATTGAGAAATTAAAATGTGAATCCTTTATCTATTGAAATGTTACAACCAGGTTGTGTTAAGGCTCGGTTTACACCCCCCCCCCCCCCCCCCCGCACGCGATTCGAAAGCTTATATGATAACTTGTGTTCATAAAATATATTTGTCCCGGATTTTCATTTTTTAATTATGGTCATCCTACACTCTTGCACCAAATGGGAATGTCAGTGTATTTTAATTTGTGTGGGGTAGAAAAACATGATAGAAATCTCCTCTTGAGATGTAATAAACTTAAAATAGCATGTGATGCATTGCATATAGCGGCAGAATAATGAAGAAAGAGAAGCAGGTATAGCCTGACAATAATATTGACCAGGTCTATCTGAATGGCCAGTCAAGCAAAGTGCGGACACATAGGCCTACGGTAAGAAGAAGACAATTTGAAATCAACTCATTATTACATAACAGATTACAAAAATCCCACACCCACTGCTTACCTCAGTATTTGCATTTGATGTACCGATAGGTCTAGAAGTGAGAGGACTTGTCTCATCTAGTACTTGTCCGTCACTGACGGCTTTTTGTGGTGGGCCATCTGCTGACACTTGCATGTCATATTTTTTAAACAGATCTGCCTTTGTGGTAGAGGAATTATTTCCCAGGAGCAGTTCGGGAAAGACATTCGCCCGCTTTACGAAAACATCTTCCAAATCCTTTTCATATTCACATGTTTCCCTCCCACGACCACTTTTTTTATTGTTGGTAGTCTTTCTTTTGAAACTCTGCTCTAACGTCTTCCACCGGTTCATTATCTGTTGTTTGGTAAAATAGTACCCTCTTTTTTTTAATTCATCGGCCAAAAATTCCCACAGTTTTTTTAATGTTTTTAGTTTGAGGCACTTGCCCACTTTCGGCCTGTTTTCTTTATACAATGCGATGAGCAGTTTGGTTTGCTCTTTGTTCCAAAACACTTTGTCCTTGGCTACACCATTATCTACTGGTAGGCCTAGGCCTTCAGCATCTTGCATGCCTTCATCTTGTGGGCCTTCATCATCTTGTAGAACTTCGTCTAGGCCTAGGCCTACATCTTCACCAACATCTGAGACATTGTCTAGGCCTAGGTCTACATCATGAGCCTCTTGTGGAGGCCGAATTACCAACCTTATTATTTGACCTCCTTCGGCGAAACATTCTTGTTCATCATTGTTTAGGTCTACAGACTGTGGTTCTGCCATAACATAATCATCTGTATCTGCAATAACAAACAAAACCAGCTATTCAAATTGTAATAGTTGTACCTAATCATATTATGGCTAAGCCTAGGAAGCAGCTAGTTTGAGGCAATTAGCGTAGGCAAATAGCCTCGGGCCCCTAGTCTAGGCCTAGGCCCTAGCCCCTAGACCTAACGTTGCATAAACAGACAACAAAAAATATAGCATCAAGGCTAAGGGCCGGTTGTACAATCTCGGGATAGGGTTCTAGATATAGTTATCCCTAGTATGACCAACAAATTGCGTTGTACGACCTCCGTATAACTCTCATTCCTAGGTTTATACCACACATCACTTATACCATGGATCAGGTACCGTACAAGCAGATATCTAAAGGGATATCCCAATGAAAAAATGGCGGACGAAAAGATGACGAGAATTTCGAAGAACAGTTCGTAATTTTATTGATATTTATGTAAAAGTAGCCCTTATGCTCTTAGACCTAACGTTTTCATGCATGAGTGAAAAATATTAAAATAATGTTCATGAGGTTTCGGCCGCCAAATGCACGTAGGCGGCAAAAATCTCTCACATCCCGCAAACTGACAGTTCCTTGGCTGGCAGACTCTGCATATTTTCGAAAACAAGTTTAGGCCTAGGCCTACGCCTTATGACAACTGAAGCCTAGGCCTACTATGCCAAGAGGACCGTCATATTACTAGGCCTCTATTTATGTATTCACATTAAATACAAAATGAGACATTGGCGTAGGCCTAGACTTTACCTTGTAGGCCTAGGGTAATCTAGGCCTAGGCTATGTTTCTTGTGTTTTGAATACGCGAAGTTCTGGATTGACACGGCTTGCTTTGGTAGTA
Organism: Isoperla grammatica; assembly: GCA_945910005.1. Taxonomy (NCBI): domain Eukaryota; kingdom Metazoa; phylum Arthropoda; class Insecta; order Plecoptera; family Perlodidae; genus Isoperla; species Isoperla grammatica. The sequence goes on from OX246749.1 coordinate 10,757,247, forward strand.
ATTTTCGAATTAAATAACTTTATTCACTAGTCTCCAACAGTCCTCTGAAGGAAAATACTTTGAACGCTTTTTATTAGCAGGATTCTCAAAGATTTCGACATGTTATATCAACTTCGACGTGCATTTGTTTGTTTTGATTTTATGAACTGTGTTCGGCGATCACACTCACACCTAGCGGAAGATCGGCGAACTTTGTATTCATATCGACGCTCAAATGTAACCAGATTCTGGTAATATAACCAGATTCTGGTAACATTTGTTTGCCATCTTATGAACATAATTCCCCAGATGCAACTTATCCTGGGGATGGCCATCCTCCGCCTAACTTTTGATTGTACAACGCAACACGAACTTCATCCTTGGGATGGGCCATCCGGGGGATTCGGATCTAGGACTTTTATACCGAGATTGTACAACTGGCCCTAAGCCTAGTCCTAGAAGGGCCTAGGCCTAGAAGGACCATTGGGGTTAGGCCCATGCCTTCTTTCAATAGTAAATTCCTTCCGTGTCAAGTATCCTAGGCCTGTATAGGCTGGATACGCAGTCATCTAGGGCCTACGGCCATGTCTGATTAAATTGTTAGGGCCGAAGAAGTAGCAATCTAATAATAACTTATCTTCATTTACGAAGATATAATATCCATTGGATAGTTAAGGAGTTTCATCGGTGTTCCGCTGCAAAACATAACGTGGACGTACGGACGACATTTCAACCTGTAGTAATGTTAGGTTAGGTTGTAGGCTTGATATCCGCGCCAAAATTGCTATCTCCACTCGTTCTACTTCTCAACCTCCTCGCAAAGCGAGTTGAGGTAGTTGTACCAATTCTCTAAAAAGTTTTACAGAGGAACGCGGTGGAAGTGGAGATGTTGGTACAGGGGAACAGCGTTTTGCTCCACTTTCAGTAAAAGGTGGAAATAGTTGAGACAAGGGAACAAACCTAGTGTCTCATATTTACCCTTTTGGGTGTATCATTTTTACCCCACAACTTTGGCTTGTAGTTACTACAAAATGCCACTAGGTGGCAGTCACTACTAGTATTATCCATTTTCCTCTGTCCAATGGGAACAGTTTAAAAAAAACAAGCGGGATTTTGAATGAGATGGCAAAGAGATACAAAGTAAAGTGTAAGCATCCAAAATGAAAGTTTTTGAGCAGATTTTTCAGCATCTTTTTATAATAATTATTCTAAAATAAGCTTTAAACAACTTCCTGCAATTTTTTGTGTACATTATAAAACAAATGTTGATGTTTCTTTTTTAATTTTTGCCAAAGATTATAATATAATATTTATAGTTGATTTTTATGTGTCTCATTTTTACCCAAATATAAGGTGTGTCTCATATTTACCACACTTGACCCTAGCTGAATGGCCAGCCCTAACTCTGGGCTGTGTACCAGCCTATCTATAGTAAGCTACTCCGATAGCGGAATGGCCAGCCCCAGCTCTGGGCTGTGTACCAGCCTATCTATAGTAAGCTACTCCCGTAGCTGAATGGCCAGCCCTAACTCTGGGCTGTGTACCAGCCTATCTATAGTAAGCTACTCCGGTAGCGGAATGGCCAGCCCTAACTCTGGGCTGTGTACCAGCCTATCTATAGTAAGCTACTCCGGTAGCTGAATGGCCAGCCCTAACTCTGGGCTGTGTACCAGCCTATCTATAGTAAGCTACTCCGGTAGCTGAATGGCCAGCCCTAGCTCTGGGCTGTGTACCAGCCTATCTATAGTAAGCTACTCCGGTAGCGGAATGGCCAGCCCCAGCTCTGGGCTGTGTACCAGCCTATCTATAGTAAGCTACTCCCGTAGCTGAATGGCCAGCCCTAACTCTGGGCTGTGTACCAGCCTATCTATAGTAAGCTACTCCGGTAGCTGAATGGCCAGCCCTAGCTCTGGGCTGTGTACCAGCCTATCTTTAGTAAGCTACTCCGGTAGCTGAATGGCCAGCCCTAACTCTGGGCTGTGTACCAGCCTATCTATAGTAAGCTACTCCGGTAGCGGAATGGCCAGCCCCAGCTCTGGGCTGTGTACCAGCCTATCTATAGTAAGCTACTCCCGTAGCTGAATGGCCAGCCCTAGCTCTGGGCTGTGTACCAGCCTATCTATAGTAAGCTACTCCGGTAGCTGAATGGCCAGCCCTAACTCTGGGCTGTGTACCAGCCTATCTATAGTAAGCTACTCCGGTAGCTGAATGGCCAGCCCTAACTCTGGGCTGTGTACCAGCCTATCTATAGTAAGCTACTCCGGTAGCGGAATGGCCAGCCCCAGCTCTGGGCTGTGTACCAGCCTATCTATAGTAAGCTACTCCCGTAGCTGAATGGCCAGCCCTAACTCTGGGCTGTGTACCAGCCTATCTATAGTAAGCTACTCCGGTAGCTGAATGGCCAGCCCTAGCTCTGGACTGTGTACCAGCCTATCTATAGTAAGCTACTCCGGTAGCTGAATGGCCAGCCCTAGCTCTGGGCTGTGTACCAGCCTATCTATAGTAAGCTACTCCGGTAGCTGAATGGCCAGCCCTAGCTCTGGGCTGTGTACCAGCCTATCTATAGTAAGCTACTCCGGTAGCTGAATGGCCAGCCCTAGCTCTGGGCTGTGTACCAGCCTATCTATAGTAAGCTACTCCGGTAGCTGAATGGCCAGCCCTAACTCTGGGCTGTGTACCAGCCTATCTATAGTAAGCTACTCCGGTAGCTGAATGGCCAGCCCTAGCTCTGGGCTGTGTACCAGCCTATCTTTAGTAAGCTACTCCGGTAGCTGAATGGCCAGCCCCAGCTCTGGGCTGTGTACCAGCCTATCTTTAGTAAGCTACTCCGGTAGCTGAATGGCCAGCCCTAGCTCTGGGCTGTGTACCAGCCTATCTTTAGTAAGCTACTCCGGTAGCTGAATGGCCAGCCCTAGCTCTGGGCTGTGTACCAGCCTATCTTTAGCAAGCTACTCCGGTAGCTGAATGGCCAGCCCTAGCTCTGGGCTGTGTACCAGCCTATCTTTAGTAAGCTACTCCGGTAGCTGAATGGCCAGCCCTAGCTCCGGGCTGTGTACCCGGACCCGTCTTTTCCACAATCTATCTTTACTTCATTATAACCCTGCTCCCACCAGCCCTCGTGAATTGTTAAAGGGCATCCTCGACGATGATAATAAAATAATACAACACATTTTCTTTATTTTTAACTTTACTTTAAATTAGGCAATTTCTTCTGCTTGACCAAGCTGTAGGATGGATACATTCTTGTAGGCCAAGATTATCAAAATACAGGATATAGCTCGCAAAATATTTTGTGAAGCGGTTTGCTTGGGTTGGTTGGGGAGCGGTTTGCATCCCTATATACCACATCGTCGATTCTAGGAATCTAAACTTTTCGTCCGGATTTCATCCTTTGTGTCTCGATAATCTCGACCGAATTGTAGTTGTTCGCTTATTGTTTTCACCACCATTTCTAAATCTAAAGGTTAAAAGAAATGTAAAATCGAAAGTTTGATTTATTTATGTTTTATCTAGAAACTATACAAAAAGACAAAAGTTATGTTTAATATACAATGTTACTGTAGCCATTGCTATAAATAGGGATGTGTGTGATTGGCTATCTATGTAGATGGTTACTGTATGGTCGAGTAGTACTCTACCGCGACCGGAATGAATTGCCGACGGGTTGTTTGAGTCGTCGTAATTCACCACGGCGAACCTACGCCGACAAGTCCGAGGAGAAATTGAAGTAAAGTAGAGTAGAGAGGCGGAGCGGAGGATGACGTGACTCGAGTCGAAAGAAGGTCTGGAGTTCGTCTCGGACCATGATCCACGCCGGCAAAATGCGAACCGAACGAAATCGGTTCGTATTGTTGGCGGGCATGCATGTCGATCGTCGCCTTTGTTTTGCAAATCGCTGTCTTCTAACATCGTTAAGGCCGAGGAAGAGTAGGCCCAGAGTGACTGGCACAGTGAGTCGTAAGAGGCGACGAAAGGAGACCCACCCCATTCCCCCCCCCCCCTGTCCCTCTGAATAATTGTCCTCCCACTTGGCTCTGCCCACACCTGCCCAGGGACTGCTACCTTATCGTGGTGGGCAGGTTTGCGTGCTTTGTTGATCCCGAGAGCTATGCCGGCGGAAGCGTATGCTTGTGGTAGGGCCACCCTAGGAGGAGGAGAAAGACGAAGTGCAGTCCACACCCCAATCCCCTTTTCTTCCCCTTTCCTCACGGGCCCTCCTACTTGCCCCTTTCCTCCAAAGAGCCCCCAATTTCATCTTTATTATCACCCACTCATCGTCTTGATTAGCCAAATTACAAAAATATAAGACGTTTAGCCCAAATATCAACCAATCTGGCCCTGCCCACCCTTGCCGGACTCCCATATGACAACTCACGCGACGTACAAGAGCTCTGATTCGTATGTGGCTTCATTCTTCATCAACATCATCTGCCACATCTTATCATCACCCGCTCATCATTTCGATTAGCCATTGTGGCGCAACTGTGAGACGCAACTGAGCTTGCGAGGACAACCGTCTCGGGTAATGATGGCGAACCTCTTTGCTATTGTCAAGCGGGCGGTCTGGACCGTTTGGAGATTTCCACTTTCATTTTTGAAAGCTGTGCGTCCTGTTCGGCGACACGCTCGACCTACTTACGACCCTGCACAGTGAACGGGAAATGGGGAGTCCGCTTTACCGGCGCGGATGTCGGCTGTAGACGAACCTAGTGGATCGTCTTGCTGACGTCCATCGGTTTCGTCAGCGTGACGTGACGGACCCGACAGTTGAGCCACTTGTTGCGGTATCGCTGCGCGGGCTGCAGGGTGACGTGCTGCGTGATGGTTCCCACGTTCCAAGGCCAGCGCCACTTGTCCCTACGCCTCCCCGGGGAGGCGTCCAGAGAGTCCTGTCGGATGACGTCACCCTCTAGCAGCCACGTGATGTCGGGCAGGGGGCGACCGCCCGTTACCACACAGGTGGCCGTGTAGGTATCCCCGTCTTGCGCAATGGTCAGGGTGGCGCCGGTAGGTTGACCTAGAACACGAGAGTAAATTCACTTGATTCCCGTAAGGCGACCAAAGCCATGTTTTAATGACTATGATTAAGCTGATCTCCGTATCTCGACCTTGGCAATGTTTAATGACTATGATTGAGTTGATCTCCGTATCTCGACCTTGGCAATGTTTTAATGACTATGATTAAGCTGATCTCCGTATCTCGACCTTGGCAATGTTTAATGACTATGATTGAGTTGATCTCCATATCTCGACCTTGGCAATGTTTAATGACTATGATTAAGTTGATCTCCGTATCTCGACTTTGGCAATGTTTAATGACTATGATTAAGTTGATCTCTATATCTCGACCTTGGCAATGTTTAATGACTATGATTAAGCTGATCTCCGTATCTCGACCTTGGCAATGTTTAATGACTATGATTAAGCTGATCTCCGTATCTCGACCTTGGCAATGTTTAATGACTATGATTAAGCTGATCTCCGTATCTCGACCTTGGCAATGTTTAATGACTATGATTAAGTTGATCTCCATATCTCGACCTTGGCAATGTTTAATGACTATGATTAAGTTGATCTCCGTATCTCGACCTTGACCATGTTTAATGACTATGATTAAGTTGATCTCATATCTCGACCTTGGCAATGCTTAATGACTATGATTAAGTTGATCTCCGTATCTCGACCTTGGCAATGTTTAATGACTATTATTAAGTTGATCATATCTCGACCTTGGCAATGTTTAATGACTATGATTTAGCTGATCTCTGTATCTCGACCTTGGCAATGTTTAATGACTATGATTAAGTTGATCTCCATATCTCGACCTTGGCAATGTTTAATGACTATGATTAAGTTGATCTCCGTATCTCGACCTTGACCATGTTTAATGACTATGATTAAGTTGATCTCATATCTCGACCTTGGCAATGCTTAATGACTATGATTAAGTTGATCTCCGTATCTCGACCTTGGCAATGTTTAATGACTATTATTAAGTTGATCATATCTCGACCTTGGCAATGCTTAATGACTATTATTAAGTTGATCTCCATATCTCGACCTTGGCAATGTTTAATGACTATGATTAAGTTGATCTCCGTATCGCGACCTTGGCAATGTTTAATGACTATGATTAAGTTGATGTCCGTATCTCGACCTTGGCAATGTTTAATTACTATAATTAAGTTGATCTCCATATCTCGACCTTGGCCCAAAATGATAACAAACAAAAATGAGTTGTAATGTTCGCGAAAAAATATGTACAACGAAATTACACGGTTTATTTATTATAATATTCATTGTTGATTATATTCCCCACCTTTGTGTCGAACTGTCCACTCGTTTTGACTCCACACACTAATCTATGCCTTGTCGGCTCGTCAAATAGCTGTGACATCGGAAAAATCTGTGAATCGGGTTTTGTGTGGGGGTAACGGGGGAGGAGGATTGGTCGGGCGGAGTATAAGACACGGTTAAACGTGTATGAATGTTTATACACATATATTTTCGCGCGGGCGTTTAAACTAAGGTTGCCCATCGATGTTAAATTACAACATCGACATCGAAATCCAAACATCGATGTCACATCGCGATGTCGGACATTTTTTGACATCGACATCAAACCTGAAATAATCGACATCTGAAAAAAAAGTTCCTTGAACAATGTAAAAACTAAAAAGGAAAACTAACAAAATCGTTTCTTGTTCTTTGCAAAACCTTCTGGTAAGTTGATATTGTGCTGTAACCTTGTGGACGAGCGGAGTACAGACTGTTTTATTATTATTATTTTGTGTAAAAAACGATTCGATTTATGAGAAAAAAAATCAATGTCGGAAATTTGCATTGACATCGATTGTTAATCGATTAATCGATGTCGATGAGCAACCTTAGTTAAAACGACTCGGCCCTAACATAAAAACAAATCGTCACCGTCGTCGGGAATGCAACTCACGTGCCACGACGAGCGCCAGGGTTCTGTGCACGATCCGGTCCCAGAAGTTGTTGGCCATGAAGCCGCCGACGGGCCCGTTGTGCTTCTCGCTGACGTTCTTCAACCGGAGGCCGCAGACTCCGTCGGCGAGGCCGGTGCCGAAGTAGCGGTGCCATCCTACGCTGTCAGCCGACTCGCCCCCCCGGTGGAAGTCCACCTTGAACTTGAGGTGGTAGATGATGAACCGGCACGCGGCCAGCGGCTGGTACGCCTGCAGCATTATCCGCGCGTCGCCCCCCGGCAACACGACCACCTCCCTGGCCACCGGCTTGGGCTGTAGCCGCTCGCGCCCTGGCGGGAACACAAGTTATGCTTTAACCGGTCGCTCCTACACGGACCTGCCCAGGGACTGCCACCTTATCGTGGTGGGCAGGTTTGCGTGCTTTGTTGATCCCGAGAGCTATGCCGGCGGAAGCGTATGCTTCTGGTAGGGCCACCCTAGCCGGACTGGTCGAGGAGGAGAAGTCAGACGAAGTGCAGTCCACAACCCAATCCCCTTTCCTCCCCTTTCTTCTTTCCTCATGCGCCCTTCTACTTGCCCCTTTCCTCCAAAGAGCCCCCAATTTCATCTTCATTATCACCAACTCATCGTCTTGATTAGCCAAGTTGCAAAAATATGAGACGTTAAGCCCAAATATCAACCATATCACGAAGCTTTTTGGCGGTGTTTCAATTTTAATTTTTACAAATTTAATTTGTATCTAGTATTCTAACATATGTGGCATGCCTACATTGTCGCGAAAGAAAAGAAGAAAAAAAAGAAAAGCTTTTTTAGTACATTACAAGATATGGTATTAGTCAAGAGTTCATAAATATTATGAAGTATATTCAATGTAATGACAAGTAATAACTAACAATATACAAGGTCTCCGTGGAATACCAGAGAAAATGATATAACAGTCTACATTATAGAGAACATAGTTTTAGTAAGATTTCACCAAATTGCTGCATTCTAAATTACTGCATTCCCACAACTAGTCTATTATACAACTAGGCCTACTGTGGCTTTATTCTTCATCATCTTTCTCATCTTCATTATCACCCGCTCATCGTCTCGATTGGCCATAGTTGCGAAAATACGAGACGTTAAGCCCCATTAATCAATCAATTCTATTACGCAACTCACCGTAGGCGTTGAAGTCAATCCAGTCGTAGATCCAGCCGCCGGTCCTACAACTATGCCTACTACTATTACGCAACTCACCGTAGGCGTTGAAGTCTATCCAGTCGTAGATCCAGCCGCCGGTCCTACAACTATGCCTACTACTATTACGCAACTCACCGTAGGCGTTGAAGTCAATCCAGTCGTAGATCCAGCCCCCGGTCCTACAACTACGCCTACTACTATTACGCAACTCACCGTAGGCGTTGAAGTCTATCCAGTCGTAGATCCAGCCGCCGGTCCTACAACTACGCCTACTACTATTACGCAACTCACCGTAGGCGTTGAAGTCAATCCAGTCGTAGATCCAGCCGCCGGTCCTACAACTATGCCTACTACTATTACGCAACTCACCGTAAGCGTTGAAGTCAATCCAGTCGTAGATCCAGCCGCCGGTCTTACAACTATGCCTACTACTATTACGCAACTCACCGTAGGCGTTGAAGTCTATCCAGTCGTAGATCCAGCCCCCGGTCCTACAACTATGCCTACTACTATAACGCAACTCACCGTAGGCGTTGAAGTCGATCCAGTCGTAGATCCAGCCCCCGGTCCTACAACTATGCCTACTACTATTACGCAACTCACCGTAGGCGTTGAAGTCAATCCAGTCGTAGATCCAGCCCCCGGTCCTACAACTATGCCTACTACTATAACGCAACTCACCGTAGGCGTTGAAGTCGATCCAGTCGTAGATCCAGCCCCCGGTCCTGGATCTCACCCGACACCCGACCGCCCACTTCTTCGTGCCCGTGACGAGCAGCGTGATGCCGCAGTGTCCCCTCGCCAGACCCTCCCCGCTGTAGCCGTAGCCCAGCAGCTCGTCGTCGAGGTGTTCCAGGGAGCAGTTGGCCACGCACCCCGACTCCTCGCCGAAGTCTATCAGCGGGCCCCCCTTGACACGCGGACTCCACCACGTGAACTGGCAGCCGGTCAGCGCCGCGTCGGCGTAGAACGTGAAGGTGACGTACTGGAGGTCGGTCGACACCTGTACGGCATCCGTCTCGCGTGTCAGGCTGTGGGCCACGCCCTGGGATACTGAGGACGAGACCGCGTCGGTAAGGCGGTCGGTATTTCGCCGACGCGCTTTACAACTACAGTGGAATCAGCGTTGGGATGCATATTGAATGAACGGACCCTCGATCTGTTCTCTCTGCCTGCCCAGGGACTGCTACCTTATCGTGGTGGGCAGGTTTGCGTGCTTTGTTGATCCCGAGAGCTATGCCGGCGGAAGCGTATGCTTCTGGTAGGGCCACCCAAGCCGGACTGGTCGAGGAGGAGAAGTCAGACGAAGTGCAGTCCACACCCCAATCCCCTTTCCCCCCACTGTCCCATTGAATATTTCTTCTCCCACTTGGCCCTGCCCTCCCTTGCTGGACTCCCGTATGACGACTCACGTGACGTACAATGGATCTGATTCGGATGTGGCTTTATTCTTCATTATCATCTTTCTCATCTTCATTATCACCCGCTCATCGTCTCGATTAGCCATAGTTGCATAAATATGAGACGTAAAGCCCCATTAATCAATCAATCAATCGATCTGTTCTCTCTCCGCTCATGATCTTTCCACCCCACTCTAACGGCATCTAGAAAAAATTAACCCTCACCATTGTATCGGTTTAGTTGGTCTATAATTGACCGCATTTCGACTTCCGTAGGCGAATGTTTTCTCTACTGGGAAACGCGAAAATGCATGATGACCAATTAGGTCAATTGTTGGCATAAGAAGAAGAAGATGTTTTTGGAGATTTCTGTAAACCTCTTTTTTATGGCCGCTTTAGCGCGTACAATAGGGTCCGACTTTCATCTACTGTGGTTCTCAAGGCTGATACATGTTTTAAGTCGTATGTGATTGGAGGAAACTGAAAGTCGTGGTCTGCCTTTTGTCTGGCTTCTACACCCTGACCTGCTCGACTAGAGTGGCCGTACCGGAAGCATATGTTTTGGCCGGCGTAGCTCTCGGGTCCCAATGCTCGCAAACCTGCCTACCACGATAATGTAGCAGTCCCTGGCGAGGCCAACAACAGCTTAACCTATGCATATTACATGGGCTATTATACTTTCTCCATCTTTGAACTTTTTACTGCCATTGCAACCGTACTTAAATACACAGCCTTCTCAAATATAATGCATGTCAATAATTTTGCCAGGATACATTGAGGCACGGCTTTCTTGAACGGCGGTTCTATCGCGGATCGACCCGTCGAGAAGGTTGTGCATTGAGGAGGTTGTGTGGTCGTAATGGCGGACGCCCAATATGTCGACGCCCACTAAACGGCGCGTAAAATTGCCTACAGGGAATATCTACGAGTTATGGGGAGGCGTAACATGTGCACAGAGAGCGTTGCGAGCGGTCCGACCAACGGTCACTGAATATTGGTCCTGCCCAGGGACTGCTACCTTATCGTGGTGGGCAGGTTTGCGTGCTTTGTTGATCCCGAGAGCTATGCCGGCGGAAGCGTATGCTTCTGGTAGGGCCACCCTAGCCGGACTGGTCGAGGAGGAGAAGTCAGACAAAGTGCAGTCCACACCCCAATCCCCTGCTTCCCCTTTCCCCTTTCCTCACGCGCCCTCCTACTTGCCCCATTCCTCCAAAAAGCCCCCAATTTCATCTTCATTATTACCCACTCATAGTCTTGATTATCCAAGTTGCAAAAATATAAGACGTAAAGCCCAATTATCAATCAACATACGAGAAAGCGGCGAAACGCAACACTAGTGCTACTTGTGGCAAGACGTGGTACGGCGATGATGGCTGCTTGATTCAATGTTATTTTCGTACTTTAAAACTTGTTAGTAAGGCTAGCAATTACGCATCTGTACTGAAAACATATGTAGTAGACTAAGTTATGATTGGCATCTATAATTGTAACCAAATCAATCCAAAATAACACTTATTATTTAAGTAAGGGATGTGCGAAACAATGCATGTAAAACGAACATTACAGGTGCCGTTTACGTTATTACGCGAGTCTTTTAGGGGGTGAATGATGAAGAAGCGATGGTAACGGGTTGAGGGGGAAATGGTGGGACATTACATAAATCTATCTATATCCTTCTATCTATATATGCTCTCTCTTGGTCGGAAATACTCACGTGTTGGCTTCGAAGGAAGAACCTCTTGCTGGGATGGCGGTTGTTGCTGCGGCGGTTTCTGGGATGGCGGCTGTTGCTGCGGCGGTTTCTGGGGTGGCGGCTGTTCCTGTGGCGGTTTCTGGGATGGCGGCTGTTGCTGTGGCGGTTGTTGCTGCGGCGGTTTCTGGGATGGCGGCTGTTCCTGTGGCGGTTTCTGGGATGGCGGCTGTTGCTGTGGCGGTTTCTGGGGTGGCGGCTGTTGCTGTGGCGGTTTCTGGGGTGGCGGCTGTTCTTGTGGCGGTTTCTGGGATGGCGGCTGTTCCTGTGGCGGTTTCTGAGGTGGAGGCTGTTGCTGTGGCGGTTTCTGGGATGGCGTTTGTTCCTGTGGCGGTTTCTGGGGTGGCGGCTGTTGCTGTGGCGGTTTCTGGGGTGGCGGCGGTTGCTGTGGCGGTTTCTGTGGCTTATCCATGTGAGCTTTGATAATGGCTAGCAACAGACGGACCATCATTCACCGCGTCCAAATGAACACCATACCAGTAGCAATATAGAACAAAGACGTGCCCACCATTAGTAATGTAATTGCCTCGTTTAATTGTTGAAAACAACCTATACTATACTACATTTTCGTGTAGACAATGTCTTATGACACAGACTCTCTTTCTCACAAGATGCTATTTTCAATTCTCTAATATTATTATCTTTCCAAATTGTTTAGTGCACTAAGGCCCGTTCTTATAACGCCCATCTTAACGTTTAGCACCGGGTTAAATAATTACGCCCAGGCCTAATGTTGAAAATGGGTCTTACAACGCCCGGCTAACATTTAACGGTGGTCCAAATGTTAGACATTTCTCGGCTTAAATTTCCTGGCCGCTCGTCGATACCTCGACTAAATTTTAGCGCTGGCTAAAGTTGTTGACATCTTCATAAAAATATGGCGTCGTTGGCTATCACTGACAGTTATTCCGATGACAAATGGTTAATACGTTCCTTAAATACATTAAAATTACCTGTGACATAGTAAGTAGTAAATGTATCTAACCCCATAGTGTTACGCTGTACAATTCCCATTATTTTAACATCCTGTTTAGCCCTTGCTGGACTCCCATATGACGACCCACGCGAGGTTCAATGGCTCTGATTCGGATGTGGCTTTATTCTTCATCGTCATCCTGCCCATGGACTGCTACCTTATCGTGGTGGGCAGGTTTGTGCGCATTGATGATGCCTGCAGCTATGCCGGCGGAAGCGTATGCTTCTGGTAGGGCCACCCTTGCCGGACCGGTCGAGGAGGAGAAGTCAGACGAAGTGCAGTCCACAACCCCATCCCCTTTCCTCCCCTGTCCCCTTTCCTAACGCGCCCTTCTACTTGCCCCTTTCCTCCAAAGAGCCCTCAATTTCATCTTCATTATCACCCACTCATCGTCTTGATTAGCCAAGTTGCAAAAATATAAGACGTTAAGCCCAAATAATCAATCAATCTTCTTCATCGTCATCTTTCTCATCTTCATTATCACACGCTCATCGTCTCGATTAGCCATTGTTGCAAAAATATGAGACATTAAGCCCCATTAATCAATCAATCTCTCTCGGACAAACATTGAATGTGCACCAATCAAAGAGAGATACAACAATGGAGTTGCCTAGCAACACGTTGTTTGGCTGCGTGTGATGTCACAACCTCCTCAATTGGGTCCTGTGCTATACTATCGATAATCTATTGCCAACAGTGACGGAATAAAATGAAACCACAGCGAGCTTAGCCGTGGGCCGAACTCAGTTCGTAATGGGGGACCGTATGACAGCAGCGCTGCGAGCGTTCCTGTTCACACAAATGTCAGTATGCCCCTCACTTGACGCATGCAATAATGACGTCGCGGAAATACAGATGGCTGTGGGACGGCTTAACCTTACCCGCGCGCAAAGAGTGTGTAGACTGTGTTATTCCATCAACCATTGTACTAGGTTTCCCTTATTTTTTGGATTCTTCAGCTGATTAGTATTTTAATTACATAATACTTATAATTAATTGAATTTTTAGTGCTTAACTATGTTTATAATAAAAATTACTGTAACTCATAGATTAGACATTTAAGATTTGGAGTGTGTAACTGAAGCTGAGCTAGATATAATAGGTAAACTGAACGTCATCGCTCACAGCGCACTCTACCTGTCATACGGCGGTCTCCCATACCCGTCCATAGTCTAGCACCGGGCTAAATTTAGACCGGTGCTAAGGATGTTTAGCCGCGCGTTATAAGACCCGGTGTAACGATACACTATTACTCCGATACAAGAGTACTCGCAGTAGAAATATATTAAAACATGATTACTCACCCAGTACAAATATATCGAAATAAGAGTACTCTATCTGAAATATTAAAACTCACCCTATTAACACAAGAAAATACCAACAGAGACGTGAGGGAGTATGAGTATTACATGCACATGATTAAAATATTCTTACTCAACTAAAGGGGAGTAAAAATATTGAATTATACAAGTGCAATACTATTACTCTACCTGCTAGCAAGGTAAATGAAATACCGTGTAATTGAACCAAGGTTCGTCGCGAAAATGTACAAAGGGACACTTTCTACAAAATATACAAGATGCTAAAGGGAGTAATGATATTGAATTCTCAACTTAAAATACTATTACTCTACCTGCTAACAAGGTAAATTACATATCGTGAATTGCAACAAGGTTCATCGCGATAATGTAGGAATAGATAATTTCTACATGAGACCCTCCATGCTAAAGGGAGTAATAATATTGAATGAGGGACACGAAATACTATTACTCTACCTGCTAACAAGGTAAATTACATACCGTGTCATTGCAACAAGGTTTATCGCGAAAATGTAGGAATAGATACTTTCTACATGAGACCCTCCATTATGAAGGGAGTAATAATATTAAATGAGGGACACGAAATACTATTACTCTACCTGCTTGCAAGGTAAATGACATACAGTGTCATTGCAACAAGGATTTTCGCGAAAATGTAGGAATAGATACTTTCTACATAAGACCCTCCATTACGAAGGGAGTAATAATATTGAATGAGGGACACGAAATACTATTACTCTACCTGCTAGCAAGGTAAATGACAAACAGTGTCATTGCAACAAAGATTATCGCGATAATGTAGGAATAAATACTTTCTACATGAGACCCTCCATGCTGAAGGGAGTAATGATTTTGGATGAGGGCCGCGAAATACTATTACTCTACCTGCTAACAAGGTAAATGAGATAACCTGTCATTGCAACAAGGATAATCGCGAAAATGTACGAAAAGATACTTTCTACATGAGACCCTCCATTACGAAGGGAGTAATATTATTGAATGAGGGACACGAAATACTATTACTTTGCCTGCTAGCAAGGTAAATGACATACAGTGTCATTGCAACAAAGATTATTGCGATAATGTAGGAATAAATACTTTCTACAAGAGACCCTCCATTATGAAGGGAGTAATAATATTAAATGAGGGACACGAAATACTATTACTCTACCTGCTAGCAAGGTAAATGACATACAGTGTCATTGCAACAAGGATTTTCGCGAAAATGTAGGAATAGATACTTTCTACATAAGACCCTCCATTACGAAGGGAGTAATAACATTGAATGAGGGACACGAAATACTATTACTCTACCTGCTAGCAAGGTAAATGACAAACAGTGTCATTGCAACAAGGATTATCGCGATAATGTAGGAATAAATACTTTCTACATGAGACCCTCCATGCTGAAGGGAGTAATGATTTTGGATGAGGGCCGCGAAATACTATTACTCTAACTGCTAACAAGGTAAATGAGATAACATTGCAACAAGGATAATCGCGAAAATGTACGAATAGATACTTTCTACATGAGACCCTCCATTACGAAGGGAGTAATATTATTGAATGAGGGACACGAAATACTATTACTTTGCCTGCTAGCAAGGTAAATGACATACAGTGTCATTGCAACAAGGATTATCGCGATAATGTAGGAATAAATACTTTCTACAAGAGACCCTCCATGCTGAAGGAAGTAATACTATTGAATGGGGGACACGATATACTATTACTCTACCTGCTAGCAAGGTAAATCACATACCGTAACTTGCATCAGGGTTCATCGCGATAATGAAGGAATAGATACTTTCTACATGAGACCCTCCATGCTAAAGGAAGTAATAATATTGAATGGGGGAGAGGAAATATTATTGCTCTACCTGCTAACAAGGTAAATGAGATAACCTGTCATTGCAACAAGGATTATCGCTTAAATGTTAGAATTTAAACTTTCTTCATGAGACCCTCCATGCAGAAGGGAGTAATAATATTGAATGAGGGACCCGAAATGCTATTACTCTACCTGCTAGCAAGGTAAATGATACACAGTGTCATTGCAACAAGGATTGTCGCTTAAATGTAGGAATACATACTTTTTTCATGAGACCCTCCATGCTGAAGGGAGTAATAGCAATGAATTGTATACGTGAAATACTATTACGCTATCTGGTAACAAGGTAAATGACATACTCTGTCATTGCAACAAGGTCAATCGCTACAGTGTAGAAATAGATACTTTCGACAGCAGGTAGAGTATAGTATTTCGTGTCCCTCATTCAATGTTACTACTCCCTTCAGCATGGAGGGTTTGATGTAAATTATCTATTCCTACATTCTAGCGATGAACCTTGTTGCAATTCACGGTATGTAATTTACTTTGATAGCAGGTAGATTAATAGTATTTCGTGTCCCTCATTCAATATTATTACTCCCTTGAGCATGGAGGGTTTCATGTAGAAAAATCCTTGCCTACATTTTTCGCGATAAACCTTGTTGCAATTCACGGTATGTTATTTACCTTGCTAGCAGGTAGAGAAATAGTATTTCGTGTCCCTCATTCAATATCATTACTCCCTTCAGCATGGAGGGTTTTATGTAGAAATATCTATGCCTACATTTTCGCGATAAGCCTTGTTGCAATTCACGGTATGTAATTAACCTTGTTAGCAGGTAGAGTAATAGTATTTCGTGTCCCTCATTCAATATTATTACTTCCTTCACAATGCAGGGTTTCATGTAGAAAGTATCTATACTTACATTATGGCGATAAACCTTGTTGCAATGACACGGTATGTGATTTACCTTGCTAGCAGGTAGAGTAATAGTATTTCGTGTCCCTCATTCATTATTTCTACTCCCTTCAGCATGGAGGGTGTTATGTAGAAATATCTATTACTACATTTTAGCGATGAACCTTGCTGCAATTCACGGTATGCCCTGTGTAATTTACCTTGATAGCAGGTAGAGTAATTGTATTTCGTGTCCCTCATTCAATATTATTACTCCCTTTAGCATGGAGGGTTTTATGTAGAAATATCTATGCCTACATTTTCGCGATAAACCTTGTTGCAATTCACGGTATGTAATTAACCTTGTTAGCAGGTAGAGTAATTGTATTTCGTGTCCCTCATTCAATATTATTACTCCCTTCAGCATGGAGGGGCTCATTTAGAAAGTATGTATTCCTACATTTCAGCGATAATCCTTGTTGCAATGACACTGTTTGTCATTTACCTTGCTAGCAGGTAGAGTAATAGTATTTCGTGTCCCTCATTCAATATGATTACTCCCTTCAGTAGGAGGGTCTCATGTAGAAAGTATCTATACCAAATTATGGCGATAAACCTTGTTGCGGTGACACGGTATGTGATTTACCTTGCTAGCAGGTAGAGTAATAGTATTTTGTGTTCCTCATTCAAAATTATTACTCCCTTTAGAATGGAGGGTCTCTTGTAGAAAGTATGTATTCCTACATTTCAGCGGTAATCCTTGTTACGATGACACTGTTTGTCATTTACCTTGTTAGCAGGTAGAGTAATAGTATTTCGTGTCCTTCATACAATGTCATTACTCCCTTCAGCATGGAGGGTCTCATGTAGATATTATCTATTCCTACATTATCGCGATATTCCTTGTTGCAATGACACTCTATGTGATTTACCTTGCTAGCAGGTAGAGTAATAGTTTTTCGTGTCCCTCATTCAATATCATTACTCCCTTCAGCATGGAGGGTCTCATATTGAAAGTATGTATTCCTGCATTAACGTGATAAACCTTGTTGCAATGACAGGTTATGTCATTTATCTTGATAGAAGGTAGAGTAATAGTATTTTACGTGGAGAATTCAATATCATTACTCCCTTCAGCATGGAGGGTTTCATGTAGAAATATCTATTCCTTCATTTTCGCGATGAACCTTGTTACACTTTACGCAATGTAGTTAACCTTGTAAGCAGGTAGAGTAATAGTATTTCGTGTCCCTCATTTAATATTATTACTCCCTTCAGCATGGAGGATCTTATGTAGAAAGTATCTATTCCCACACCATCGGGATAAACCTTGTTGCAATGACACGGTATGTCATTCTCCTTGTTAGCTGGTAGAGTAATAGTATTTCACGTATACAATTCATTGCTTTACTCCCTTTAGCACGGAGGGTCTCTTGTTGTAGGTGTTTTTTCCTTCATTAGCGCGATAAACCTTGTTTCAATGACACGGTATGTCATTTATCTTGTTAGCAGGTAGAGTAATAGTATGTTGTATCCCTTATTTAATATTATTACTCCCCTTAGCTTCGGTGTTTTTTTTAGAAAGCATATAGGTAGAGTAATATTATTTCACGTGTTACATCCTTTTACTCCCTTAAGCATTGAGTAATAGTATTTTACATTTAGCAGTCAATATTATTACTCCCTTATGCATTCGCTTGTATTTTAGTTGAGTATTGATATTTCACGTAGAGTGATATCATTTTAATATATCTTTACTCTGTGAGTACTGTTATTGCGATACATGTTTACTCCCAGTCCTCTTGTATCGCAATACTATGACTCTAGAGTAATCGCACAGGGGAGTAGTCGAGTAGCGTCACACCGGCCTAAGAATAATAAAATTAAAATAAATTTACCTTTAGAGTCTACTTGTAAATTGGATTGCTGTGAGTCAGACTCCCCCCTCCCCCCCCCCCTCCTCCTCCCCCACTCCGATCGATATTATGCAATATTATGTAGAGCAAATGAAAATGATGAGAAGTATCTTTCAGTCAGGATCGATATTGTACTAGCTATGTTCAGGCAGGCCTCACATCACTCACCCCGTTTGGTATAACGCATCTGTGCAAAAGTAGTATTTGAGTCGGATTGCTTCCCATTACAGTCAGTATGTGTTATTAGGTGGCTATTTGAGTCGGATTGCTTCCCATTACATTCAGTATGTGTTATTAGGTGGCTTGAGTCGGATTGCTTCCCATTACAGTTAGTATGTGTTATTAGGTGGCTATTTGAGTCGGATTGCTTCCCAATACAGTCAGTATGTGTTATTAGGTGGCTATTTGAGTCGGATTGCTTCCCAATACAGTTAGTATGTGTTATTAGGTGGCTATTTGAGTCGGATTGCGTCCCATTACAGTCAGTATGTGTTATTAGGTGGCTATTTGAGTTGGATTGCTTCCCATTACAGTTAGTATGTGTTATTAGGTGGCTATTTGAGTCGGATTGCTTCCCAATACAGTCAGTATGTGTTATTAGGTGGCTATTTGAGTCGGATTGCTTCCCATTACATTCAGTATGTGTTATTAGGTGGCTATTTGAGTCGGATTGCTTCCCATTACAGTTAGTATGTGTTATTAGGTGGCTATTTGAGTCGGATTGCTTCCCATTTAAGCCAGTATGTGTTATTAGGTGGCTATTTGAGTCGGATTGCTTCCCATTACATTCAGTATGTGTTATTAGGTGGCTATTTGAGTCGGATTGCTTCCCAATACAGTCAGTATGTGTTATTAGGTGGCTATTTGAGTCGGATACTTCCCATTACAGTCGGTATGTGTTATTAGGTGGCTATTTGAGTCGGATACTTCCCATTACAGTCAGTATGTGTTATGAGGTCGCTATTTGAGTCGGATACTTCCCATTACAGTCAGTATGCGTTAGTAGGTGGCTATTTGAGTCGGATCGCTTCCCATTACAGTCAGTATGTGTTATTAGGTGGCTATTTGAGACGGATACTTCCCATTACAGTCAGTATGTGTTATTAGGTGGCTATTTGAGTCGGATTGCTTCCCATTACAGTCAGTATGTGTTATTAGTCGGCTATTTGAGTCGGATACTTCCCATTACAGTCGGTATGTGTTATTAGGTGGCTATTTGAGTCGGATACTTCCCATTACAGTCAGTATGTGTTATTAGGTGGCTATTTGAGTCGGATACTTCCCATTACAGTCAGTATGTGTTATTAGGTGGCTATTTGAGTCGGATACTTCTCATCAGTCAGTATGTGTTATTAGGTGGCTATTTGAGTCGGATACTTCCCATTACAGTCAGTATGTGTTATTAGGTGGCTATTTGAGTCGGATTGCTTCCCATTACAGTCAGTATGTGTTATTAGGTGGCTATTTGAGTCGGATTGCTTCCCATTACAGTTAGTATGTGTTATTAAGTGGCTATTTGAGTCGGATACTTCCCATTACAGTCAGTATGTGTTATTAGGTGGCTATTTGAATCGGATTGCTTCCCAATACAGTCAGTATGTGTTATTAGGTGGCTATTTGAGTTGGATTGCTTCCCATGACAGTCAGTATGTGTTATTAGGTGGCTATTTGATTTGGATTGCTTCCCATTACAGTCAGTATGTGTTATTAGGTTGCTATATGAGTC
This sequence comes from Isoperla grammatica, assembly GCA_945910005.1. Classification (NCBI taxonomy): domain Eukaryota; kingdom Metazoa; phylum Arthropoda; class Insecta; order Plecoptera; family Perlodidae; genus Isoperla; species Isoperla grammatica. The sequence continues at coordinate 10,777,180 of OX246749.1, forward strand.
GGATTGCTTCCCATTACAGTCAGTATGTGTTATTAGGTGGCTATTTGAGTCGGATTGCTTCCCAATACAGTCAGTATGTGTTATTAGGTGGCTATTTGAGTCGGATTGCTTCCCATTACAGTTAGTATGTGTTATTAGGTGGCTATTTGAGTCGGATTGCTTCCCATTACAGTCAGTATGTGTTATTAGGTGGCTATTTGAGTCGGATTGCTTCCCAATACAGTCAGTATGTGTTATTAGGTGGCTATTTGAGTCGGATTGCTTCCCATTACAGTCAGTATGTGTTATTAGGTGGCTATTTGCGTCGGATTGCTTCCCATTACAGTCAGTATGTGTTATTTGGTGGCTATTTTAGTCGGATTGCTTCCCATTGCAGTCAGTATGTGTTATTAGGTGGCTATTTAAGTCGGATTTCTCCCCTAAGTGTGGCTGTTACGCAAATGAGTCGTGCGCTCATTTCTTGGAAACACAACATCTAGACAAAGAATAGGCGTCCACACAACAAACAAACGACTATATTTGATTACTTGTCGACAGTTCGGACCCAACAAATTCAAGAAATCTGCGGTCGCATTCGGGGTGTACAAACAACTTGTTATAAATGCAGTGAAACAAATGCCCTGCGGCGTTCTCAGCTTTGCTACGGCCAGAGTGTATGTAAATGTTTCTAGACTCACCTAATCACTTCACAATGATGAACGACGATCTCCAAAGCACTCCAAACTGGTACACTCACGACTGACCAAAGCACTTGTGCTTATATAGCAGCAAACATAAGACTATAGTCCTTGTAGACAATAGAAATAGAAATCAATGGATTACTATTCACGATTTAAGTTTAGGTATTCGTTTTGTGCTAACTTACTTTTGGCCTCCAGCGGCCGCACCAAGGTAACGTGATCGATCCGACACTTGAGTTCCATGCCGACCTCTCCCTTGTGTATCCTGTGCGTGATGCGCTGCGTGAGGGATCCCGCGTCCCAGGGCCAGTGCCACTTGTCCCCAGGGTTGCCCGTTGAGTCGTCCAGCGAGTCCTGCCGGAACACTTGGTCGCCCATCAGCCACGTGATGCGGGGGAGGGGGCGACTCTTCTTGATCACGCAGGTGGCCGTGAACACGAGGTCCACCACCTCGTAGGTCAGGATCGGTACGGCGATCGCATCTTCAACACAGCGCGCGATTAGATTGACAACGGGACGTAAACATGACGGCCGTGGCGCGGCGTGACGACGCCTTCCGGCCTCCGTCTCGTACCCACATCCACGCCGCCAAGGTGGACTGCTCGAAGGGAGGCTTATCCATTTTTTCATTCATTCATTTATTCATTCATTCATTCATTCATTCATTTATTCATTCATTCATTCATTCATTCATTCATTCATTCATTCATTTATTCATTTATTTATTTATATATTTATTTATATATTTATTTATTCATTCATTCATTTATTTAGCGAGCGGACTGAGCGGTACTGGCTGTTGTTTCTAGGCGCCAAGGCCGCTGCTATCGGGTGGACTTGTGTAGGTACGGTGGGTTTGTGGGCGGGAAGGGGGGTGGGGGGACTACTCCTGAGTTATGTGCGCATCACGGAGGAGTGAAGGCGACTGCAGTCTGTCTACAGCTGTAGTCAGCTGTAACGGCAGGGTAATAAAAGTCACCGCAACGCGCAGGGAAAGAAAAAACATATTTTAAATTGAAGTTGAAGCCGGCCCGAATTAATCGGAAACCCAAACCACTGGGCCCCGAATTAGCGAGGCTCTACTGTACTTGAGACGATTCTTTAGTTGTGCTCGGAAGCGTTGAACGTCCGCGTGGCTTTTAGCTGTCTTTAACATGGAAGCAGATCAGTAATGTGCAAAATGCCGGGGATGTCTCGTCTTCCGCCTACTCGTCGACCCAATTAGCCAAAGTTGTAAAAATATGCGACGTTATACCCGAATATCATCGTCGTTAGGAAATCGCATTATCGGTGCTACTAAATAGGAAATGTTTATAGACTGGGCTGATATCAAATTATGGAATTGGGGCACTTGAAGAGCGACCTCACGATATTGTTGGGGACCTGATTCAGAAGACTTCATAAAACCGTCAAGTATGTCGTTAAACACCACCAATGGTAATAATAATGATAAAGGTCTCTCACACCAAGCAGTAAGATAGTGTCAGGGGAGTCAGGACCACCCACAATTAGTTTCCAACTTAACAAGTGCGAATCACTAACATTTCTCCCAGTTATTTAGTACAATTTGGTTGCGTTATGTATTTTGACGGAAACCTACTTGCACGTTTTCTTAGGCGTTACCGTCAAAAAACTTACCGCAACCAAATTGTACTAGAAAATATAAGACGTTAAGCCCAAACATCATCATCTTTTTCTCCCTGCACTCGCCCTCTACTTGGCCCAATCCTCCAAACATGTTCATCTTCATATTTCACCCACTCATCGTCTCGATTAGCCACGTTGCAAAAATATGAGAACTGCTACCTTATCGTGGTGGGCAGGTTTGCGTGCTTTGATGATCCCGGGAGCTATGCCGGCGGAAGCGTATGCTTCTGGTAGGGCCACCCTAGCCGGACAGGTCGAGGAGGAGAAGTCAGACGAAATGCAGTCCACATCCTCCCCCCTCTTTTTTCCTCTCCCTTCCCCTTTCAACTATGCCCTCCTATATGCCCCTTTCCTCCAAACAGCCCCCTATTTCATCTTCATATATCATTCACTCATTGTCTCGATTAGCCTCGTTGCAAAAATATGAGACGTTAAGCCCAAATATCATCATCATCTAAGCCCAAATATCAATCAATCATAATCGGGAAAACGTCTGTGATTCGCGATTTTTAAGTTGAAAAGTAAATGCAGGCGGTCCCGATACTATCTTACTTCTTGCTGTGATAGACCAATTCAATTTATGATAATTATGATGATAACATAATGATAATGATCCTTTAGTGGCGAGTTGCCCGGCTTGCCACAGTGATACCTCGTTGACTATTATCCACCTACGTGCAACGATGAGTGGTATGTAGAGGAAGTCCTCCGTGGTCTCCCTCTCGTTCCGTATCTGACAAGCGATGAGGCCGTTGTCCTTCTCGGTGACGTTGACCATCGCAAAGCCGCACTCTCCGCTCCACAGCCCTGCGCCGACGTAGCGGTACCGGCTGCCGTCCGTCCGGAACTCCTTCCCGCTCGTGTACTGCAGCTTGTCCTGAATCGTGTGGAAGGTGCACTGCTGCAGCGGCTCGCTCGCCTCTATTACGTACTCCAACTCCCCGTTTGGGACCGCGACCAGCTGCCTCGCAGTCGGGGCTCTGAAGAGGGGTAGACCCGTGTCTGTAACGGGAGACAGGATATACGTCACGTACTGGACCGCGACCAGCTCCCTCGCAGTGGGGGCTCTAAAGAGGGGTGGACCCGTGTCTGTAACGGGAGACAGGATATACGTCACGTACTGGACCAGCTGCCTCGCAGTCGGGGCTCTAAAGAGGGGTAGACCCGTGTCTGTAACGGGAGACAGGATATACGTCACGTACTGGACCAGCTTCCTCGCAGTCGGGGCTCTAAAGAGGGGTAGACCCGTGTCTGTAACGGGAGACAGGATATACGTCACGTACTGGACCAGCTCCCTCGCAGTGGGGGCTCTAAAGAGGGGTAGACCCGTGTCTGTAACGGGAGACAGGATATAGGTCACGTACTGGACCAGCTCCCTCGCAGTCGGGGCTCTAAAGAGGGGTAGACCCGTGTCTGTAAATGGAGACAGGATATACGTCACGTACTGGACCGCGACCAGCTGCCTCGCAGTCGGGGCTCTGAAGAGGGGTAGCCCCGTGTCTGTAACGGGAGACAGGATATACGTCACGTACTGGACCAGCTCCCTCGCAGTGGGGGCTCTAAAGAGGGGTAGACCCGTGTCTGTAACGGGAGACAGGATATACGTCACGTACTGGACCGCGACCAGCTGCCTCGCAGTCGGGGCTCTGAAGAGGGGTAGCCCCGTGTCTGTAACGGGAGACAGGATATACGTCACGTACTGGACCAGCTCCCTCGCAGTCGGGGCTCTAAAGAGGGGTAGACCCGTGTCTGTAACGGGAGACAGGATATACGTCACGACGACCATTTCGTTCCTAGGTTGCACTTATTATGCGTGCGCGCGGTGGTCACATCTGTGATTAAACTTTATGGTTGCCAGAGAGAAACAATTGATGCCAGTTGTTGTAGAACAAAAAGTTTTTTAGTTCTTCAAAATTCAGCCCGTCTTTTTTTTAAATTTATATTTGAAAATATAATACCCTATAGATAGGGTATATTACATTTTCGCCGTCTTCAAACTTCCGGATTGACCCGTCTTGGCCCGGTTTAGAATAGGCCCAGAGTGACTCTTCTAGTCGTAAGAGGCGACGAAAGGAGACCCTGTCCCTTTACCCCCACTGTCCCACTGAATATTTCTCCTCCCACTTGGCCCTGCCCTCCCTTGCTGGACTCCCGTATGACGACCCACGCGACGTACAATGGATCTGATTTGAATGTGGCTTTTTTCCATCATCTTTCTTATCTTCACTATCAACCACTCATCGTCTCGATAAGGCATTGTTGCACAAATATGAGACATTAAACCCAATCAATCAATCAAGCAATCAAATTCCAGAAGGCTTTTATTTTATACTTTTATGTGGACCCTGGCTATGGTACTATGACTATGATTATGTTAATTCTCCTTCGTCGATCTTATGTCGTCCTTGGCAATGCTTGCAATGATAATGACTCTCTCAGTTCTGTATATCCTCTTTGGCACTGTTAAACTGATCCTTGGCAATGATTTCAATGACATGATTTGTTTACGTATGGAACTCATTAAAATTATCTTGGTGGTGCGAATGATCTTCGTTGTCGAAGCGCCCTTTACTACTAATGCCTGCCCAGGGACTGCTACCTTATCGTGGTAAGCAGGTTTGCATGCTTTGCTGATCCCGAGAGCTATGCCGCGGAAGCGTATGCTTCTGGTAGGGCCACCCTAGCCAGACAGGTCGAGGAGGAGAAGTCAGACAAAATGCAGTCCAACCTCCCCCCTCCCTTTTCCTCCCTCTTCCATATTTTCACCCCGCCCTCCTACTTGCCCCTTTCCTCCAAACAGCCCTCTATTGCATCTTCATCTATCACCCACTCATTGTCTCGATTAGCCTCGTTGCAAAAATATGAGACGTTAAGCCCAAATATCAATCTCCCCTTTCTCCTTTCCTCACGCGCCCTCCTACTTCCCCTTTCCTCCAAAGAGCCCCCAATTTCATCTTTATTATCACCCACTCATCGTCTTGATTAGCCTAGTTGTAAAAATATGAGACGTTAAGCCCAAATATCAATCTCCCCTTTCTCCTTTCCTCACGCGCCCTCCTACTTCCCCTTTCCTCCAAAGAGCCCCCAATTTCATCTTTATTATCACCCACTCATCGTCTTGATAAGCCTAGTTGTAAAAATATGAGACGTTAAGCCCAAATATCAATCTCCCCTTTCTCCTTTCCTAACGCGCCCTCCTACTTCCCCTTTCCTCCAAAGAGCCCCCAATTTCATCTTTATTATCACCCACTCATCGTCTTGATTAGCCTAGTTGTAAAAATATGAGACGTTAAGCCCAAATATCAATCTCCCCTTTCTCCTTTCCTCACGCGCCCTCCTACTTCCCCTTTCCTCCAAAGAGCCCCCAATTTCATCTTTATTATCACCCACTCATCGTCTTGATTAGCCTAGTTGCAAAAATATAAGACGTTAAGCCCAAATATCATATCATTTATTACTAATCAATCAATCAAAGTCACCTGCCGTCAGGTCGGTCCACGCGTAGGTCCAGCCGCTGCCCTGTACTCTGACCCTGCACGCGACCACCCAGTCCTTGCGGCCGTAGAGGTCCAGCGCGACGACGCACTTCCCCTGGTCCAGCCCCTTGCCGACGTAGCTGTAGCCGGTGATCCCGACCCCGAGGAGGCCGGCGTTGACCTCCGACTGGTTCCCGCGGCCGAGGTCGAGGACCGGGCCCGGATCCTCCCAGTCCCACCAGCTGAACTGACAGCCGGACAGGACGGCGTCGGTCTCGCAGGAGAACACGACCGTTTGCGGGTCGGAGGAGATGACCGCGTGGTCCGGCCGCATGCTGAGCTTGTAGGACGCAGCCGCTGGCCACGGACAAACCAGAGACAAGAGCGAACTGTAGGCTACACGGCGAAGACCGCAGAAAATTTGCATTATTATCGGCAGTAGGAGTTTTACAGATGTATTGGCCGTCAACTAATGACTCAACTAATAGTAGGATTATTATAAATATTTACCCTGCCCAGGGACTGCTACCTTATCGTGGTGGGCAGGTTTGCGTGCTTTGTTGATCCCGAGAGCTATGCCGGCGGAAGCGTATGCTTCTGGTAGCGCCACCCTAGCCGGACTGGTCGAGGAGGAGGTCAGACGAAATGCAGTCCACACCCCAATCCCCTTTCCTCCCCCTTCCTCTTTCCACCCCGCCCTCCTTTTGGCCCCTTACCACAAACAGCCCCCTATTTCATCTTCATATATCACCCACTAATTGTCTCAATTAGCCTCGTTGCAAAAATATGAGACGTTAAGCCCAAATAATCAATTAATCAATAAATATTTACCCACTTGTAGAGGGATGTCATATCTACGCATGGTACTAAGTTCATTTGTCCTCAACCTATTAAAAAATAATGCACCTATTTTTAAACAGATGATCCGTATTATTTCGACGAACATTCTCGACGAAAGTAATTTATTTGCATAATTCAACCAAGAGTATATTATTTTTGAGCAGGCTTATCACAAATGTACTTAACACCATGCGTGGATATGACATCCATCTGCAAGTAGGTACATTTTCATAATAATAATACTATTATTTGTTTTAGAGAAATTAGTTAACTTAAAACATCAAAACTACTTCCGAACGCTCTTAATTATATCTCAAAATTGAAACACAAAATCGAAAATGTGAGTAATCATAGCGCTGTGGTTTGGTAAGCCCTACAGACTGAATGATCTAACATTATAATCAGTATGACTGTGATACTTATTTCATTAGTGATTTAATGAAATAAAAGTCACAGTCATACTGATTATAATGTAAGATACATTCATCACTCTGTCTGTACGGCATAACAAACCACATCGCTATGATATCTCAGATTTTCGATTTTATGTTTTAATCTTGAGATATAATTAAAAAATGAAAATTTTCTGCGGTTTTTGACGAAGGTATCCTTCGCTCTTAAAAACTAGTCCCAACGAAAGTATTTGCATAACAATCTCAGGTCATCGTCTACTGCCCCTTTCAACCGCGCCAATTGAAAGACAATCAACAGATACCTGGCGTTCTTTCACACATTCGTAAATGCACGGTTCAGCTAAGTCGAGTGCACAGGCGGTTTGGCCACACCCACCTTTACAGGTAACCAACTGAAGGTTGTAAATTACCCCCAACGGACCTGTTTAGATTAGATAGTATAGGAATTAGCGAAGTAGAAAACTAAGTTGTCACCTTGGAACGGCTGTGTCGTAAGCATCAGAATACTTTCGTCGGGACAACATAAGCAGAATGTGCAAGCAGGTACTTTAGAGTGAGTGGCGGTTCTTAAACTTTTTCCACTCACACCGCAGACCCCGTAAATAGTGTAATTTTGATTATGAACCCCCGTTTTCCACGGATGTGCAAAACGATTTCAAACGTCGAAAAAATATATTTTGTGTGACGCATCTATAATGCTCTTTGGTTTTGCGGTATCATCCTTTTTCACTTTACCTATTTCTCGTTTTTTCAGATCCTCTAGTGTTCGACGAAAGAAATCCTCTGATTTGTCTGTAACTAAATGTCTTACCAAGAGCGTGTTTCTAAATGAAATTTCAAACGCAAAATGAAGAAATTCTTTTTTTACCGTCCGCGGACCACCCCTGGTTACGAATCGCTGATTTCGATGGATTGTCTATCCGGTCGAAGGGGGTCCTTCCACGCAGTGACCTGTCTCTCCCATAAAATAAATAAAATAAAATTGTATTTATAGAGCCTACCCACTCAGTAACAAGACTGATTTTCAGTAGGGGACTTTAATTTGAAAGCGACTGAACCAACCCTCTAGGCTCCAAACACCATCGACGACTGAGCGATAACCAATCACAGATCTATATTTCAAATACGAAACACATGAATCAGTGATTGGACAGTGCGAACACCTGCAGACAAATGCCAGAATCAACAAGGCCGATTCAGAACAACGTTGAATTTATTAAGTGCTTCGTTGCTATAGGATGGCTCCAAAGTCACCGTTTACTTAGTCCTAAGCCGAGCAGTGATGGAATTGAATCCATAATAGAAATTAAAAGTCTTCTGCCTGAAGCGGGATTTGTACCCGGGACCTTCTGCATTGGAAGCAGGGATGCTAACCACCAAACCAACGAGCCATACGTTCTCTCTTCTCATATATTTCAGCACCTTTCTTATCATCCTTTTTGATTATCATGTTAATCATTGCCATAAATGCTGGCCCCTTTGTGATCCAAACGCCCTGTCCCTTTCCTTCCTTCTACTGTCCCATTGAAGCTTCACCTCCCACTTGGCCCCTCGCTCCAGCTTGCTGGACTCTGCTTATGAGGACCCACGTCACGCGATGTGCAATGGTTCTGATTCGGACATATGACGTGGTGGGCAGGTTTGTGCGCTTTGATGATGCCTGGAGCTATGCCGGCGGAAGCGTATGCTTCTGGTAGGGCCACCCTAGCCGGACAGGTCGAGGTGGAGAAGTCAGACGAAATGCAGTCCACATCTCCCCACTCCCTTTCCCTCCCTTTTCCCCTTTCTACCCCGCCCTCCCACTGACCCTTTACCACTTAGCATCCCCCCTTCATCTTCACATTTCACCCACTCATCGTCTCGATTAGCCATCGTTGCATAAATATGAGACGTTAAGCCCAATTAATCAATCCTTGAAGCAATATGAGACGTTAAGCCGAAATGTCAATCAATCTCGGACATATGACGTTTTTTCATCTTCATCTTGATTATCACCCACTCATCGTTTCGCTTAGCCATTGTTGCACAAATATGAGACGTTAACAGGGAAGGATACCTCTATGTCAAAAACCACACAAAATTTTAATTTATAAATTATGTCACAAGAATGTGCTTCGAAATCGAAAATCTGAATCAACAGCGCACTGTTGTTTTGTAAGCTCCACATACTGAATGCTTTAAGTTGTGTCTTACATTGAAATCAGTATGTTTTTTTAAACATATTTAATTTTATTACTAATTATCGAATTAATAATGAAAATATCTACACTAATGGTTATTATGTTTCATTCAGTCTGTAGGGCTTACCAAAACACAGTGCGCTGGTGATTTGGATTTTCGATTTCTTGTTGCAATCTTTACCCGTTTGGGCCCGGGGTAGAATAGGCCCAGAGTGACTCTGCTAGTCGCAAGAGGCGACAAAAAGAGACCCTGTCCGTTTCCCCCCCACTGTCCCATTAAATATTTCTCCTCCCACTTGGCCCTGCCCTCCCTTGCTGGACTCCCATATGACGACCCACGCAACGTACAATGGATCTGATTCGGATATGGCTTTATTCTTTATCGTCATCTTTCTCATCTTCATTATCACCCGCTCATCGTCTCGATTAGCCACTGTTGCAAAAATATGGACGTTGAGCCCCATTAATCAATCTTTGTTGCAATCTTGAGATATAATTTCCTGCCCAGGGACTGCCACCTTATCGTGGTGGGCAGGTTTGCGTGCTTTGTTGATCCCGAGAGCTATGCCGGCGGAAGCGTATGCTTCTGGTAGGGCCAGCCAAGCCGGACTGGTCGAGGAGGAGGTCAGACGAAATGCAGTCCACACCCCAAGCCCCTTTCCCCCCCACTGTCCCATTGAATATTTCTCCTCCCACTTGGCCCTGCCCTCTCTTGCTGGACTCCCGTATGACGACTCACGCGACGTTCAATGGATCTGATTCGAATGTGGCTTTATTCTTCATTATCATCTTTCTCATCTTCATTATCACCCGCTCATCGTCTCGATTAGCCTACGTTGCATAAATATGAGACGTTAAGCCCCATTAATCAATCATCATCATCGATTTGCCAAGTTGCAGCAATATGAGACGTTAACCCCAAATATCAATCGATCTCGGACATTTGACGTATTTTATCATCATCTTGATTATCGCCCGCTCATCGTCTCGCTTAGCCATTGTTGCACAAATATGAGACGTTAACAGGGAAGGATACCTCTACGTCAAAAACCGCACAAAATTGTACTTTATAATTTATATCACAAGAATGTGCTTCGAAATCGAAAATCTGAATCAACAGCGCACTGTGATTTTGTTAGCTCCATATACTGAATGCTTTAAGTTGTGTCTTACATTGTAATCAGTATGTTTTTTTTATACATATTTAATTTTATTACTAACTATCGAATTAATAATCAAAATAAGTACGCTACGGTAATGGTTATAATATTTTATTCAGTCTGTAGGGCTTACCAAAACACAGTGCGCTGGTGATTTCGATTTTCGATTTCTTGTTGTTATCTTGAAATATAATTAAATAATGAAAATGTTCTACGTTTTTTTTATGTAGAGACTACCCTTTGCTCTTAAGCCCCATTTATCAATCAACGTTGATTACAACGTCATGTTTAGCTACTTACGGACGATGAGCAAACAGGCGTAGCCTGCGAGCGCCAAGATAAACTCTTTAGACATTACGAGGTGTAGGAAACACTGTGATTATGTCCGCGTGTGCGCGCTGACAACATAAATGATGGTTTACTGGAAGCTTATTTAATAGGAATGTTATTACGAGGACAATAACATTGCCGGTTCACTCCATTAATTATTATTGCTCATATCAATTAAAAGGACGTTATTACCGTTGGCATTGTTTCTGCAATCTGAGCAGATATCACGTAATAACAATCCGGCCATTATGGATGGGGATTGTATAATGTGTTGGACATTTGAGCTGGCAATGGAAGACGAACATGCCTAACCACAAGGGAGACATAGAATTGTCAGCACCGATATTGCTCGGTAAAGACGCGTCTGGGCCCGGGATAGGCCCAGAGTGACTCTGCTGGTCGTAAGAGGCGACGAAAGGAGACCCTGTACCATTCCCGCCCCCTCTCAGTCACTCGTGAGATTCGTCCTCCCACTTGGCCCTGCCCTCCCTTGCTGGACTCCCGTATGACCACTCACACGACGTACAATGTATCTGATTCGGGTGTGGCTTTGTTCTTCATCATCTTTTTTCATCTGCATTATCACCCGCTCATCGTCTCGATTAGCCATTGTTGCAAAAATATGAGACGTTCAGCCCCATTAATCAATCAATCGGTATGGCCGCCATGCGCAATACGTGTATACGCGTGTGATAAATAAGAAGCATGTGGTCGCACCTTTTCAACCTCGCCTCTGTTTCTTGATTATTATGTTTTTATTGAATGTATCACAATCATACAATCTCGGTCAAAACCGGCGTTAACATGTTATATGGACGTAGTGCCAAGTACTTCCATGTTGTGTCTACCTTATTTTACTTCACTTATCACATATACCTAGTTGAAACAGTCATCAATCTCATTCATATTGTTATATGGATAGTACGAATGTTATGTCAAGTATTTCCATGAGGTACCTTGTTCAACTTCAGTCGTTTCTGTCTTATTAGTAGGCCTACTTGTTCATAGTATACACTGCATAATGGTATGATATCTTATTTGCGTTGTCCTCGTGTGTGTCTTCTTTGCGTCGTGTTACTGTGTGTACGGTCGTGGCCGATTTCTCGAAGCCACCCTAGTAATTCTGTTCTATGGACAATGGAAAACCACGAAAACCATCACCCGTCTGGGCCCGGAGAAGAATAGGCTCAGATTGACTCTGCTAGTCGTAAGAAGCGACAAAAAGAGACCCTGTCCCTTCCCTCCCACTGTCCCACTAAATATTTCTCCTCCCACTTGGCCCTGCCCTCCCTTGCTGGACTCCCGTATGACGACCCACGCGACGTACAATGGATCTGATTCGGATGTGGCTTTATTGTTCATCATCATCTTTCTCATCTTCATTATCACCCGCTCATCGCCTCGATTAGCCATTGTTGCAAAAATATGAGACGTTAAGCCCCATTAATCAATCACGAAAACCATTGTCAGGATGGATGTTGTCTCGAAGGATTCACTCTCATAAATTTATTCTAAATGTTCTTCGGTATGTTAATGTTCACGTCATGTTCTGTCAAATTTATTTATTATATATAATAAATTATATATAATTATATTAATTTATATTATATATCTCAATAAAATTAAAATAATTGCGGGTTATTCCGCCACGTCATACCTCCATATTGTGCCGACGTTTCAGGAACCTTATAGATCCTATCCTCAGGGCGTCGAACTCTCAACTGATGTCTCCCGCGCTCGCTGATAGTGAAACTGCGCTCACCGATGTCACCCCATGTTGTTACTTGTCGGTAGTTCCTTGTTCGAGCTTCCGGTCGAGGTGGGTCCCTCCTCGTGGTGACCGGTGCCCGCAAAGAGGGCTCTCGTGCACTTCTTTAATCATCCCTTTTTTTTTTTTTTTTTTTTCATTTCTGTCTTCATCATCCTTTCTCTTCTTACTTTCACTACCTTCTTCCTCATCCGTGCCGGCCCTCTTTGCGATCCAAACGCCCACCAAACGTTGACCTCTCTATAACGACCCTGCAATGGACTTGGACATCCCCGATGACGACCAGGCATGGCAACGGAACAGGCTCGGCACATTGACGGATTTGATTGCCTTGGGCCTGTCTGCGGGTTGCGTTGGCTGTATGCCCACTGCACAAAGGTCGGCCGTGGGCTTCCGGTCGGCCTGCGTGCAGTGTTAGAAGGTCAATTGCGCCTGCAGGCACCCGGACGTGAAATTGGCACTTTCCTACACGCCACTTGATGAAAAAGGAAATCGTTAATGGGCTGCGCCTCATGGGGGTATGTTGTCATGTCTAGCTCCCCATGGGGTGCACCCTATTTCGTTTACAAGGCCCTATGCGGTAGAACCGACGTGGGTTAGTTGAGTCCTGATTCCAAGTACTGATGTGGGTTGTCCCCAACAAAACTATGAGTAAACGAAGCCTCATAGATGACGACTTTGACTTACAGCAGAAAAAGAACGCCAAGACTGTTGGACCGACCCCGAAGTTTCTGGTTGTTACACGTGTCGATAAGGATAAGAATTTTTTAAAAATGTCTCCTTTCTATCTTCGGAAAGCGATAGAAGGAATCGCTGCCAATATCACATCAGTGAAAAAGTTACGCAATGGTACCCTCCTAGTTGAAACATCCTCTGACAAACAATCTCTGACTTTATTAGAGTCCACCAAGATAGCCGATATGCCTGTCACTGTTACCCCACATACAACCCTCAATTCATCAAAAGGCGTCATCAGGTGTTACGACCTGATGAACTGTTCCATCGAAGAAATTAAAGCAGAACTTGCATCACAACTAGTAGCAGACGTATATCAAATCCACAGCAAACGAACCGGCACATTGACCCCCACACCAACATACATTCTTACATTTAATACATCTACTCCGCCAAAAATCATTCACGCAGGCTATTATCGCCTCGACGTCCGACCTTTCGTTGGTCGCCCTCTTCGCTGCTTCAGGTGTCAGAAGTTTGGGCATTCACAAAAGGCATGCAAGGGTAAAGCCATGTGTTGCGAATGTGGACAGCCAGCCCATGGCGATGAAGCATGCAAATCAGACAAAAAATGTATAAACTGTGATGGATGTCATTCTGCAGCTTCTAGAGACTGCCCAAAATGGAAAGAAGAGGAAGCTATTCAAAAAATACGATCGACCGAAAACATCTCGATATATGAGGCCCGCAAAAAATACTTTGCAATTGCATCGCCGATATTTAAAAGGTCATTCGCTGATAAAGTAAACGTGCAACCAGAGAAAACCGCAATACCGATCACTCCTTCACCACCTACATCTTCATCTGTCACCTCGGAATCTCCCCTCTTGACTGAGCTCTTAGAAACCATAAAACAATTAAAAGAAACAATTGACCGCCAGCAGAAACGACTAGAGGTCCAAGATGATCTCATTAAAGAACTTCTAGCCACAAGACCCCAATCGCCATCCGACAAGCAGAAAGCAACACAAAAAGAAACTCCAGTCAATGCAGTGCATGAGACAGCCCAGAATACAAATATGACGCAAAACAAAGTTCGCAAGCTTGTTCGCGATCAACAACAACCCAATACCGACTTTCAATTTCCGAAAGGGAAACGGAATAAAAACTGGAAAAGGGCCCTCGCTTCGCAAGTGGCTCTTGCCCAAAGTCAGTCGGAGTCGTCTCCTTTTGAAGACACAGGAGATGAAATGGACACATCTCCTCCAACTCCTGCTACCTCTAAGGTAGCTCAATTTTTAAAGCAAAAAGAGACCAGTAGCATCCCCCATCTGACCTCTCCTTTTTATCCTTTAATAATGAACACATGCCTTCAGTGGAACGTAAGAGGTTATTTTAGTAGATCTGAAGAGGTAAAACTTTTAGTTTCACACTACAAACCAGCTTTTCTGTGCTTCCAGGAAACACATTTTAAACCTTCAAACAACCCTAAGTTAAGAGGATATACCTTTTATAGATGTGATGACGTATCGGGTGATCGGGCAAAGGGAGGAGTGGCTATCTCGGTAACGAACAGCGTATACTCCGAAGCACTGCCTCTCACAACAACGTTGCAGGCAGTGGCTGTCCGAGTGGCCCTCAGTGGCACGATCACTCTATGCAATATCTATTTTCCTCCTCTTTCTGTGATATCAAAGCAACTAGTCAATAACCTTTTACAACAACTACCACGTCCATTTATTTTATTCGGGGATTTCAACGCTCACAATGTTTTATGGGGTGACCAGATATCTAGTCCTAGGGGTAAGATAATAGAAGACGTTTTAACAACTAACGACCTTATCTTACTGAATAATGGAGAACCAACCCACTTTAACACTGCAAATGGTTCATATTCTGCCATTGACTTAACAATATGTACACCCTCTATCTTCCTAGAACTAGAGTGGAGTGTCATACCAGATCTTCATGGTAGCGATCACTTCCCTATACTGGTCACCATAACTCACCAGGGAGAGTCCAGACAACGGGCGCCTAAGTGGAACGTTGAAAGAGCTGACTGGAATATGTTCAAGACCCTGGCCGTATTTGGCAACGAACACTTTGATGACATCCAGGATCAGGTGAACCATGTCACCAACAAGATCATCTCAGCGGCAAGGTCCACTATCCCTCAAACGTCAATCCATCCTCGACGCATACCAGTTCCCTGGTGGAATGCTGAATGTAAGGAAAGGAGGCCATCAAAAAACGTAGAAAGGCATTAAAGGTATTCAGCAGATACCCAACACAAGCCAACCTGGAAGCTTTCAGAAAACTACGTGCGAAAGCCAGATACATTATTAAAGGATCGCGCAAACGCTCATGGAAGTGCTACGTGTCCACATTGACACACCGAACACCAGTTTCTCAAGTTTGGAAAAAAATTAGAAAGATATCTTGCCAAAATACCTTTTGTAGTCCTTCCGGCGTTCTAGTCAATAATGAATTAAAAACGTCTCAAATAGATATAGCGAATGCCTTCGGGGCACATTACGCCAGCATCTCTAGCTCCGCTAATTACTCTGCGAAATTTCTCAAGCGAAAGGCTCAGGAGGAACAGAAGACCCTAAACTTTTCATCAAACAATAGAGAGGAATACAATCATCCCTTCACGGAATGGGAATTCATGAACACCATAAGCGATCTCAAGAACTCTGCCACTGGCCCGGACGAAGTTCACAACGACATGATAAAACACCTCTCTCCCGAAGCTCTCCGGTACATTCTTGACATGTTCAACCGCATCTGGCTCGAAGATGTGTTCCCGGACTCGTGGAGGGATGCCATTACCGTCCCGATTTTAAAACCAGGCAAAGACAAGGTGCATGTGTCAAATTATAGGCCAATTTCCCTTACGAGTTGTCTTTGTAAAGCTCTTGAAAGGATGATCAATAAGAGATTGATGTGGTTGTTGGAAAGCCGAAATCTTCTTACTCCGGAACAATCAGGTTTTCGTAAAGGCCGCTCGGCCCTGGACCATCTCGTCCGATTGGAGGGTTATATTCGAGATGCTTTTATAACCAAACAACATGTAGTGGCCGTCTTCTTCGATTTGGAGAAGGCGTATGACACTACATGGAAACATGGGATTTTAAAAACTTTACATTCCTGGGGTATGAAGGGACACTTACCGGTTTTTATTTCGAATTTTTTAACCAACAGACGATTTCAAGTCCGGATTGGAAACCTTTTATCAAGACCATTTTACCAAGAGAACGGTGTGCCACAAGGATCTGTTTTAAGTGTCCTTTGTTTCGCAATAGCTATTAACAACATAACTTCTTATGTACGCAAACCCGTGCAGTCTTCACTCTTTGTAGATGGCTATGCAATGTTTTACCGGGCGTCATTCCTCAGTTCAATTGAGCGGCAGCTGCAGCTGAATGTCAGGCGGCTTGAGAAGTGGGCAGATGAGACTGGCTTCAGATTCTCGGTTACAAAAACAACGTGTGTACTTTTCAGCCACCGCCGAGGTATTTTTATGAACCCCGAACTAATAATGGGAGGCCGTACCCTGACATTCACAGACACCGCTCGTTTTCTGGGAATGTTTTTTGACAAAAAGTTAACATGGCGACCACATATACAACAACTCCGAACAAAATGTTTCAAGGCGCTAAACATCCTACGCGTACTTAGCAATACCAAATGGGGTGCAGATCGTACCATCATGCTCCGACTTTACCGTTCTCTGATTCGTTCCAAACTAGACTTTGCCAGTTTTATCTATGACTCTGCGAGACCTTCCTACATTAGAACTTTGAACACAGTACACCACACAGGCATTCGACTCTCGACGGGAGCATTTCGAACAAGCCCCGTCCCAAGTCTGTACAGCGAGGCAGGCGAGCCGCCATTGGCTATTAGGAGGAAGTACCTAATGCTGAACTATGTTTCATCTTTAAAAGGGTCTCCGAAAAACCCATCGTACGATGTGATTTTTAATCCCCCTTTTAAAAATCTGTATGCCTCGAGGAACAAAGTAATGAGACCAGTGGGTATTCGTTCTCTTGAACTCTTAGAAGAGCTACAAATAACGTTACCTCTAGTTTTCTACGTGTCTGATCGTTCAATGCCACCTTGGTCCGTAACCAAGCCGGTTTGTATAACACGTCTCTCAATCTACAAAAAAGAGTCTACATCTAACATTCAATACCAGGCCCTATTTCACGAAATTCGCTCAACGCACCACGACTTTGAGTGCATCTACACTGATGGATCGAAAATAGGTGATCTGGTTGGCTGTGCTTTTACAACGGATGACGAACATTTTACCTTTAAACTCCACCCAATGTTTAGTGTGTTTAATGCGGAGCTCTTTGCAATACTGCAAAGCCTCCTCTATGTTTTATCTCATGACGGTTCAAAATTTCTAGTGTGTACTGACTCTCTTAGTACACTAGAATCCCTGTCTCAAATGTACTCCAGGCACCCCCTGGTATGTAAAATCCAAAACATTTTAACAAAACTGTCCTCGAAACGAAAACGTGTTGTATTTTGTTGGGTGCCTGGCCATGCCGGAATCCAAGGCAATGAACGTGCAGATCTATTTGCAAAAGCGGCATGCAACAAGGGCAGCGCTGACAATAACCTTATTGTGACTCATGACCTCAAAGTAGTCTTCAAGCATAAGCTGAAAGAAATGTGGCAAAATAACTGGTCAAGCATTGAGAATAACAAACTACGTGAAATCAAAAGTAGTGTAGTGTCATGGTTATCTTCACGACGACCCTCTCGTCGGGAAGAAGTTGTTTTGACTCGGCTGCGGATCGGACACACATACCTCACTCACGGATATCTTTTGCGTAGCGAAGCCCCCCCCACTTGTGAGGTATGTGGAGTTGTTTTAAGTATGAAACACATTTTAGTTGAGTGTAAAAAATACAATGACGAGAGGAACCGTTTTAAATTAACAACTTTAAAAGAAATTTTAGCTGACGACTCAAGTCTTCTTGACAATGTTTTTAACTTTTTACAATCTTTAGAGCTACTGAGTGTTATCTAAAATAACACCAGGTAAAGCCAAAAGTCTATCGGGCACTAATAACCACGTCGTTGTGTGCCCTTAAACCCAAACTAACTAACTAACTAACTTGTTCGAGCTTCTCTCTCGAACGCGTCAACACTTGTCGTGTATCCGCGCGAAATTCATAATATGTATAAATGTTAATTTTTGAATTTTTGCGGACATAAGTAATGTTATTGTTCACCATTTCCTGGGTTTGTCACACAATATAAATTGAGTAGTAGGTTTAGACTTACCCCACCTCACCCGACGTTTTGAGGGAATAACATCCCTCATTAACCAAGGTCAACACGACGCGTTGTTCCTCGTTCGGCAACCCCTGCACAACTGGCTGGAGTCTCGTGCCTGGTTGTCATTCTGTCACTGCCATTGGCGGGAATCGAAGCCTGAAGCGTTTTAGCCCTAGCCTTGCTTCTTGTCATGCCGGCGGAAGCGTATGCTTCTGGTAGGGCCACCCAAGCCGGACTGGTCGAGGAGGAGAAGTCAGACGAAGTGCAGTCCACACCCCAATCGTTTTCCCCCCCACTGTCCCATTGAATATTTCGCCTCCCACTTGGCCCTGCCCCTCCCTTGCTGGACTCCCGTATGACGACTCACGCGACGTACAATGGATCTGATTCGGATGTGGCTTTATTCTTCACTGTCATCTTTCTCATCTTCATTATCACCCGCTCATCGTCTCATTTAGGCATCGTTGCATAAATATGAGACGTTAAGCCCCATTAAGCAATTGTCATGGGGCCTCGAATCTCGCTGGGCTTGTTGTCCTCACATGTCTTCTTTTTCATAACGTTTTCTTCATTATTGTTTCTAAGCACACATATTTTATTTCCTGAGCCGTCAAGATGCAGGGTGGCAGGTTTGAAGTTAGAGTTATATTTATGTAGCACTGGTAGCCATGTAGCTGGTAGTCATTGACCGTCGTCCCGTTTGTTTAAATTATGTGGTCGTTTTTCTATTTCAATAGCTTCTCTTACTATTCTAAGTGGGTAGTTTTGTATTTTTGGCCAATGTTCTTGAACCCTCGAAATCAATTTTGTGTCCCGTGTTTCTAACATGTTGAGCCAAAGCCGAAGTTTCCTTGTTTTGTTTAACAGCGAGACGGTGTTCGTCCACCCTCACCGAGATGCGTCGGTTTGTTTGACCCACATACACGTCTTGGCACGTGCTACATGGAACTTCGTACACACCCTGGTTTTCAAGGGGGATATGGTCTTCAGCACTCCTATGCAGGGCTCCTATTTTGCGATGTGGACGGAAAACCGTCTTTATTTTGTTTTTCCTAAGTATTCTTCCAACTCTATCTGTAACCCCTTTCATGTAGGGTAGGTGAACCCAGGGTGCCGACTTCTCTTTTTCCTCTGGTACCTGTTTGCTACCAGTGTCCGGCTTCACACTAAGGGATTTAGAAATAGAACTTTGGGAATAACCATTCGACAGTAGAATGTTATTTAGTTTACCCATCTCTTCTGTTAGATGTTCCTCATCTGCTAGTCTAAGTGACCGGGACTCCAAACAACTAACTACTCAATTAAGTTGAGCTTTGACTTAATTAAGGTGATGGGAAGCTGCGTTTAAATATCAATTAGTGTTCGTTGGTTTGTGATATACCGTGACCCGTCTCGGCCCGGGGTAGAATAGGCCCAGAGTGACTCTGCTAGTCGTAAGAGGCGACAAAAGGAGACCCTGTCCCTTTCCCCCAAACTGTCCCACTGAATATTTCTCCTCCCACTTGGCCCTGCCCTCCCTTGCTGGACTCCCGTATGACACCCACGCGACGTTCAATGGCTCTGATTCGGATGTGGCTTTATTCTTCATCATCTTTCTCATCTTCATTATCACCCGCCCATCGTCTCGATTAGACATAGTTGCTCAAATATGAGACGTTAAGCCCCATTCATCAGCGATATACCGTGTGACCGAGTGTGCTGTCTTCTCTTCTACTGACTATCACATCCAGGAAGAGTAAAGACGCATTCTTCTCTATTTCTATGGTGAGTTTTATATTGGGATGTAAACTATAGAGAAAAGTCAGAAAATCATCTAGTTCGTCTTTACCGTGTGGCCAAATTGCAAAGAAATCATCCACATATCAAAGCAACAACGACGTTTTCAAAGGGTCGAGTGACAACGCGCGTTCTTCAAACTTTGACATGAATAAATTCGATACTGCTGGTGAGAGAGGAGAGCCCATTGGTGCCCCTGTAGTCTGTTTATAACGTTGTCCCTCGAATATAAAATAAGTGTTCGTCAAACAATGTTTTATTAAATCTATCATACAATCTGGTACTTTGAGCTCGCGGATAATATCAATCCTTTCATCAATAGGAATACTCGTAAAAAGAGATTCCACGTCAAAACTTAAAAGAATATCTTCTTTGTTGACTGAATGGGTTCTTATGTGTTCTATCAAGTGATAAGCATTCTTTACGTATGTGTGTGCATCCTCGACGTAGTGTTGAAGGTACTTAGCGAGCCAGATACCTAGCCACGGGCTGGAGCGGCTAGTGTAACGAACTCACAATAATAGGCCTCAACGGAGTGTTTTGTTTGTGAATTTTCGGTAACCCGTATAATTGGGGACACTTGGATGACTTTTATCTGCGTATAAAGTTCTTTTGCTGTTCGGGGTCTATCTTTGAAGAAAATTCTAAGAAGAAAAAAAAAATGCATTTCTTCAAAGATAGCCCCCAAACATATAAATATTAATTGCGTCTCTTGAGCGTTTATATGCCCGGGGTAGAATAGGCCCAGAGTGACTCTGCTAGTCGTAAAAGGCGACGAAAGGAGACCCACCTCGGCCCGGGGTAGAATAGGCCCAGAGTGACTCTGCTAGTCGTAAGAGGCGACGAAAGGAGACCCGTCTCGGCCCGGGGTAGAATAGGCCCAGAGTGACTCTGGTAGTCGTAAAAGGCGACGAAAGGAGACCGTCTCGGCCTGGGGTAGAATAGGCCCAGAGTGACTCTGCTTGTCGTAAGAGGCGACAAAAGGAGACCCTGTCCCTTCCCCCCCCCCCCCCACTGTCGCACTGAAAATTTCTCCTCCCACTTGGCTCCCTTGCTGGACTCCCGTATGACGACTCACGCGATGTACAATGGATCTGATTCGGATGTGGCTCTATTCATCGTCATCTTTCTCATCGTCATTATAGCCTCATTTAGAACTCACTTGACTAATAACTTAATACTTACTACTTACGTACGTCAAGTTCCCTTCGTTCACATTTCATTCACCGCCACCTAGACGGAAGGCAAATAAAATGTATGAAGGCGGCAGCGTGAGTCATTAACAGCCAATCAAAATCCATCTAGCCTGTTCCAATTGCGCGGGCTGTGATGAATAATTTCTGTCATCTAGGCCTACATTTGTTTTGACCAAGTGGTGTTAATCAGAGGGCCTAGCTAGAATTAATCTTACAATGCCTTCGATAGAGGAAGCTTCTGCTTTTCAGTGTTGTGTGGCTATATTGATCGGTTATGCATTTCTCATGAAAAGAACTGGAGCTATTAGACGATAGAGGAGATGGAGGGTCATCCGGTATGTCAGAAATTGAGCGGCCAACATATTTTCCAAATACTTCGTCTTTACTCTCAGCTGTTGTAGTTTGCCTTGAAGTGATTAGTGTAGTAGCAGCATCTGCTACTTTAGTCAGTTGCTGAGCCATTACAGACTCACCTCTATCAGATTTCCGTTTTTGGACACTTTTTTTTGTTTGAATTGTTTCTTGATCGTTCTGTTTATCAGAAACAAGTTTCAACGTGAAACTTTGGTTAGGTTCTCAGTCCCCTCACTCTCTTTGGTTAGGGGTCTCATCAAGACCTTTCATTAGAGTGGTCGCAAAAAACGACATTTGTGACTAAACAATATCATGATGTTCAAAAAGACACAGGGTGATATCCCCGATTTAAAAAATAAGACAATAATATACATAGTTAATACCTTACTTAAAACTAACAACTTTCTTACTAAAAGACTCACAATTAATATTTGTACTATTTCGACCAAAATCTTTGGACACCCCTGGTTGGCTGTTCCACCAAAGTTGTGTTGGCTTACAATGGAAAATCAAAATGTTATATTAAGAGGTACACAAAACCACTTTCAAACCTTCCGCGCCGGGGGGGGGGGGGGGGGGGGGGGGGTTCCATTAACTGGCCCATGGTCTAATTGTTTTTAATGTGCAAAGTAATTTCATGAAAGTTTGTTTAATAAGCAATGCTAATCTTTTTTTGTAACTCAATTTTACATTAAATGCATTTGCATTAGAAGTCATGTTTACTGTTTAGAGTAGCATAGTGTTTTATGACGTGTGTTGTTCGTATATACGTCAACATTAGTGACAACTATGTTATTGCTTCACCCAAAATGTGACGAATGTCAGTATTGACTGAAGTAAAGTATGTTTTGAAATGTGATTGATTAAATTAAACATAATGTACATTACTCCCCAAAACTTGTATATATAGCATGCACTTAAACTCCCCCCCCCCCCCTTATAATAATTGACAATCGCCTTCCATTAAACCACCCCCACCCCCCCCCCCCCCCCATAAATCAAGGCTAGATCCGCCCCTAACCAAGAGTTAGCACATCCGGGTCAATATCTATAGTATCTTTTTCCTCGCCTACACACGTTTGCGGGACACAAGTTTCGGAACGGTAGAATTGTTCTCCCTGGATTCTAATGTTGTTAGCTCTTCGAGTCAACAAACATCTTTTCGAAGGTTTAAATTTGCAGTGCCATGTTTTTGGTGGTTTGAACATTGTTTCGACTTCCGATTTCCTGTCGGCCACCTGGCATTCTTCCGACCCCAGTTGCACAACAGTTCCGTGAGCCGAAAATACCTTAACATTTTCACCGGGCTCAATCATGACTTCAATTTTTCTTATATCCTTTTCAATATGTCCAAATACTCTGTCTGGAGGAATATACGAATGGCCTGCTACCGGGAATATAACCTCAAGTTTCTCGATGTGTGGTGGTGCAGACAAGAGCCAACGGGAACACATCCCTATCATCGTAGTATTCTTGTTCTGACTTCCACAGCCGTCGGCCACAAGACGCACAGTGTCAATGTTTTCAAGATTGGTGTTTCAGAGTCTATGGAAAACAGCCGATGCTATTTCATTGGATCCGCTGTTTCTCGAGTATTCGGTCAAATGGTAGATATGCACGTTGTAGACTGTCAATTTACTTTTTGAGCTGCCTTCTACGACTGCAAAGTTGTACATATACAGTTGCCTTGAGTAGTATGCAGCCTGGTCTGGGACTTTTGGCAGGACTTGGTTTTTTTGTCAATCAAATGGTAATGTTACCATTCCTTGTCTTTCTTCTTTCAAAATAGCAAAGAATGCCTTTGCCCGTAACGAATTACAACCTTTTCTACATTATTAAGATTTTGTTTCTCAATGTTGGTATTTGCGCAGGAAATTCTTCCCTTCAACTCTGTACACTTAGAGCACACATCTGTGCATCTGGCCCAGGGTAGAATATGCCCAGAGTGACTCTGCTAGTCGTAAGAGGCGACGAAAGGAGCCCCTGTCCCTTTCCCCCCACTGTCCCTCTGAATATTTCTCCTCCCACTTGGCCCTGCCCTCCCTTGCTGGACTCCCGTATGACGACCCACGCGACGTACAATGGATCTGATTCGGATGTGGCTCTATTTTACATCGTCATCTTTCTCATCTTCATTATCACCCGCCCATCGTCTCGATTAGCCATTGTTGCAAAAATATGAGACGTTAAGCCCCATTAATCAATCAATCTAAACCCGATATTATAGTTTTGATTATAAACTGCTCGAAAGTAACTGCTCGAAAGTAACACCTGCCCAGGGACTGCTACCTTATCGTGGTGGGCAGGTTTGTGTGCTTTGTTGATCCCGAGAGCTATGCCGGCGGAAGCGTATTCTTCTGGTAGGGCCACCCTAGTCGGACTGGTCGAGGAGGAGAAGTCAGACGAAGTGCAGTCCACACCCCAATCCCCTTTCCTCCCCTTTCTCCTTTCCTCACGCTCCCTCCTACTTGCCCCTTTCCTCCAAACAGCCCCATATTTCATCTTCATACATCACCCACTCATTGTCTCGATTAGCCTCGTTGCAAAAATATGAGACGTTAAGCCCAAATATCATGTGTATTTGTTTTTAAGGACGTCGGCCAATGTTCCTTCCCTATCAGCTACTTTGTGCTCTTCACACATATCGCACCGGTCTTTCTTCGGCACATGAAAGTCTAAGTTAAACTCGGTTGCAATAACCATTTGATAGAATGACTGTTTCACTGGTTCAATATGCCTGTCCCTGCATTGTTCTACATACAAATCGTACATTTTGGCGATTGACAAATTTGGTTCAAGATATTTACGCTTTGTACTAGATCTGCAGTAATGTGACTCAACTACTGGAAATGAAGTTATGTGATTGCAAACCTCTTCCTTTTGATTTTCTTTGATTGCTTTTTTAGTATGTTTACCTCGTTTATCTGTAGGAGGAGTATTGGTTTTTGTATCCTTACGTTTATGCACAGAATGAATCATTTTTGAGATATATCCAAAGTACCAAGAAAAAATGCTTTACAGACACGAATCAAATCACCCATCACACAAAAGAAGTACTTAAAAGACGATTGTCTGCGTGACTCTTCGTCTCCTTTGGTGTTACGTTGTTTGATGATGCATTAGGTGTTATTCAAAAGAAAATGGTATTTTTCATTTTTAGTGCAAGAATAATACTTTTTGTGAATATCCTCTCTCTCCCCTTCTGATATAATTCTAGAACATAGAAACTTGCAAGAAGTCAAGCAATTCTTCTTTGTTTTGACCACCTTCTTTGGTACATCTTTACCTCTGATGGATGTGTAGGCCTGGCCCTGTTGATGCAAACTACGCCTTACGTTACTTGCCCACTTATCTGGATTCCGTAACCTTCTGCGAGTTAATTTGAGATTGTCCATGGGTGGTACTGGTTGGACCTCGACAACGACTTCCTCCGGAAAGATATCTTGGTCCAAATTCTCGTTTACAACGACTTCTCCTGCGACATTCTCAGCAATGATGATGATGTTTTCAGCGACATTATCGGTAACTTCCATAGAACTGTAAAAGCTTAAAGTTTCCCCTTAATCACGTAAAATACAGCCTTTACTTTCCTGTCACCAACTGTAACTTCAGCTGCAAATTTACCAAGCACTTGTAGCGGCGTGTGACTACCATAAGGGTATAACATCTTCTTGGACAGAGACGACACACATGAAATCTTCTTTTTCTTCAAGCTGTTCCACGTTGACTCGTCAATCACATTACAGGTTGCGCCCGAGTCTATAATTACATCCAAGGGTACGCCCCCTATCTGAATATTTAATAAATCCTCCTTGCAACCAGTTATTTTATTGATTCCCCACAACCCGAATGCATGTTCCTCATCACTATCCGAGTCTCCGGTATCAGGGTCATCAACGTGTCGAACTTAACTCCCCTTTTTGTGAGTAGGCTTAGAGGAACTGTTCCCCTGGGTAGGCCCAGTAGCCTTATTCCGTTCCTTCTTGTCTGACGATCTACAACGGGACGCAAAATGTCCTTTCCGGTGGCATTTGTGGCATTCCTGATCTACAGCTGGGCATGATGTGTCTCCCTTGACATGACCCTTAAAACCACATGCAAAGCATTTCACGTAGGTCTTCTTACCTCCTGAAACCTGCATGCGTCTTACCTCCTCGGTGAGGCCTGCCACCTTCTGCAAGTCTTGTTCCTTAAGGTTAGCATCCTCCCAGGAACGGGCCGTGTCCTGAACTGATTGAAGTGTCATTGTAGGGCCTATTTCTATTAGTTTGCGCTTTAACTCCCTCGAGTAAACCTTATCCAATATTTGGTCTCTAAGGTGTTCATCCATCTTGTCTCCAAAATCACACACTAAGGCCTGACGCCTCAAGCGTGTTAAATACTTGTCCACAGTTTCCAGCTCCGTTTGAGCAAGAGCTCGAAATTTAATCCGCTCGTATGGGACATTCGCTCTAGGGGTGAATTTAAAGGTAAGGGCGTCCACCGCCACAAGGTAGTCATCCTCACCTGCTGGCAGCGTCAAGGTGTGAAAAACATCTTGTACGTCCATGCCCGCTTTATGCAAAAGCATGGCCTTCTTCCTCCTGGCGGACGTAACATTCTGGCTCTCCAGAAAATACTCAAAGGCTCGAAGCCACCTTGCCCACCTTTGGTCTAGCGAAGTTAAATCGCCTTCACAATCAAAAGGTTTGATCGTATGGTCATCCATGATCGAACAAAACGATGACAATTTATTCTCGTCGCCAATGTAACATCCTATTCAGTATTTAAACTAAGGATTGAACTGGTTTTTTTCCACCCCGCCCTCCTACTTGCCCCATTCCTCCAAACAGCTCCATATGTCATCTTCATATATCACCCACTCATTGTCTCGATTAGCCTCGTTGCAAAAATATGAGACGTTAAGCCCAAATATCAATCAATCAATAGATATCACACGCGTCACATTGAATCACTCAGTTTTAATTATCAGCAATCTTCGATACAGCCACCAGCCCATGTCAGAGCTGCAAAAAACTCTAAGGTTGGAATTCATAGTCGGCCCCTACACCTAGGGGCGCCCATTGTTACCAAGGTAACAGTTGTTTGCATGTTATTTCTTATGAACAAAACAAATCCATAGCAACAATGGGTGCCCCTAGGTGTAGGGGCCGACTATGAATTCCAACCTAAGTGTAACCCAGCTTATGTCGTAACTAGTAGTAGGCTACTTTGACATTACTACAGCTGAAGGTTGACTTCAAGAGGTATTTTTACTGGATTACAATTGAACATATGAAACTTCTTTAGTATGGCCTCTATGTAGTGTTCCTGGCTTAATGTCATAGTTCCTTCTTGCTTGTTATAGGATATGTTGATGCCAATGAAAGTACTTAATTCTCCCATGTCTTGCATTTCAAAGTCTTGACAGAGCTGCGTCTTGACTTCTTCTATTATCTTCAGATTACGGCACATCAGGATGCAGTCGTCAACGAAAAGAATTGAAAAATTCGAAAGAATTGAATTGAAGCTGGAAACGCAATAGGCTTAATTATGCCCAAGTTGACCATGCTGATTAAACCCAGCCATCAAGAGGACCCCAGAGGCCGAGACAAGAGCTTATGGTACCCACCACACGATATGTCAACGATGGCCTCAGGGAGGTTAAGCACGCGAGTAAATGAGGTTAACTGGTTTTTATGACTTTCTCCATTTTCTGTTTTCCTGAAAAGGCAGTGATCTGATTCGGCTCTCGAGAAACCGATTTGTTCAATGTAACTACTGAAACGAATATTCCAGTTTCGAGGTGCTTGTTTTAGACCATAGAGAGGTCTGTTTAGTTTGCATACCTTACCATCGTTATCGGTACGATCATTACAGCCTTCTGGAATGGATATGTATATATCTTCCTTTAGTTCTCCTTGAAGAAAGGCTGTCTTGACATCCATTTGCTGGATATACATGTCTTGTTGGTTTGCTATGGCGAGTGCAGTTCTTAAAGTCGTCATTCTTGCCACTGGCGCAAATGTCTCTTTTTTTATCTAGGCCTTTGGTTTGATTATAACCTTTTACCACGAGACGCGCTTTGTACTTATCAATAGTACCATCTGAATTACGCTTCACTTTAAAAACCCATTAAGTGTCAAGTGATTTCTTACCATAAGGTAAGTGGAACATGCTCCAAGTTTGATTCTTTTCCAGCGATGATATTTGATGACTGCCAGTCGTAAGAGGCGACAAAAGGAGACCCTGTCCCTTCCCCCCACTATCCCACTGAATATTTCTCCTCCCACTTGGCCTTGCCCACCCTTGTTGAACTCCCGTATGACGACCCACGCGACGTACAATGGATCTGATTCGGATGTGGCTTGATTCTTCATCATCATCTTCTCATCTTCATTATCACCCGCTCATCCTCTCGATTAGCCATTGTGCAAAAATATGAGAGGTAAAGCCCCATCAATCATTTAATTTAATCAGGCCATCTCCAACCCTGTTTGGCCATGCACGTCGATTTTATTCCCCCCCCCCCCCCCCCCCTATAACTAACAATGGATACGCTGCCAGAAAAATACTCCTTTTCATAGATGAAAATAACGAAGTCATTCACTTTGAGCACTTTTCGTACATCGACAACCGTTTCTGCCCCATCACAAGATAAGTCTTCCAATGGTACACCGTCGTCATCGCTTGAGATGTCTGAGACTGGCCTAACGTTCTTTCGGTCTACAGTCTTTTTGATAGGAAGCAGACTTTTTTCCTTTCGTTTTATGGCCGATAAGTACTCTTTCGTTTTCACTAGCTTTGCACGAACATCGACTTTTCTTCGTTTTACATTTGCGACTTCAATGCGCTTAATTCGGCTCAATAAAAGCTCTTCGAAGCTGGTAACAGAGCTTGCACTTGAAGTCGAAGGACATCTGGACATGCTTGTCTGGTGTCTGTTGTGACAGATTTGTGCACCAGTACTGTGGAAGGACTCCAAGCTAATTGTGTTGGCTGTGCTGACTGAGGTGTGGCAGGGAGGGTGGTAGATTATCATTCGTCTCCTGCATGCTTTCTTCATATCTTTTAAGCTTAACAGGATCAAGTCTAGCTGTTGGGTATTTTGTAGAATCGACCGGATATATGCCGGTAGATGAAAACCCTTTTGGATTGTTATTTCTGTCATTACGGCATACCATATCACACAAAGGTTATCGGCAAACTCAGATTTTGTCATCTTACGCTTATCTTTGCCATTCAATTAACTTTGCATCCCACTTTATTTTAAGTGGTCCAAAACACGATATGTCCTAGGGCTGCAGTAAGTCAGTGTTGTGCCTGCCCCAGGACTGCTACCTTATCGTGGTGGGCAGGTTTGCGTGCTTTGGTGATCCCGAGAGCTATGCCGGCGGAAGCGTATGCTTCTGGTAGGGCCACCCTATCTGGACTGGTCCTGCCCATAGACTGCTTGCTACCTTATCGCGGTAGGCAGGTTTGCGTGCTTTAATGATTCCTGGAGCTATGCCGGCGGAAGCGTATGCTTCTGGTAGGGCCACCCTAGCCGGACTGGTCGAGGAAGAGGAGTCAGACGAAATGCAGTCCACACCCCAATCCCCTTTCCTCCCCCTTCCTCTTTCCACCCCGCCCTCCTATTGGCCCCTTTCCTCCAAACAGCCCCCTATTTCATCTTCATATATCACCCACTCATTGTCTCGATTAGCCTCGTTGCAAAAATATGAGACGTTAAGCCCAAATAATAATAATAATAATAATAATATCTGGACTGGTCGAGGAGGAGAAGTCAGACGAAGTGCAGTCCACACCCCAATCCCCTTTCCTCCCCTTTCTCCTTTCGTCACGCGCCCTCCTACTTGCCCCTTTTCTCCGAAGAGCCCCCAATTTAATCTTCACCATCACCCACTCATCGTCTTGATTAGCCAAGTTGCAAAAATATAAGACGTTAAGCATCACCCACTCATTGTCTCGATTAGCCTCGTTGCAAAAATATGAGACGTTAAGCCCAAATAGTCAATCAATCCAAATATCAATCAATCATTCACGAGAGGCGTTCCTAGGGCTGTGTGGAGGGTGGCCACTCTGGTGAACTTCGGAAGCCGGAGTATAGTCTGGAGAGCCATGTAACACAAAACGTATCAATGCATTTGTGCCCTGCCCGATCCAGATTTAAAAGTAACTAAGTTAAATTTCCCAACATTAAGATTTTCTACCTTGGGAGTAATATATTCCTCCTCGTCATTGGATTCGGAATCATCCTCGAGGATTTCGTTCTCTTCATCGTCATTTACAGGAACCTCGATTTCACCGTCCGGGCTCTCGGGTATTGCACGGGCTGCAGAAATACTCTGGCCGGCAGGTACAGCTAACCTTTTCCTGGCTCGCTTTGGTTGTGAAAAAAAAAATGAAGGCGCCCTGATATTCCAGATGTACCTGATATTCAAGATGACTTGAAGGAAGGGAGTCAAAACAACATTCCATAAGTTACAATGAAAGTTCTAATGTCAATTGTAAAACATTTTTGTAGAAAAAGTACAGCAATGTAGTAAATATCAACCATGGGGTTACTCTGGCAGATAAAAAAAAAGCGAAAATAGCAGAAATGTACTTCAAGTGATGCTTTATAATAAAGTGTTTTCACCTTTAATAATTCTTGATAGGTCAAGAGATATTTGATTGGCTCATTTTTACCCCAATATTTTGCATGGATCATTATTGCCCCGGACGACCCTTTATGTAGCCTACATATCACCAAAAATAATGATTTAGATGAGACCATCTTAAATTGTGAACAATAAAGTTTTTGTCACACCCGTAACATTTAAAATGTCACACCCGTAACACCTTTTTGAGGCCCTTCCCTTGTAAGTTGCTGTTATGTCTGGGTCTAGTCGGGGAGGCTCGGGTACAATGACAGATACAACACAGATTTCTAATAGCCTGATGGGTCTTTATTAATGCGGTTGAGGTTACAGTTCTGAATCAAGGTGAAGCTACTCTCGACGGGAAGCGTCCTTCTCTCCGTGCGCGTCACCTCTCGTGGCGCTGCCTTTTGGTAGCCCTATCAACTACTGGCGCGGGCGCCAGGTACAAACGATAAACACCACAGTTGCTACATTTGGAGGGAACAGTGACCACATGGGCATAACCTGACCTTAAAATATACAACTCAATGTTCTTATTCATTTACCTTCTTCCAATAAAAACACTATTTCACCATATAATTCAATCGTTTCAAGATATTGAAAGAGTGGTTATTTTCCGGAATTCGTATTTGTATCAGCTTAACAATGAATTTACCAACTTTCCTATAGAGGAGATCGGGGTTGGTTGTTACAAATTTAGGTTAGCAATTTTTTTTAAGGAGGGTTCAAATGTTTTTGTCTAATTTTTTTCTTAAGATCATAAGTACATGCCTAAGTTATAAAATGTGTTAGCGCGGGGAAGTAAAGAGAAAAGATTGTATAATTAGAATTGAAAGTGGACTGTATATTTTGAATGAACTTACCGAGAATGCAGTGAGGTGGAGAATAGTGTGATGCCGAAGTGCAGATACTAGTTGTTTGCTAGGTAAAGAAAAGAATAAAGAACCCAGGGTTGAAAGGAGAAGAAAGAAAGAGTAAGAAAACGCCTCAAGAGAGGCTCGAACCACAAGCAGCAGCGGGTAGACTAAGTTGAGCTCGACGCTCGGAGTCCGCAAGCGGTTCGAAGGAGAGATGACAGGCACGTACGAGAGATGGAATCAGAACGAGACTGACTGCACAATTGCAGCTCAAACACGAAAACAAGCATACGTCACAAGGGGTAGGGGAAATGGAGATAAGAGCGAAGGGCGTAGCAGAACGTGACGTAAACAACCGGAAGAGTGACTAAAACCAATATATGAAATTAACTACAAACTAGAGAGGGTGGCGTGAACATACCGCCCACCAAAAAATGAAAGAAAATCATTTTTTTCTAAGAAACGAGAACTGAAACCGAAACTGATCTAACAAGTAAAAACGAAAGAAGAAACGATACGAGAAGCTCCTTCGCACCTAGGTGGAGGGGAGCGTGACCAGTTTGTTGACTGGTCGAGTGTGAACCCCGGACGCCGCACGAACTGAGGCGACGCGGGACACACCGTCACGACCGGGAAAGAGAGCTTCCACTCGGCCGATCGGCCAGGAAAGGGGGGAAGTAAATGCCGAGAGTGAGAATACGACATCTCCTACTTTAAGGTTAGGACTACCACGAACCCACTTGTTCCTTTGCATTAAAGTGTTGAGGTACTCCGCGCTCCAGCGGTTCCAAAACGATTGATGGATTTGCCGAACACGGTGCCAACGAGCAAGGGGTCTGACATTGACGTCAGGGTCAGAGAGATGCTCGGGGGGAGCAAGCAAGGGAGCGCCTATCAGAAAGTGCCCGGGGCTGAGGTAGTCGAAACCTTTAAGGGGGTCCGCGGAGGGGGCGCATAGAGGGCGGCTGTTGAGCACGGCTTCAATGCGTGCAAAGAGGGTCGCATATTCTTCATGTGTAAGGGAGCTGTCTCCAATGAGACGATACAATAAAGACTTCGTGGATTTTACCACCGCCTCCCAGAGGCCTCCGAAGTTAGGAGCGTACGGAGGATTGAAATGCCAGTGGACTTGGCGGACGGCGAGAGCACTGAAGAGGGGTTCTTCCGCGCGAGAGAGAAAGTCGTGCACTTCACGCAGATGTCTGGCTGCTCCCACGTAGTTCCGCCCGCAGTCGGAATACACATGAGCAGGAAGGCCTCGCCGAGAAAGAAAACGATCGAAGCAGGCCAGGAAAGCTTCAGTGGATAGCTCAGATACCATCTCCAAGTGCACCGCTTTGGTGGCCATGCATACGAACACGCACAAGTAACCTTTAGTGAGTGGTGCGTTCCGAGGCATGCTGGTTTTGACCATGAAGGGCCCGGCAAAGTCAGTCCCGACATAGTAGAAGACCCTGGAGCACTGCACGCGAGGGGCGGGAAGGTCAGCCATCTGAGGTTGCAAGGCCTTTGCACGGAACTTGTGGCACGAGAGGATGCGCTGTCGAAGTAAGCCACGCAGAGACACGATCCAATAAAGTTGTTGAATCAGCGCTTGAACAGTTCTAGGGCCGGAATGGAGAGAAATCTTGTGGTAGTGATCGCAAATGAGCACCGACAAGTGCGCCTCTTTAGGAAGAAGGAGGGGGTGACGAGCTTCTTCAGCAAGGGAAGAATGACGTAGTCTACCGCCCACCCTGAGAAACCCGGTGGGGTCGAGAAAGGGCTTGAGAGAAGCGAGCTTGGAGGACACTTGACGCTCTTGGCTCAGCTGGCGAATTTCTGGGGCGTAAAAGTGATGTTGAGTGAGACGTACAAAGAGATCCAGAGCGTCCTTGAGCTCGAGTGGAGTGACAGTACCACGGAGAGGGGAAGCATGTGAGCGTCTCGCGAGAAGGAGGCGAGCGAAGCGAAACGCCCAGGCGAACACACGCTGTGCCTTAAGAAGTGTGGAGAATTTCCGGAAGTTCTCTAGCAGAGGGTCCAAAGCGTCGACGTGCACTACGAATGCGTGTACTGAAGGCTTCAGTTCGAGCAACTCCTCACGGGAGTCGAATGAGGGTGATGGCCGAGACCACAACTCTTGGAACAGCATGAAGGAAGCTCGGACCAGAGAGCCACAGAGGGTGCTCAAGGAGTTGAGTCGGGGTCAAACCACGAGATGCGCAATCGGCAGGGTTTTCTTCGGACGATACGTGATGCCAGTCGACAGGGGAAGTGCTCTCAAGCACCTCGACGGCGCGGTTGGCGACGAAGGTCTTGAGGCGATGAGGGGGAGTGGACAGCCAGGCAAGCACGATTCGTGAGTCGGTGAAGAGATGAACAGAGCTTGAGACGAGAGGGAGCAGCGAGGGCAAGGTGTCACGTAGCAAACGAGTGAGCAGGAGAGCAGCCGATAGTTCCAGCTTCGGAATAGTCAGGGGTTTAACTGGGGTGACCTTGCTTTTCGCGCGCACGAGACGAACTTCATAGGTGGAAGGGCTGGTCTGTGATTGCAGATACAGCACAGCTGCGTAGGCTTTCTCGGTGGCGTCGCAGAAGCCGACGACACGATGGAGTGGCCAACACGAGGGAAGGCGCGAGGGACATGAAAGTTGGCAAGGGCGGGAACTTCAGCGACTGCCGAGAGCCAGTTGTGAGAGAGATGATCGGGAAGCGTATCATCCCACTGCACCTGGGACAGCCATAGTTGTTGGAGGAAGATCTTTATTGAGCAAACGAAGGATGTGAGAAACCCCAGGGGATCGAAGATGCGTGCGATGTAGGACAATGACGTACGTTTAGTGACAGTTCCTTGGAAAGGTACGGTGAGAAAAGAGAAATCATCCGAGTTGGAGCTCCACAGTAGGCCGAGGATCTTGATGCCTTCATCTTCGTTAGAGAACACGAGTGGAGTCTCGAGATGGTCTTCAGGAAGAGCGGCCAAAGCCATGCGATTGTTGCTCGCCCACTTACGAAGCTCGAAGCCGCCGCGCGCAAGGATAGCTTGCAACTGTTTCTGGAGGGCGATGGCTTCAGAGAGAGTTTCAGCGCCAGACACGATGTCATCTATGTAGGTATGCGACGTGAGGGCATGTGCAGCCCGAGGGAACTGTTCTCCTTCGTCACGCACCAGTTGCTGCAAAACACGTTGGGCTTGGAAGGCAGAGGGAGTTAGCCCGTACGTGACTGTATTGAGCTCGTATTCTAGGACGGGAGAACTGGGGGAAGGTCGCCAAAAAATGTGTTGGACGGCCCGATCCGAGGAGCTGACGAAGATCTGGCGATACATTTGACGAATGTTCGCACAGATGACGATAGAATGGGTTCGGAAAGAAGTGATAACACTGAAGAGGTCACGTTGGAGTTTCGGTCCACTGAGTAGGAGTTGGTTCAGAGAGACGCCATCTTGGTCCGGTGAAGAGGCGTTGAAAACAACTCTCAGCTTGGTACTGGAGCTCGTGAGTTTGTGGACACAGTGGTGTGGAATGATATAGCTGGCAGGGGAAGAGACGTGCTGCATATGCTGGGCCTGTTGATAGTCTTGCATGAACACTTGATAAGCAGCGTTGTGCTGAGGATTGCGTCGCAAACGTCGCTCTAAACTCAGGTAGCTCTGGAGTGCGGCCTCACGGTTGCTTCCGAGTGAGGGACGCGACGGTTTGAAGGGAAGAGCTACTGAGTAGCGTCCACACGCGTCACGTGAGTGGGTGTCCTTGAAGTGACGTTCACACCATTGATCTTCAGGATCTTCTTCAGGGGGACGAGGAACTTCTTCTACCTCCCAGAATAAGCGCAAGTTGCGCTCGAGGCTAGAGGAACACACAAAGAGAGAGACAGGAGGGTCGGAAGGTGGTTCCTTGGACTGAGTTGGTCCCATGACAACCCAGCCAAACATGGTGTTAAAGGCCGTAGGGTTGTTGCCGCGGATCGTGTCACCTGACCTATTCAAGATTTCGGGGTAGAGATCGGCACCCAACAGAAAGTCTACTCGGTCCGGGGAGCAGAAACGGTTGTCTGCAAGACACATTCCTTGGAAACGTTGGAAAACGTCACAGGATACTTCACTGGTCGGCAGGTGACTAGTTAAGTTCGGCAGAACAAGAGCTCGAACCATGAGTGTTTTGAGAGAGGAGAGGCGCGAGGTAATGGAGCACTGTACAGTGCCACGTGCTTGAGTAGCAGCAAGGCCTATCCCCGATAACTCGAAGTGTGAAGGTTCAACTTTCAGGCCCAGCTTCCTGACCAGCGACTGAGATATGGCAGAGACTGGCGAGCCGGGATCCAGCACCGCGCGAAAGGGTTGAAATTGTCCGTGAGAATCTTGAATGAGAGTGCGTGCGGTGCCTAACAGCACAGTAGGTTGGCTGCGCGTCGTGTCTCGGAGATGACAGGAGAGAACGCGATTCGAGGGACCGGCTTCTTGAGAGGATGAGCTGACGTCATGAGAGGGATTGACGTCACGAGCTAAGGGAACACTGCCATAAGAATTGTCCTGGTACGCGGAAGTACTCGTGGAGTGTAAAAAAGAGTGATGATGCTTACTTCCGCAGGTGGAGCAGGCGTTCTTTGAACTACACTGCGACTTCATGTGAGCGCCGAGACAATTGAAACAGCGTCGCAATTGGCGCAAGGTGTGATACTTGTCATCAATGGATTGCTTGCGGAATGTCTCACACTTATAAACCGTGTGACAAGATTTACACACGGGGCAAGATGAGTTGGCGTCGGAGCGCGAGGGTTCAGAGCGCTCACGTCCCGAGCCAGAAGAGGGGCTAGCTTCTTTAGTAGCGATAAATGAATTCAGTTTCTTCACAGGGGAAGAAACCTTGGTAGGACTGGCAGTAGGTTTACCTACAGAGCATAATTCGAATGTGCGTGACTGTTCTTCGATAAAGTCTATCACCGAACTGTAATTAGGAATAGTGTGGGAAGAATGTTTGTTCTCGAATGCTTTACGAGTTGAACTGTCGAGCTTAGCCAAGGTCAACGAGAGTAACAAAAAATCACCTAGGTCGGGTAATTCTAATGCTTTCAATGCATCAATCGCGTTACGATGCACGCTGAGAAAACTTCGCAAGCTAGCATGTGACGCAGATTTTAGAGGTGTGAAGTCCAGCAGTTGCTGCACATACAAACTAGCCAGCAAACGTTTATTCTGATAACGGGATATCAGCGCCTGAAAGGCGAGAGGGTAGTTTTCATTGGAGATTTGAATACCGGAAATAGTAGTCAGAGCAGCGCCTGACAACGAAGTTCTCAAATAATGAAACTTTTGTATGTTGTCGAGTGAATCATTTCCGTCAATTAGGGATTTGAAAAGAGAATAAAATTCGGTCCATTGCGAAATATCTCCCGAGAAATTGGGGAGATCGATTGTTGGTAGGTTAATATAATTTTTAGGAGAAGCTGTAGCCACATCCGCGGGTGTAGCGCTATTTTCACTTAATTTGACAGCAGCAAGAAAACGAGATTGTGCTGCGTACAAAACTGTCTCAAAACTTTCAAACACCTTGTCAACTTCGACGGGTTTAGCAGGAGCAATAAGTTGTGAATTTATGGCCGCGATGGCCAGTTGTATCTGCTGAAAGCTCGAGTCAAACGTCGACAACTTTTCGAACCTAGGCCTATTTAAGTGTAGGTTGTCAGGTGTTAAGTTAGCGAAGGCTTTGTACGTACGTTGGACAGACGCAAAAATGACTTCGCGCTGAGCAACAAGCTTTTCTTGTTCAGAAACAAGATCATCCATACTGAACAGAGGGGAAACACAAGAAATTTTAAAGGAAAAACGAGAGAAATCCGTCAACACAACAGTGTTGTATGTAAACCCAGCTGACTCTAGTTGAGCTCACTGACCTTACTGTCAAAACAACAAAGTGTATTGTTGAATACGTCACTTGTATGACGGAGTTGCAGCGCGAGGGAAGAGAGTGACGTGTCCGCGCGGGACGACGCAACTGACGAGAGAAAAAATAAAGAAAATGATAAAGATAGCTTTGACTGAGGAATAACTGGCTGAAGATCCGGCCCGGAGGACCAAAAAATGTTAGCGCGGGGAAGTAAAGAGAAAAGATTGTATAATTAGAAATGAAAGTGGACTGTATATTTTGAATGAACTTACCGAGAATGCAGTGAGGTGGAGAATAGTGTGATGCCGAAGTGCAGAGACTAGTTGTTTGCTAGGTAAAGAAAAGAATAAAGAACCCAGGGTTGAAAGGAGAAGAAAGAAAGAGTAAGAAAACGCCTCAAGAGAGGCTCGAACCACAAGCAGCAGCGGGTAGACTAAGTTGAGCTCGACGCTCGGAGTCCGCAAGCGGTTCGAAGGAGAGATGACAGGCACGTACGAGAGATGGAATCAGAACGAGACTGACTGCACAATTGCAGCTCAAACACGAAAACAAGCATACGTCACAAGGGGTAGGGGAAATGGAGATAAGAGCGAAGGGCGTAGCAGAACGTGACGTAAACAACCGGAAGAGTGACTAAAACCAATATATGAAATTAACTACAAACTAGAGAGGGTGGCGTGAACAAAATGTATACCAAAAAATATTTTTTTCAGCATTCATTAAGGGCTAATTACATAAGAGGTGAGCAGTTGCATAATGTAACAACCATCCCCATAGCGGGGTTGGTTGTTACATGACATGGGGCAGGTTGTTACAATGTCCAGCAAGTGGTACTGATCAACAAATAAATACCTGTTTTGTTTTTGTTATCAAATATTAATATTTACCAAACATATTTTGGTAGATATGTGAACATGAAAGATCATTAATAAAAAGCAGGCAACTTAAGGTTCACAAACATGTAAGATTCTTGTCAGATGCAACACAGTGATAGTATATTTTATTTATTAACTCATATTAATATAGTAAATTACTAGGCCTAAATATTTTAGTAAGAATAAGCATCATTCATTAGTATCGAAAAGTAGGCACCGGTAGACTACTCAACACTATTTACAATCATCACAAATGTACGCGGGATCGTAATCAGACCCAACACATTTGATATGGCACCAAGCTTTGCACTGGGAACAGTTCATCCATTCCAACTCATGGGGCAATGACTTTGAAAACAGTCTAAAACAAACAAAGCACACACAATCTTCCTTTTCTACTACTTCTTCTTCTTCCGATGAGCAGTCATTCCTTGTTATTACTCGTTTTTGCTTCCCCTTTCCTTTTCCACTGTACATAGTATTCTTCTTCATCTTCGTTGGGCAGTTATTTGTTTAGAATGTTGTATAGAAAAACTAGTTTCCCTGATTTCTTTACCCCAAGCCGGTTCTGAAGCTTAGAATGAACCAAATTGAACGCAGAAAATGCTCGCTCTACACCAGCATATGAAGCAACTGCTGATAAAAGCTGCTCCAAGAAAGAAAATTCCCTTGGTTCAATTACAGCTTTCCCATCAGTTGACCTAATCCGCTAAAATAAAGTTCACCATGGTACAGGAGCTATGCTCACCATCACTGTAGGTTCGAATATTGCACCATCAAATGGCCTAGCTCTTGCTTGATAATTGAGAAATAACTCAACAAACTGAGTGTCCCCATATATATCTTGTGCAAAAGTAAGGTCTGCATCTTTCTCTTCATTAGTTGACAAATTAAGATCCGAGGTTTTACTTGGTTCAACCATAAACGACAAGTAATGTGCAGGAGTAATGGCCTGCGAATAACGTTTTTGAAATAATTTATAATAATTTATAATATAATCATTTTATAATCATTTTTTCAGTATATCTCCTAGTGCCGGGGAATGTAGGCTACACTGAAAATGGTATCTGAGCCACTTGTGAAGGTAACAGCTTTAAATTTTAGATTAACGTCAAGTTGCATGAAGGAAAAAAGAAAAAAGCAAACAAAAATGTTTGTGCTTTGTCTTTCAAAAAATTAAATTTGTTTTTCTGTTAACGAATGTGCAATTGATACAGTCAAAAACCGAATTTTCAATTTTTTGTTTACAAGGAAAGTTATACATTTTTACTTGTAGACATTGTATTTTTATGTACATTCTTCATTAAAAAAATGTTGAACATTTTTTTTTAAATGAATATTGGCTAGTTCCATGAAGTTCATAATACCAGTCATCGTGCCATGGTTGAAGGTTGATACTGCGTCGTCGACTCCATGCTTCGAGACAAATACCTCCTTTGGACATCTCTTCCATATCGTACTATGTAAGCATTCATAGGCGTTAGATGTTCGACTGAGCAAACATCACTCCAACAATGCGTCTGAAGCCAATCTTTGATATATTAGGACAATTTTGGACACAGCATGATCAGATAAGGGTGTTCCAATGTTATCTTTGCGGAGTTCTGGCGTCTTATTATTAGCCTTGTCCCTATTGAAGAAACACCAAAATGTTGGACCTGTTGGGCACTTATTGTGCTGTGGCTTCAGTCGGTAGAACTGTTGTGGAATAAAGTTGCATATATGACTTTCTTCATGTCATCTATGTTGTGTAAATTATTCCTAATTACACTCTGGTAATACTTAATTTTTTAATGGTTGTAAGTTTGAGGCTCCCATATGTTACACCTCCAAGAGTAACACCCTTAGCACGCCATTCGCCAACCAGGTTCCGTAACGCTGTCCCCATTCGTTTCAACACTTGATTGATGCATTCTGCCTTTACACTTAGTGTTTTAGGACCATATACTTCTTCCTTCATGAGATGATTAAAAGTATCTTCATCATTACCCGCTCATCGTCTCGGCCCGTTTGCTGCTAGTCGTAAGAGGCGACGAAAGAAGACCCTGTCCCTTCCCCCCCACTGTCCCGCTGAAGATTTCTCCTCCCACATGGCCCTGCCCTCCCTTGCTGGACTCCCCTTATGATGACTCCCGCGATATAGATGGACCTTATTCGGAAGACTTTATATGACCTTAGCTGTCGAGTACGTCGTTAAACACCACCAATCATCATCATCACCGATAAGCCATTGTTGCACAAATATGAGACGTAAAGCCCCATTTATCAATCATCAATCAATTAATCAACCAATTTATAATCTCCATCAAAGAGCAAGGTTACATATCGAAAGCCGATTTCTTCGGAACGTTTCCAAAGTACGTCAGTCGTGTGTACCTCCATTGCTGGAGAAGAGCCGTCATAATTTGTCTGGCATACGGACTCATGCTCAGTCTTCCACGCGGCCAGTTATCGTGCATTTGGGCCAAAATCGTGTTTTGCAAGTCACAAGCCTGGCAGTACTTGGACACGACATAATAGTCGATTACATAACCTGCGAGCAGATCGACTACACAACCGACACTGTATAAAAAGGTAAAACCTCGCCCGTGCCAAGATTCGTCGTAGCCGACGCCGATGTCAATCACTCTTTGGTCTGTTATGAAGGGGTCTAGATCAAAGGAGGCTTCCCTTGCTTTCTTTTCTAATGTACAATTCATTCTAACTTCACTAACTTTGTGAAGTTCGTTAATGTGTCTGTTGAAAGATGGTTGACTGAGGGGGTTCATGTTCAATGCTGAACTAAACTTCTCCATTGCAGCATAATGCTCCTTTCCCGTGTGTACAAATGCTTGGGTCATCAAACACTTGTCTTGTCGAGTTTGTAGACTCGGACGTCAACCGTGAAGATGTATATGAGGAACCGTTGATTTCGCCACAGGACGTACAACCATTTTGCACGTAAACCCATGAATTTTTTGGTCGTTTCTGGTAACTTTCAATGAAGATTATTTACAAAAGATGCAACATACAGTTGCCACCAGATTTGACAACATACCACAGTCTCAGTACTAAAATAGTTGGGTGTAGGCATAGGTGAAGGAATGGTAGACCTAGCATCCTGACTTGATGGTTCTGCCACTGACACATACAAGTTTTTCAATCCTATGACTTTTTTCCATTGGATCACTTGGGGATGTAGGCCTAGTAAAAATCATCAGTTAAACTAGGTCTACCACCTTGATTCTCGACACTCTCATCATTTAGAATGACATTTGGGCCCAGTCCTTGGCCCACATTTTCGCTTTCATTGTCGATGACAATAGGGTTAGAGCGTATGTCAGTGTCACTGGCAGTAGGCTTAGGCCTACTTAAGGAATTGCTTATTATTAGAGGGCACATGGTCCCGGACGAACTCCGAACTGTAAGCTTACCGTTTTCATCCGTGTTTATCATTTTTGAGTTAGGCATGGACCTAGGC
This sequence comes from Isoperla grammatica, assembly GCA_945910005.1. Classification (NCBI taxonomy): domain Eukaryota; kingdom Metazoa; phylum Arthropoda; class Insecta; order Plecoptera; family Perlodidae; genus Isoperla; species Isoperla grammatica. The sequence continues at coordinate 10,818,656 of OX246749.1, forward strand.
CTAAGCGAAATGAGATGTTCCGTCTTTCTTTTCATTTTTGCACGCCTGCTTTTTCCAAGTTAAAGTTTGGTTTGCGTGGGTGAGTAAAGCGCTGCATACATAAGACAAACATGATATACGACCCGTCTCGGCCCGGGATAGAATAGGCCCAGAGTGACTCTGCTAGTCGTAAGAGGCGACGGAAGGAGACCCTGTCCCCCCCCCCCCCCCCACTGTCCCAATGAATATTTACCTTCCCACTTGGCCCTGCCCTCCCTTGCTGGACTCCCGTATGACGACCCACGCGACGTACAATGGATCTGATTCGGATGTGGCTTCATTTTTCATCATCATGTTTTTCATCTTCGTTATCACCCGCTCATCGTCTCGATTAGCCATCGTTGCATGAATATAAGACGTTAAGCCCCATTAATCAATCAATCATGTCAATCATACTCCACAATTTCCTAAGATCTTTTGTGAATAAATTGACATTTCGCCTTTCCAATACGACAGTGTTTCAAAATCAACATCGATTTAATCGGTATTCTCTTCATCCTGTTCCGGGATCCCGAAAATACGTAGGTTTTCCCGGCGACCATACTGCTCTAGGTCGTCCGTCCTAACGTCTAACTTTTCTTCTAGGCTTTTAATTTCGCCTTTTAGTGCTTCATCAGGCCTACCTTTATCGAGTTCCTTCAGTACCACCTCTGTCACTTGTTGCACTATGATTGGAACGATCGTTGGCAACAGCGCCTTTACCAACTCACGCAGAATCGTTTCATTCTTCAAAGCCTCCAACACTGACGCCGACACTTTTACTGATATTTCCTCCCCCATTTTACTTCTGAAGAAATACTCTTACACTCTTGAAACTCGTACCTATGCCGCATAATAGTCGTACACGAAAATGGCCTACTTTCAATTTTACAGTTTAATTCTTTATTTATACGGCCAGCCTTCTACATAGCACAACCACTCTTCCGCCATCTTGTCCTAGCAGTGAATACTACATGGTTTCTTTGCCGTCTATCTACCACCCACACACTACAATACTACATTTTGTTGTGCATTGATTGCATTCACTTCCCCTTCCCCCCTCCGCCCCTCCGTTTAGCATCCTTTATTCGTTGCATTTACCACCCTTGAGTTGAGGTTCGTCTGTGGCTGCCGACTCCTCTTCTCTACAGTTTGAGCCGTAGCAGCAAATGACTGGTTGCAATCCGTCATCTGCCATTGAGTTTTTACGCCAACTTCTAGTGGAGTGGGCTCTATGGCCCCACGCATTCCCTTACCCCCACTTATAATGATTTATTTGTTGCATTTACCACCATGGGTTAAAATTCGTCTCTGTCTCTTGCGTGATAAGTCTCATTGTACTGAAGTAGGGAATCCGCTCCTGAATGCTCACCGCGGAGCCAGTCCTGAGCTTTGAACGCTTGAGACAGCCCCTTTAGGGGCTAGTCGAATTCACATCCCCCTCATTAATCAATTCACTACTTCATCGTTGGGCTTCCATATCCATGCTGAAAAACAAAAAAATAATAATAATAATAACTTCCAGTTGAGATTTGTTTTATCTCGACTACATCATGCATGTAGTCTTGACCTGTCATAGTTCACCATCTATCCTGTATCTACGTGCACGCCTTTGGTTATCAAAACCCAGTGCACATTCTAATATTTCGTTTCACTCTTTATCAATATTTCGATTCTCCACTTTAATAGTTTTCGATATGTTCTTTTCTCCCGACTCCATTATGTACCTACTATAGGGGGACCAGGTCTAGTTGAAACTCTTTTGTTAAATTATTTTTTTCAATATACAATTTTGTTTTTAAAAATCAAAATCCACAGGGATAATATAAGGTAGTGTATTATCTACACAAAAACAATTTTTATTTAAGAAATTAAAATATCATTTACTTATTACAAATACTTGAGTACATCACTGTGTTTCAACATGCCCCTAATATGGGGTAAGTTGAAACATGAATGGGGCAAGTTGAAACAAACATTTAATTCTTATGTAACTATTTAAAAAAAAAGCTTGATAATATGTTTCCTTAAGTTGTGTGTATAGAATGCATCAATGGATCACAATTCAACTTATTAAAAGGCAACTTTTTTGAATTTAAATCAAATATTGTTGTCATTAATCTTCTGCTGGATCAAATAGGATTTAAGATGCAGACCTGTATAATCTCATATTGATAGGGCCTGATTTAATATCTAAGCCTATCAATATGACAACAACAACATACAAATTCAGGTCTACAAATGAGGTAGGTTTGTAACCGTTTGTATTTATATAGACCTATTTAGTTTAGTCGCTATCGTCACATTTGTAAAGTAGGTCTTTTGAATTATCCCTGCAAGAATTATGTGTCCACAAACTACACTGCGTGCATTGGACCCATACCTCATTTGACCTACTCTGTGAATACGGCATAGCGCACACAACACAGAAATAGTCTTCAGACATCTCTTTCCCTAGTAACTGCCTCTTGGATTTAGAAGTAGGCCTAACCGGGTCCACACCACAGATCTTAGCCGATGCTGTAGACCTATTCTTATTGTTTGATTTAAATAAATTTCGTTTTGGCTGTTGGATAGGCCTACGCTTCTTTGCATCTTCAAGTGCTTGTTTGACTGGAGTATCGGTGAGAATAGCTGATTTTCTCTTACGGGAGTTTGGTTTTCGTTCAGCTTTGCAAGCTCCAGCTTTAGGGAAGGGCCTTACATCTTCTGGGGTAATGGACTTGTTGGACCTAGCCTCTGCAGTGGTTTTGGAAATGGAAACCAGAATGGAAACCCGTGTCTGGCAAAGATGGTGTCCAAGACTGGAATTAGCTTGTAGCTTGTAATTTTCTGCATGATTTCGACTTTAAAGTTTCGACTATAATAGTCAGTGATTACAAATACGTATTCCCCAGTGGGTAGAGGTTCAAGAAAATCGCACGCGACATGTTCCCACGGCTTGTCTGGTAGTTGCATTGTCGTTATAGGTTCCGTTGGTTCGCCTCTGGTAACTAGCTGGCAACCATGACAGGTTTTAACGTGATTCTCCTCATCCCAGTCTAGATGAGGCCACCATACCTTGGCACGTAATCGTTGCTTCATCAGCGACATCCCTGGATGCCCCTCATGACATGACCTATCTCTATTAGCTATGATCTCAACTATTTGGGAATCACAATTCTAGTTCCCCGAAGAACTATCTTCCCTACTTGACAAAGCTCGTCCTTGAGTCTGCGTGGACCCATTGACCTGTTCCTATGTTGTTTCGAACCTTGGATATCTCATCATCTATGTCTGATGCTCTCTCGATCTCTCTTGTGGTCATTGCCCTCGGAGTGGATTCGCGGCTACCCAACGTACAACTTCCGTTGCGGTTGGTTGAAGTAATCTTGAGAATGGGTCTGCAATATTCGTTTTTCCCGGTTTATATACCACAACATATTTATATGGTTGCATCCGAAGGACCCAACGTGAGATACAAGCACTTGGTTTTGATCGTGGCGAAATATTACCTCTAGTGGTTTGTGGTCTGTGTACAGTAGTGTACAGTACAAAATCGGTCCCGAAATGAAACCTCTCGCAACCCCAGATTATCGCAAGGGCCTCCCTTTCCGTTTGCGAGTATCTTCGTTAAAAGTCACTTAAAGTCCTACTAGCGTTACAAATCACTCGGGTTTCATTCCCCTGAGTTTGAACTAGTATGGCTCCTAGTCCATACGGACTTGCGTCAGTTGTCACTATTGTGTTGGCATCCTTTTTGTAAAACCCTAGAATTGCTGTCTTTGTTAATATCGTATTTTCAGTGTTTCAAAAGATTCTATCTGTTCCTTTACCACAGACGAATTTTTCCGAACTTCCAGTGAGTTTTCGCAGCGGCTCAGACAGAGACGACAGGTTTGGTATAAACCTTGCGCTTAAATTTACAAGACCTAGAAAGCTTCGTCCTTCTTCAGAGTTTTCTGATCTTTTAAATTTCTGTACTGCTTCAATACTGCTTTCTGTCGGCCCAACGTATTTTTGAATAGGGTTCGAATGTGGCAGTTTACTTTAGCTATGGAGTCTGTTGTGTTTTGAAGATCAGCTTTATTAACCAAGTCAAAACGTGGCAATATTTCGTACACAATTAACTTAGGCCTGCTGCTATATTGCTTGTGTTTAGGTGGAGTCAGAGCGTCTCAGATGTTTTACAGCTCCTCTCAATATCATTAGTGCCTGCCAGAATTATTATTGTGTCATCTACAGTTAGCTTGCTTAATCTGCACTCAATACACGATTTCGTAAACCATCAGCGCACTCTATATCGCGAGCGCATTGCATGCTGGGACTTTGGTGGCTGTCATGTAAACACTAAGGGTGTGTTCCAACTTGACGTTTTTCGTAGTGGACTAAGCTTAGTTATACTAATCGAAAGGAAGTGACATCACAAGCAGGCGACCAATGCTCCTTATTTGGCTAGTGGTTAGTGGGTAGTGGGTAGTGGCCGAAAGTGTACACTACGACACCAATTGACCCACTAAACCAAGATGGTTGATACCAGCCATCACAGCTGATACTTTTAGGTTAGGAAAATACCCAACCAGTGAGTGGAAGTATTATTATCGTATTTATTTACATTAGATGATTAATAACAATAAACTTTGTATTAGCATACTAGGTGGCGTGCCCAAAGCTGTTAGCGTTTAGTGTGTAGCAGGTAGTGGTTAGTGATTAGTGGTTAGCAGGCGAAAAATCAAGTTGGAACGCACCCTAACCTTCCTGCTCCCGCCCGCAATGCAAATGTGATTTACCACATCAGCCTATTAGTAGAGACTGTGGTGTTTCGAGTGCATCCCTGCGACCTGTGCTAGCAAGCGCAAAGAAACTCTGCAAGAACTTCCATCATGTAAGTAGACATCAACATTCTTGATTACTCTAGGCCTACTTAGGCCCTTCCACAACTTAGCCATCTAGGCCTAGTCCTAGGCCTAAGCCTAAAGGGAGTAAGCTAGAGTGAGGCCTAGGCCTAGGCCTACTTGATAGGATAGATCTAGGATATAGACTAGGCCTATCTTAGACCCTAGCTAGGGGCAAGGCCACATTTCACATTATTACAATCTAACCAAGGCTTAGGCCTAGATGGCAGTGGCCAGTGAGTGGTCAGAAGTTGAGTGTTGACAGTCAGTCGGCTAGGCACTCTGCCGGCTAGGAACTCTCTCTAATGTGGCACTCTCTCTTTAAACCACAAATATTTTTACCAAATTCAGGGGCAACTAGCCTTACCTGGTTTAAATTGGTGCGATTTAGTTGTAGATTCAGGTATTGATATGTATATTGAGAGGATACACTTTGATCAAGGGTTGTGGTTGGAAACGATGTTGCCAAAATTGGCTCTATTTTATTGCCGTCATGCAGTAGGCCTAAATCAGGAAAATGAGATGGATAGCCAGGCTTTATAGAAGGTTTTAGGAAATGAAAAGTTTTATACTAGAGATGCACACGAAAATAATCGACCAACAAAACATAAATGTAAACAAATGGCCTAGACCCTACTTATTGGGCCCAAGATGAGGCCTAATCAATCTTGATGATTGTGACCCGTTGTTCTGTAAAAGTAGCACTTAATTAATTTCATCAAGAATGTACCAAATTGTACCCTAATTTTTAAATGTAATTGGGCCTAATTTTCATCTTCCATTGTGCATCCCTAGATTTAACCACACTTCAATCTAAATATTCAAACCTATTTATTGCATAGTTAACAAGTAGGTAGTTCCACAGGTAGGCCTACACGTCACTAATTTCTCAAGTTGTACTAGGCTAAGTGTAAATAAATATAAAGTTAGTTGCGTTACGCAATTTACTTTCTGTTCTGTTTACTTTCTGTTTCTGTATCTTCAATGTTCACATGATGGGTTGATGCTTGAGGTGCAAGCTTGGTTCTCTTCTTTGAGGCAAGAACTGAAATAAACAACATCATAGGTTAGTTACCGGTACATTTTTGAGTTTTTAATGTAGGCGAGTAGTGTAAACGGGGTCTAACTGTAATGACAACGGGAGGCTAGGTAGCCTTTTGCCACTCCACTGGAGGCCTACAGCAGGCTTCGAACCTTCTTCATGAGCCAAAGTTCCATGAATTAACTTTACATTAGAGGGCTAGGCTTATTATGATTTTATATTAAGATAAGGGATATTTTTACGTCATGTCAACTAGGCCTAGACTCCGCCAATAGGTCATGTCCAGTATTATATTTCCAAAGTCAACTATTATTTACCTATGTTTTAAGTAGGCTTAGGCCTAGGCCCTAGCCTCTAGATTGTAAATGAGTAGGCCTAGGCCTGTGTGGCACATTCTAGGCTTATGACCTAGGCCCATGTTAGGCAGGCAAACTTATCCTAGTGCCCATTTAGGCTAGGGGAATAGGCCTGGAGCATAGTGTAGGGCCTAGACTAGGCCCTAGCCTATTGATATCTGTCAGTATTGTAGAAGCTACGGCTAGGCCTAGCATAGGCTAACTTGGCAATAGATAGCCTAAGATAATAAATAGGTTATCTCCTAGCCAAGGTCTACACTAGGGCCTGCTTCAGATGTGCTAGGCCTAGACCTAGCCTAGGACCCTAGGCATACTGTGCTCACTAGGTATTACGTAGACATATACTTACGAGATCTTGATGCACTGGAACCATACGTTTTCTTGGGGAAATAGTGAGGAAGCTTGTCGTCGTACAGTTTCTTGCCACTCTTATTAAAGTGTATTCCACATATTTTGTGGTTCTTTGTTGGTTCCCAAGAACTGTATTTTCCACTACTCCCTTGTCGATTGACACGGCGAATCCATTCTTTTCTCAAAACTAAATCCTTAGGATATGAATGAAATGACACTTCTCGGGTATTTTTCGTGTTATTTGTGCAACCTGGCACACTACAAATAGAGCCAGTTTTACCCATATCACAAAATAAATACAATCGCTGAAGATTAAACCGCAAACATTCAGCTGTCAAGTAGCCATTACTAGGCCTAGTCGAGCAACCAAGCCCGTCTGAGCCCGGGGAAGAATAGGCCCAGAGTGACTCTGCTTGTCGTAAGAGGCGACGAAAGGAGACCCGTCTCGGCCCGGGGTAGAATAGGCCCAGAGTGACTCTGCTAGTCGTAAGAGGCGACAAAAGGAGACCCTGTCCCTTTTCCCCCCACTGTCCTATTGAATATTTCTACTCCCACTTGGCCCTGCCCTCCCTTGCTGGACTCCCGTATGACGACCCACGCGACGTACCTCTGATTCGGATGTGGCTTTATTCTTCATCGTCATCTTTCTCATCTTCATTATCACACGCTCATCGTCTCGATTAGCCATTGTTGCAAAAATATGAGACGTAAAGCCCCATTAATCAATCAATCAATCGAGCAACCAATTACCCACAATCCCTTGCGGACGCTCGCGCATGCGCAGAGACTTTATGAAATCGTCTACCCTGTTTTATGGTTGCATCAACTTTGAATTTGGTTTTCTGGTCAGAATTTAGCTCCTGCATTATTAATGCCCATAGGAAACGACCATGACTGTCAGCTCTGAGCCCATCTGGGCCCGGGAAGAATAGGCCCAGAGTGACTCTGCTAGTCGTAAGAGGCGACAGAAGGAGACCCTGTCCCTTACCCCCCCCCCCCCCCACACACTGTCAAATTGAATATTTGCCCTCCCACTTGGCCCTGCCCTCCCTTGCTTGACTCCCGTATGACGACTCACGCGACGTACAATGGATCTTTTTCGGATGTGGCTTTATTCTTCATCATCATCTTTCTCATCTTCATTATCACCCGCTCATCGTCTCGATTAGCCATTGTTGCAAAAATATGAGACGTTAAGCCCCATCAATCATCGTCAGCTCTGAGCATGACATGTTACTGCAGTACTTCTTCCTTTTTGGCAGTAATGGGAATGGGGATGTGTAGGAGTGTGGCGTAGTGCCTTCCCACGCTGCGCTCTAGTTGACAATGTGCTCGCGCTCTCGTTTTGAATGCCGCCCTCGGCATCGCACTTTCCCACTTCCTGTATATCTGTAGGGCGGTGCATAGGCGGGCGGTGGATGATTTCCGTAGATTTGAGGTAATGGTTGCTTAGTAGGCTCGTTAGTGCTTCCTTTTGGATTGAGAGTTCATTGATTAGTTCACTTAACTGGTTTGAGATAATTTCATAGAATTCTGTGCAGCTTGCAGTGCAGTGATTTTCCGTAGAAGCTTGTGAGTCTCCCGATGCTCACGCTCTTCAGGCCTAGGCCTAAGCTTGGGCCACTACCTTCTTCTCTTTGTAGGCCAAGTCTACGTTGGACCACAGTATAAGGAAGATACAGTAGCGAAGGCGCTATGCCTGGCACAGCAGACGACTTGCGGCACGGAAGCGGGTGGCGTTCGTAGCGGTGGGTTAGACCAAACTCAACGAAACCATGGACGAGACCTGAGGGGAGGGGGAGAGGGATACCTCCTCGCCACCCCTCGACGCTCTTCTCGCCAACAATATGAGCTAACTCGGATAACTCGCCGCCAGGGCGACCGTAGCTGCGCGCGCAGGAGTTTGCCGATGGAATCTCTCCCAAGTTTCGCTACTGTATCCTCCTTATACTGTGGTTGGACTTTGGTTTAAGGTTCTACACCTTGCGGGTCTACTTATGTTTATTAAAACATCCTTTACTGACTGCAACTCTCATTGTAGGTAGCCATTTGATTCTGGTCTAGCCTTTGTGGGCCCAGAGGGCTTACGCCTAGGCCTACTGTAGTTTCTTGCGTGCTTCAAATACTGTCACAGCTTGGGCCTACTTTGATTTCGTGTTTTGTTGGTGGGGGGTCGTTAATAAATTCAAATTATACAATGAATGGTTCAGGCATGTAAGTTGGTTTATTTAGTTATTCTTTATAATTGTACAAATAGAAAATTCTAGACACTACATTTCTGTGTAACAACTTAATGACAGTAACTGTTGGCTAATACTTATACAATATGTGTAGGCTATGTTCCTTTTGCTCTAGATTAACGCTTACGTTTATTAAAATGAACCTGGAACTACTGGTATTGAACCTATACATAGTCACCCCATATATGCAGTTATTATATTATGTTATTAACTAGGTAGTAGGTGCCACTGAAATTACAAAATTCATAAAGTGACTTTTGTTTAAAGATACATTATTTAATTGGAACTGTCAATTATCATGGGTACTTATTTGTTTTACTAGGGAAAGTCTGTGAAATGAAATAAGCTGCCTCGAGACCAACCATCAGACGAAATGCAGTCCACATCCTCCCCACTCCCTTTTTCCCTTTCCTTGCCGCCCCCTACTGGCCCTTTACCTCTTAACACACCGTATCATCTTCATATTTCACCCACTCATTGTCTCGATTAGCCACGTTGCAAAAATATGAGACGTTAAGCCTAAATATCAATCATAATGGTATTGGGCTGCTTATTTTTGTGTCAATCTCAGTATTGTATACATATATGTCTGACTTAGCAGGCCACTTGTAATTGTTGCAATTAGTTTTTTCCATGTTATCTACACGAATTTGGTCTTCTTTTATCGCCAACACTTGGCCTGGGTAGAGAGTGCCTTCATAATTAGCAGCAACAAATTCACCAACACTCAGGCTTAGAAATCCAGCTTTCACGCCTGCCGCCCCTTCTGCCGGTTCTAGAAAAAAATTGATGTTCAGAATTAAGATTTAATATAAGCATAGGCATGCCTACATTTATATTTTCAAGCCAACGAATTAATTTAAAATTATAATAGTATACCAGATATAAGTCTTCCTTCATCTTCAGCATGCTCATTTTTTCGTAGACCCAAATAGTAGTGTATGCATTTTTCCATTGGCTTGTACTCAAAGAAGCTAAGCGAACGAAAACTCGTTGTATGGCGAAGTTTGCTCTACGTTACTTGATGTACTTTCATGGTTCCAGAAAAACCTTGAATCTGGCTGGTTGTCGGATTATCTTTGGCTACAATGTATTTAGCTTGTATTGGTATATGATGGCAATACATTTGCATTTTTCTTGTACTACTTGTAAAAATGCACCATACGTGTTGACATCTTTGGCATGTGCCACTGCCCTATCTGCGGTACGTTTTAGAACACCCCCGATGCCGTCTGGCTGGAGCTCCTTTCCCATGGTCAGACTCTTGAGTAGTTCCATGTTGCAGCCCGGAGAGCAGGGAAGTAGTCAACTAAATTACTTTCTATGTGATGAAACATAGTTCGGTTTCGGTACTGCGTCGCAGGACTGTCGCTCATAAAATGTAACACATCTACATTTGGCATAGTTTCTGTGACAATGTCAAGGATGGGATCAAGGTGTGCCCAAATGGCAGCAGGGTCATGCCTCAATGAATAACTCACTGTGCAAAACGATTTTACCTCGGTCTTGTTTTCCTTCCGGAAGTACAGAACACCTGTGTGTAGTGTTGTTGGGCACGTGATCCACCAAAGTGTAAGGACTGGATTTCGACGCCATATTTGCATGAGTATATCTCACTGGAGTCGACGTGAATGTGTTCTTGTTTATCACTTTGGTTTTCTTTCAATGTTGGCCCGTCTGGGCCCGGGGAAGAATAGGCCCAGAGTGACTCTGCTAGTCGTAAGAGGCGAAAAAAGGAGACCCTGTCCCTTCCCCCCCCCCCCACTGTTTCACTGAATATTTCTCCTCCCACTTGGCCCTGCCCTCCCTTGCTGGACTCCCGTATGATGACCCACGCGACATACAAAGGATCTGATTGGGATGTGGCTTTATTTCTTCATCTTTCTCATCTTCATTATCACCCGCTCATCGTCTCGATTAGCCATAGTTACATAAATATGAGACGTTAAACCCCATTAATCAATCATTCTTTCAATGTTCGAAGTACTGTCCTATACTGATGTCTATGGTTGGCAATGTGTTTCATGTAATTTTCAATAGTATTTTGTAGCTCATTGACAATATCTCCAACTGAACACACACACAACTTGTACACAACTTGTGTATACTCGTCATATCGTGTGCGACCATGTTACTGACGGGAGCGGCCTAAGAAAATACTTGCTATCACCGGACTGAAAGACGCTCTGGGAAAAGTGTTACAAGTGTTCCTATAGCTCTGAACCTGCGTATTACTTTTTTATTGATTGCCTTATGTGGTGACGTAAAATTGAACCCTGGTCCACCACACAATCCTAACCCAGGCCCCGGTTAGAACCACTCTAAACGTAACGCTAAGTTTCTTAATATGTCATCTTTTTACACAAATGCCCGTAGTATCTCAGGTGACAAATTGCTTGATTTTAATCAGTATTTCTCGGACAACTCCGAGTTCGATATCATATGTGTGTCTGGACGTGGTTGCACTCTGGTGTCCGTGAAAGTGAAGTCTTGGAGGAATCGTAGTATAGTGTGCACAGGCGCGATAGACCCTTGAGGCGGGGGGGTGACGTTTTGACAGCTATTTCTATGAAGTACCAATCACGTGGTCGTGATGACCTTGAACAGGAATCACTGGAAGCAGTCTGGGCTTAGGTTAAAGCTGCGTACACACGGCGGATTTTGGCCTCACGACGATCTCAAGGCGATGGACTGATCGGATGAAAATTGGATGGAAATCTCTCTTGTGTACAGACACTGGCGGTCTTGAGGCGATCGTACGACGATCCGTTCCAATCTCTGCCTAGTCAGTATTTTTAGATTCGTACACACGGCGGGTTTTGGCCTCACGACGGTCGTACGACCGCCTTGAGATCGTCGTAAGGCCAAAATCCGCCGTGTGTACTCAGCTTAAGCTGACTCCGTCATCCAGCTGTTATGTTGGTACTGTTTACTTACCGTCGCCTTCTCTGTAGGATGTCAACGTGCTCCATGAGTCATTGCAACGCGTGCAAATCGGAGATGATACCAGCGGACTACCTCATGTTATGTGGTGACTTCAATTTGCCGAGATAAGTGTGGGGTTAAGATCAACTTGGCAGCTTCGACCTTGATGTTTGACGTAACATACCTGCCCCCTTGAAAGGCCGGACCCGTCTCGGCCCGGGGTAGAATAGGCCTAGAGTGACTCTGCTAGTCGTAAGAGGCGACAAAAGGAGACCCTGTCCCTTTCCCCCCCCTGGTCCCACTGAATATTTCTCCTCCCACTTGGCCCTGCCCTCTCTTGCTGGACGTCCATATGTAAGGAAGCCACGTAGGGTTCGTAACTAATTTTAAATTACAGTCGGATTGAATAGATTACGTTTTTATTTGTCGACAGACTACATCAACCACTTCACTCCACTTATCCATCTTCCTTCTCCAATATGTCGGCATTTCCGGCCAGTACAGCCTTTAGGTGGCGGTGCCTAGCATAACATTATATCGACATGGCAGTGATGTATCTGTCAGTGAACTAGGTAAACATAACCTTACTAATTCTAGCTTCGTATCTCCTACACATATGACGACCCACGCGACGTACAATGGATCTGATTTGGATGTGGCTGTATTCTTCATCATATCTTTTTCATCTTCATTATCACCCGCTCATCGTCTCGATTAGCCATTGTTGCACAAATATGAGACGTTAAGCCCCATTAATCAATCAATCAATCATTGAAAGGCCGGGGTCTTTTAACAATTATAACACGGTGGTAGTACGCACACCTTTGTTATGGGCCGTTTGAAGGTTCCATGAGCTGTTCATACTGATACTACCCGCGCAATGTGGTCGCGTCCCTTATGAGTGTCCACAATTGAGGGGCCTCCTGCATGAATGGGATAACCAACAAAAGTGTAGTTATGAGAAATCAATTATTATTGAAGTAAAATGAAAAATGTTTCTGGTGTGTTATATTTTGCATTTTTGTACCCAGATTAATGCACCACTCGTATACCAACGTAAAAAAAAAAAAAACTTGTTGAAGCCCATTTATTTTGACATTCATGTAGCCCAACAGAATATATACAAAACATAACTTATTATTTAACTTTGAGTACTCACACCTACATCACTCACTGAAACTCATGTTAAAAAAATGTTAATATTATTCAAAAACTTTATTACAATACTACATACATGGGTATAGACCCTAAGCTGTAAAAATAATGAACTTGTACCTATACTTTCTTGATTTATTAATGGTTCACGTATAGGTTATGAAAAGTTTTGTTTTTAAGTACTGTACACGTCGTATCACGCAATAATATCATAATGAGTCATTTTAGTAAGATTAAATAAATTAATTAATTTATTTATATAGTCTACCCACTCAGATACAAGAACTGTATTTTGTTGGAGGATATTTCATACTGTTCATTATGTTGCTATGACACATCCAATGTCGTCGTTTAAATGTAACCAATATCAATGTACAAGATATTGTCTTTTATTGTGTATATACAAGGTATTGTTGTGTAAAGTTACGTTGCAAAGTTTAAAAAGAAAACACAGCCTGAGCTGGGAATCGAACCCTGGAACTTCTGCATTGGAAGCTCTGAAAAGTACCCACTGAATTTCAGTTCTTGTAACTGAGTGGGTAGACTAAAAATACAAATCTGTTATTTATTTTATTTATTTATATATTTATATTTATTTATTTACCCACTAGAGACAAACGAGCCAGACAGTTGAATTACTATATAATGTTCAAGATCTGATTCATCTTGGCTGTTATAAGTTTCTGCAACTTGATTGTCTTTGCTTGCACAGATATCTTCATTAAATCGTCGATTTTTTTCCGATACATATCGAAGAAGGGACATCACATCATTTATTTTGAGCTGAGTCACTGCCCGTCTGGGCCCGGGGAAGAATAGGCTCAAAGTGACTCTGCTAGTCGTAAGAGGCGACAAAAAGAGACCCTCTCCCTTCCCCCCCACTGTCTCACTGAATATTTCTTCTCCTCCCACTTGGCCCTGCCCTCCCTTGGTGGACTCCCATATGACGACCCACGCGACGTACAATGGATCTGATTCGGATGTGGCTTTATTATTCATCATCATCTTTCTCATCTTCATTATCACCCGCTCATCGTCTCGATTAGCCATTGTTGCAAAAATATGAGACGTTAAGCCCCATTAATCAATTTGAGCTGAGTCACAGGTTTCTCGACAGCAATACCCGGTGACATTTCTTGATTGGTATCATACTTGGTGCATGTTTTGACTTTAAATGTCTGCTGCTACTATCTCACTGTATGTGCTACTGAGTTTCAGTTTTATTGGCCAATAACGTATTATTACGGCCTTGGAAATGAATATTCTTTTTGGCAACACGAACACCTTGTTGCATTCCTTTTCAAAGTCGAGGACAACACCCGCATGAACCTCGCTGTGTTCCGCCTTAGCTATAATGTCGAGATAATCTACAGGAATTTCAAACCGTTCTTCCTGCCCAGGGACTGCCACCTTATCGTGGTGGGCAGGTTTGCGTGCTTTGTTGATCCCGAGAGCTATGCCGGCGGAAGCGTATGCTTCTGGTAGGGTCATCCTAGCCGGACTGGTCGAGGAGGAGAAGTCAGACGAAGTGCAGTCCACACCCCAATCCCCTTTCCCCCCCACTGTCCCATTGAATATTTCTCCTCCCACTTGGCCCTGCCCTCCCTTGCTGGACTCCCGTATGACGACTCACGCGACGTACAATGGCTCTGATTCGGATGTGGCTTTATTCTTCATTATCATCTTTCTCATCTTCATAATCACCCGCTCATCGTCTTGATTAGCCATCGTTGCATAAATATGAGACGTTAAGCCCCATTAATCAATCATTCAAACCGTTCTTGTTTTTTTAATGGCTGACTATAGTTGGCAAAGTTTCTATCGCACTTACAGTATGAGTGGCCTCGTACTGGAAAGTAGTGTGTTATCTCAATGTTCAATGCGGTAGCTTTATGCAACAAATATTTCAGCACACTATAAATCCTATTCTGGCCACTACAGGCATCGTTTAACAGGATCACTTTATGAATCAAAGGATTTGTTGCCAACTCTTCTGTGAGGGCCACTTCAAGAAAGGAACATACACTGTTCGACCCTTTAAATGAGGAACCTCCCATAAAATGTAAAAAATAAGACTTGCCAGTGTTGTGTACATGGACGTTAAAGATATAAAACCAGAGCAGGCGCTTGTAAAACTGTTCAGAAACTGGCAGCTTAGACAGTGGCAAATTTGGAGCATAATCAAATTCTAGTACCAAAGTATCTGTTGCATCTTGTTTAGCCTTTGCTAGAATTTCCTTTTTAATTCTATTGTAAGCTGCAACATTTACTTGATGTTGAACCCAATCTCCTTTTGCACTGATGGTAGAAAGTTCATTCTCGTAACATAAATTGCACATGTCAGTAGGCTACGCGGCTGGCGGAATGTGAAATTAACGTTCAAGTTGAAGTATTTCGAATATGTTGAAAATGCTAGGCCCTCGAGCTGATTACCAGTTACAGAAACATAGTATTCAACAAATAGATCATACAGAGATTGCAGTGTTAGTTGAGGATTGGTAAAATAGTTTAGGGACGTATCCTTTCGCACATAATGACCTTTTTTGTGAGGTAAGGATTTGCAGTGCTCTTGTAAGAGGGTCCAAACTTCTTGGCCTCGACTTGTGCTTACCTTTCATATCATCTATAGACTAGATCAGTTTCAATCATTTTTAATCCTTGAGGCCCGACGTGTTAAAAGCTGCCAACAGAGTGATCCTTAAAGATTTTTAAACGCTGAATCCGAATAACATTGTTGGCAATCGTCATTTTTTCATTTATACCCTTAAATAGTACTTAGGGTTGGTTTTTGCCGTCCAGAAGAAAAAAAATCACAGAAACCACATTATTAACACCAACAATTTTTAAAAAATACTCATATACTCAGCAAAGATACTTTATGCGATATTTACTTCAAGCGTATGATTAATATTATAATTGGGGTGTAAAACAAAGGTGCAACATATAAAAGTGCCAGTCAAAATGTTTTTAACTATTGTGGACGCTGTGTATCGAGAATTACTAAACGAAAAAAATTCGCGTTTACATGTGTTCACGTTCAATGATGGTGGAATACAATGAAGCTTTTTCGAAGAAAATCGTGCAAAATTGTGAATACAATAAATTCCGATGGATAAAAACAAATATGCCCCCAAATATAAGATAATCAAGTCATTCGGCCGGACAAGCCGATAGTGGGCTCAAAAAATTCGTAACTTTTACCTGATTACAGTAAAGGCAATCCGGAAATCGAAATCGGTAACTTGTACTATTTGTAGCCAAAAAATTGTAAAAAAGGGCAATTTAAAAAATTACGGAAGAAATTGACTGATAACGCTTCAACAGGTGTCCAACAATTCGATATTTTATGTAAAGTTAAGAAAAAACAATACTGACATAGAAATCGCTACCGTTTGGCATTGAGAGACTAAATACGGCAAAAATGGCACATATTCACATTTAGCAGACCAGTTGACCTATGACACTGGGAGAGGCCGAAAAATATTCTATTTAAGACAGCAGGCATAAAAATTAACGAAAACGTCGAAATCATTAGCTTTTGGTCGTTAGAACACGAAAACGGCAAAAAAAAGGGCACACACTATTTATTGTACATAGAAGACCAATTGCAACAAACAATATCAAGCCACTTTCCCACGGCGCCACACCATGTCGCCTACGACGAATGCACTCCGCTGATTGGGCGGCTAATCTGGAGGTACCTTATAGGAACCAATGGCATTAGTGCCAGCTTTTATTTCAAAATGCACTATTCAGTTATATTGTTACATAATTGGTAACAAGAGGCAATGTAATGTAGGCATGTGATCTGATGAAATAATGATCTGTAGGCATGTGTTTATTTTTCCAAGCATAATATTGTTTGGAACGTCAGCGAGATCAATGGATAAAATAATATTTAAAATAGGAACCATAGCGTCTCTGCTTACAATACATCATCTTCAAGATTATCTTTTACCACATTGCAACAGGAACGTTCCAGATCAAAACATTTGCATGCATCAGTGCAAGGCAATTCCGATTTGCGGCAACTGCATCGCAATGTTCTACAACCAGTCTGGCATCCACATGAGATTATTTCATTGCAACTCTGTGGAATGGCAGGCAGAGACATAGGAACGGGAACTAATACGTCATCTACTACTTCCCATCCACATTGCTGTGGATTGAACTGACGATGCACCTAAACACAGAAAACGTGGAATATAAAATAAACAACCATATGAATAAATTATATAATTATGAAAAGTAATTTTGTTTACCTCTGGTGTTCGAATATTCTTCCAAATCATTGTTTGGTAATGGCAACGTTTCGCATGAAAATGGAGGGCGTTGCTTGTCGGAGGCATGCATTCTGGTTTCATTGTTTTAGCGAACAACTTGTGACGACCTTTATCCACTGTTGCAATGCTACTTGGCAAACTGTATAATTTGCAGAAGAACCGCTCCACATTTTGATGCTTATCCTTTGTCATTTCCCCTTCCCCAACTCCATCTAGAAGGTCATAGTTGTTTAGAAGAACTTTCAATGATTTCTTCTTTGAATGGTCGTAAGTAAATGATGTACTATCACAGCCAGTGATTGCATGAAATGCAAGTAATACATCTCTTACAGATGTCGGAAGTTGGTCACAAACTTGTCGGATTGGAATGAAGCAGCGTTTGGTACTTGTTCCAGTCATGAGCCACACATGCGTTGATTTGATGTGCTTACAATGCGCTACAAGACGCATTAATACGTCTGTATCATTAGCCATGACAACGTGGTTATTATATCCTTCCTCTAGCGCATGTAGAATAAGTCGAGTACCTCCCTCCTCGTGCCATTTTTTCAAGTGGTCAATATTGACCACCGAGCTACATCGGACTTCTTCTGATTCACTGAATGCACCTGCGACAACCACAATCTTGGCTTTGGTCATATGTATTAAGAGTTCTTCACCGAGAAACCTTGACAAATCTTCTTTGTTTTCTGGCGATGATATAAAATCACCCCATTTGCTAGGAACAGGGACGGATCTGTCTTCTATGACTCGCCTGATTGGTATGGAACTCGTTGTCCGTTTTTGTCGCGTTGATGACTTGATAGACAACCGAATGTATCGATCAAAAATTACATCAATTCTATCGTATTTAGCTCCAAGTTTTGTAACAGCAGTCACGAACGTGTCGGCAACATCTCCGAATGTTTTAGCTTTTTCTGGCTTGCCAATGATCATAACCAGGGCTTGACCGTCGATTATAAGACACGACTTACCTGTCAAAGTAAGCGCCGTCGGACAGCTGATTTTTTTTAGTTCTGCAGCTAGCAAGGCTTTGTTACCTGATCTGATGGAGCCATTCATTTGAAAGAGTGCAATTGGAACCTTTAAGAGCTCATGCTTAAGAATAGATTGCATGTCAACTGTTCTACCAGCTTTAAATGCTATTAGTAGCCGATGCAAGATATTTCTGTCGATTTTGACATTCCCTTCTTTTTCGGTATCTTTCTTTCTTACAGCTTGATATAACGATGCCATGGTAGGAGCTTTATTTTTTGGACAATGTTGATGAAAAACTGCATTCTCTGTTAAACAGATGCGTTCACTTACAAAGTTGAGCAGCTGATCTTCACCATGTGTGTATGCGTTCAATAACGATTCATGTATAAGAGGGGATGAAACATCCTTGGTCATAGGGTTGCAGAGAATATCCGAGTTTCCAATGTCAGAAAACACGTGATATTTAACCAATATTTTTGCCACTTGTTCCTCCGTGGTCTTGTCCAGTGTTTGTCTAGCTTTGGTGCTCTCGTTATGAGTAATGTCATCATTGCGAGATGGTAAGAAAAGCATCTTAGTTTTTTCAGCAATAATTGCTTTCAGGCTAAAACATAGGGACCACTTATTGAGGGCAACCTCGTTTTGAGTTAATCCAATTATTCCACCGCTGTTCTTAGTAAATAAATGGGTTAGTGTCATAGTTACATTACAGTTATTAGTTCCAGAGTGACAACATATACCGCGAGCGTATTGAGCTACGATTCTTGCAAAGCCATAGATCTGGAGAGCCCACCCCACTCCATGTAGTGTTTTGGGGCGTAGTTATTAATATTATGTCAAAGCCATAACGCAATTAATATCGTCTGTATAGTCACAAGGTCACAAAGAAGTAATTACATGTATATATTATAATATCTTCTAATGTCTAACTCACCCTGAAACTCAGCTAGGGCGCAAACCACAGTTCACTGGACAAGACACGTGCATGAGGCTCGCACTCGCACATGTATGTTTTATGATCACGTGATCCGTGCTAGCGCTGTGATTGATTCCGCCGCTAGTGCTGCGCTCCGCCGCCCCTAGGATTATTACACTTTGCCGTCTTGTTTCAATTACTACACAATAACTAAACAATGTAGACTAAATATGTTGATGGCTAACTGACCACAAATTGTAGGCAATGTTTTGGGGAAAAAGTCACACCCCATTCTTGCACCGTTTGTTTGCAATGAAGTGAAACATTTCTTGGATGATCAGCAAAAATTGAAAACTTTGTGTTTGAGGGCTCATTTCATGATTTATTTTGAAACAAATTGAAAATCTGAATTAGCCAAATTGTTGTTTATTCTTTTTACTAGCCAATCGTTTTTAAAATCAAATTTTAGAAGAATTATCTCATTAGTTATGAATTATTAAAGACAATTCCGTAAAAATTGGTTTTTAGGAGGTTTTTGGGGTGTTTAAGGGTGAAATACTCAAAGCAAAAACTGCCAACAATGGTTTTTGAATGCAAGACATTCTACCGAGTAATAATAATCTTGTTGGCAGCTTTTAACAACCCGGTACCCCATTTTCGAGAAGGAGACACATTTTTTCAAAACTGATTTAGTCTACTAGAGATAAACTCATTAGTCATTACTAGTTTGCTTTGAACCACTTCTAGTCTTCGTTTGTTTATTTGAAATAAATTCACAAGGAAAGTTTTGCATACTAGTAGCTTTTCCTCTTTACAGTTAATGTAATAGCTCCCGGTATTGAGTCTGTTTTTACCACTTGTTGGTGTTTTTACGGGACAATTAGGAGTAGTTCTGTTCATTAGGCCTGCCCAGGGACTGCCACCTTATCGTGGTGGGCAGGTGTGCGTGCTTTGTTGATCCCGAGAGCTATGCCGGCGGAAGCGTATGCTTCTGGTAGGGCCACCCAAGCCGGACTGGTCGAGGAGGAGAAGTCAGACGAAGTGCAGTCCACACCCCAATCCCCTTTCCCCCCCACTGTCCCATTGAATATTTCTCCTCCCACTTGGCCCTGCCCTCCCTTGCTGGACTCCCGTATGACGACTCACGCGACGGACAATGGATCTGATTTGGATGTGGCTTTATTCTTCATTATCATCTTCATTATCACCCGCTCATCGTCTCGATTAGCCATCGTTGCATAAATATGAGACGTTAAGCCCCATTAATCATCATCATCATGTTCATTAGGCCAGACAAATAATGGTTTTGTTTATCTTTTGATCCCATTGTTGTATAAAACTGTGTAAAGCAAAGTTCCTGATTGTTCAGATTTGTTTTACTAAAACAAGAGGGAAGCGTCAGGCATGGCCAGCCGGCTTCGATGTACCTAGGGGCCAGAATATGATGGGATTAATTTACTATCCCCTACCCGACTTCATTGTTGGGCACAGGGAGCATATATATATATATATTTATATATATAAAAAAACAATATCCTTACAGCATTGTTGTACCTCATAGAATATTTTATCTTTACCCTAAAACAAATTACAAAAAGCACAACCTGAACCTGACTAAAATAAAACAAAATATATCTCAAATTCTATAAGAAGTGGTGGGTCTAGGCCTAGCAGTATCACGGCCTAACCACTAACATAATAGAAAATGTAGCATGGGTTGTTGTTTAAGATCTAAGATACACCAGTGATAGCTATGGTTGCTTTAAGTCACTGTTTACATGATGTAGGCCTATTTTAGTAGGCTATGCTATTGATAATGATATACCCTACTTAGTTTAAAGTAACCCTTCTCGGCCCGGGGTAGAATAGGCCCAGAGTGACTCTGCTAGTCGTAAGAGGCGACAAAAAGAGACCCTGTCTCTTCCCTCCCACTGTCCCACTGAATATTTCTCCTCCCACTTGGCCCTGCCCACCCTTGCTGGACTCCCGTATGACGACCCACGCGACGTACAATGGATCTGATTCGGATGTGGCTTTATTCTTCATCATCATATTTCTCATCTTCATTATCACCCGCTCATCGTCTCGATTAGCCATTGTTGCAAAAATATGAGACGTTAAGCCCCATTAATCAATCAATCAATCATAGTTTAAAGTAAACTTTAGAAGTCTAATAACCATAACCCAAATCGGGAATCGAACCGTTTCCATAGCCTCCGCATTGCCTGTTCTTGGAGCCTAGTCCTAGCAGCTGCCTACTAGCTTCAGAATATTATTTATTATCATGATTATCTCATGCATTTATCATGCCTACTACCTGCCCAGGGACTGCTACCTTATCGTGGTGGGCAGGTTTGTGTGCTTTGATGATCCCGAGAGCTATGCCGGCGGAAGCGTATGCTTCTGGTAGGGTCACCCTAGCCGGACTGGTCGAGGAGGAGGAGTCAGACGAAATGCAGTCCACACCCAAATCCCCTTTCCCCCCCACTGTCCCATTGAATATTTCTCCTCCCACTTGGCCCTGCCCTCCCTTGCTGGACTCCCATATGACGACTCACGCGACGTACAATGGATCTGATTCGGATGTGGCATTATTCTTCATTATCATCTTTCTCATCTTCATTATCACCCGCTCATCGTCTCGATTAGCCATCGTTGCATAAATATGAGACGTTAAGCCCCATTAATCAATCAATCATGCCTACTAGCCTAGTTCAATGTCTAGCTGCCAGTCTAGGCCTATATTTATGATTTTATTTACCAAGGTACCTAGACATAACTATGCCTGTGACACCATGGCCTAGGCATATATATATATATATACACACCGCGAACAAGATTTTTAAACGCAACATAGGTATTATAACTTGCCATGACAGCTGCGTCTCTGGTTTTATTTCTTTTCCATTCTTTAGGATTTCTTTTCCTCTTTCTACCTTTAAGTACCTCTTCCACTTCTGAATCATTCGACCTGCCCATGGACTGCTACCTTATCGCGGTGGGCAGGTTTGCGTGCTTTAATGATTCCTAGAGCTATGCCGGCGGAAGCGTATGCTTCTGGTAGGGCCACCCAAGCCGGACTGGTCGAGGAGGAGAAGTCAGACGAAGTGCAGTCCACACCCCAATCCTCTTTCCCCCCCACTGTCCCATTGAATATTTCTCCTCCCACTTGGCCCTGCCCTCCCTTGCTGGACTCCCGTATGATGACTGACGCGACGTACAATGGATCTGATTCGGATGTGGCTTTATTCTTCATTATCATCTTTCTTATCTTCATTATCACCCGCTCATCGTCTCGATTAGCCATCGTTGCATAAATATGAGACGTTAAGCCCCATTAATCAATCAATCTGAATCATTCGACGAAGACTTCGTTAACTAGTAGAAGCCAAGAGTAAATTATCGGTCGAAAAAGAAATTGACAGCGTAACATCACAATCAGCTGGGTGAGCCTGCAGTTTTCACAACCTGCCACATAGAAGATGTTCTGCCACCTGCGTTCTCTAAGCGCTTGCTCCCGCTCGCTAGTTGGCGATACTAATGACGCGTAGTGCTGCCACCTATTTGAGTTTACATGCACTTTTGGTCGATAATGGTAGTAAACTACCGAGACCGCGTAGATTTCAGTTCAAATGCATAAATGGGACATCTACCAGCATCCCATTCATGCACGCGGCCCTCAATTACTCCGAGACGCCACTGTAATGGAGGAACGCTATCTTCTCGAAGGAGCACCACTGAACCGGCTTGAAGATTGGGCAGCGTCTTGTGCCAGCGACGACGCTGCTGCAGTTCATGAAGATAGTCCTGGCGCCATCGTTTCCAGAAACGCTGCCACTGTTGCTGCACCTGCCGCCACTGTTGCTGCACCTGCTGCCACTGTTGCTGCACCTGCTGCCACTGTTGCTGCACGTGCTGCCACTGTTGCTGCACCTGCTGCCACTGTTGCTGCACCTGCTGCCACTGTTGCTGCACGTGCTGCCACTGTTGCTGCACCTGCTGCCACTGTTGCTGCACCTGCTGCCACTGTTGCTGCACCTGCTGCCACTGTTGCTGCACCTGCTGCCACTGTTGCTGCACCTACTGCCACTGTTGCTGCACCTGCTGCCACTGTTGCTGCACGTGCTGCCACTGTTGCTGCACCTGCTGCCACTGTTGCTGCACCTGCTGCCACTGTTGCTGCACGTGCTGCCACTGTTGCTGCACCTGCTGCCACTGTTGCTGCACCTGCTGCCACTGTTGCTGCACCTGCTGCCACTGTTGCTGCACGTGCTGCCACTGTTGCTGCACCTGCTGCCACTGTTGCTGCACCTGCTGCCACTGTTGCTGCACCTGCTGCCACTGTTGCTGCACCTACTGCCACTGTTGCTGCACCTGCTGCCACTGTTGCTGCACGTGCTGCCACTGTTGCTGCACCTGCTGCCACTGTTGCTGCACCTGCTGCCACTGTTGCTGCACGTGCTGCCACATTTGCTGCACCTGCTGCCACTGTTGCTGCACGTGCTGCCACTGTTGCTGCACCTGCTGCCACTGTTGCTGCACCTGCTGCCACTGTTGCTGCACCTGCTGCCACTGTTGCTGCACCTGCTGCCACTGTTGCTGCACCTGCTGCCACTGTTGCTGCACCTGCTGCCACCTGGTCAACCTATTAACATTTGTATCACAGAAGTCAACGGAGGGGATTTGGGTCAAAGGTTCTCCAATCAGGAAGTGTCCGGGGGTGAGGTTACTGACGTCATGAGGATCGTTAGTGATGCTTCAAGTTGACGGGAGTTCATACAGACTTCGACTTACTGAGTAAGGTAGCGAGCTCTTCGTAGGTTGAAACTGTATCCCCTTTAACCCTCTTTAAATAGTATTTCATGGACTTGACTGCGGCCTCCCATAGACCATCAAAATGCGGTGCATGAGGCGGTATGAAATTCCAGTCACAATTGCCTTGAGAGAGAGCATGTCTTGAATACGATTATTGTGGCTGTCTATGCAAAGTAGTTGATGCAACTCTTGTAGTTGGTGGGCGGCACCATTGAAGTTAGTTCCATTGTCTGACTCAATCCTAGAGGGTTTGCCTCTCCGAGCAATACAGCAATATATGCATCTGTAGCTAGGGCTGTGACTACCTCTAGATGTACTGCCTTAGTGGCAAGACACACAAATAAGGCGATGTATCTTTTAGTGGTAGTTTTGCTGCGAGGTGTTCCAAGTATAAGAATCACAGGTCCAGCATAATCTACTGCGGGTAGTATCTACTGCCAAACACTGCGGAAAGGTCGTGTTGGCTGAATTCTTTGCGACAGAAGTTCACCCGTAAGCTGCTGGGAGGCTTGGGCCTTAAGACGAAAACACCTAGAGCAATGATGGATCATCTTCCTCGCTAGTCTTTTTATTGACCTCTACCTAGATTCCAGCATTAAACCCCCAATCCGCCCAAAAACAACCCCAAAATTGTTCGTCGCTTGGGGAATGTCTCAATTCTACACCCTTTGATGTAGAAACTTGAAATATAGTTTTAATTGTTTCTCAAGGTGTACTTTCTTATCTTGTGCATCAGTTCTTAGTTATTCCTTCAATTTTTTGATTGGTTCATAAATCAACTTTACATAATTGAACATACAAATAATTATCATGCCCATTATTTTCTCATGTGTGTATATATTAATCATTGTAAAATCCGATGCACTAGATAATAGGTACATGTACTTTGACCAATCACAAAAAAATCAGCTTATTTGAACTAGTTTTGCAGGAAAGAGATCTTCTCCTAATATGGAAAGCTTTATAAAAATAGGAGCTGAGATAATGATCTATGAAATAAATTTACTATAAAATATCAGTTTGATTGTGTATTTAGGTCTTTCAATTCAAAATGTCTTGAAACTTACATGATTAAAATTGACTACCGCCATATATCACCCCTTCCTTCATCTTCTTTGCTTCTTCAGCTGCCATCGTAGCAATTTTGACGAGACGACGTTTATTTTCATTTGCTGCTGCTGACCGCGATTGTGTTTTCATGATGCGTCTTTTGTCTCGCTGATGTGCGATTGTTGCTGTTCGAGGTCCAGGAACTATCCCAGCGGTTTCCAGTTTCTTGGGCACCGCGTCATCAGAGCCCAGATTGAACTCGGACACAGCTTCGCCGACAGCATCCTCAACTCGACGAACAGACGCAAACGTCTCTTTTGGACATTTTCTCCAAATGCGGCTATGAAGCGACTCGTTCGCGTTTTGAGTGCTACCATTCAGACAACGTTCCAACAAATTGTCTGGTGCTAGGCGTTGATATACCGGCATGACTTTGGCCACGACCCATGGCCTACATTAGGCCTACTTCCCATTTATCATGCCTACAACACTTGACAAACTACACAAGCTAGCCTTGTCTTTGGTGCCATTGAAGGGTACTCATTAGCTAACTGCACAGTCATCAGCTGCGGCATTATCTGGCGAACGGCAATGCCAGGGTTTTTGCCCCCAACGAGACCCAAATAGTTTACCTGTAAAATATTAAAATGCCATGTTCATGTAATAAACACCATAGGCCCTACAATGTGCGTATTATAATATAAGTGCGCAATATAAGTAGTTAATTTTAAAACTAACTACATTTATGGTGTCCTTAGATGTCTCTATATTTAGATATATTCCACACACTTCCGGACCTGTAGAAAATTCATGTAGGCCTATGCTCCCTATTAAAATCAGTTAAATTGAAAACAAATCAGTTTATATGTAATTTCAAAATGTTATGTATAAGCCAAAATCTGAAGGGGGGCTGCAGCCTCGCATCCCCCCTCACGAGCCACCACCGACATTCCAACTGATCTGAAATAGGTCTACCTACTGAACAGATTATCTTTAATGTGTTTACACTGCTAATGGGCTTAAATGTAGCACCCTACCACCAAGCTAAATCTTAAAAGTGGCAAACAAAGATCAAACAATTTTTTTTATCCCATGTATACTAAACGATTACAAATTTTTGTTTTCTAGCTAAATCTTTAAAGTGGCATGCCATGTCCACACTGAAGCTCACTTCAAGTGAGGATCGCTTAAGTGCTGCAGTTAAAGTGACCAGTCGTCTACACTACAGCCCTGAGGTTACTTTATTTCCACGTCTAGAGTGCAGTGACCGAGCAGCTGGTCTGTGCTTTACTTGACACTTGACAGCAGGCTGATCTTGTTTACATTGGACAGTTTGCATGAAAATTCGTAGAAAATGATTGATTTGTTAATGTTAATACATTTCGTAACGCAGTGGTTCAGTTCCTGGACAAACCATAGACAAGCATTTGCCGAGAAAAGAAGGCGACAAGATGTCAGGAGACGGATTTTGACGGAAATTATTCGTCGTAGACAACTGTTGCGTGTGCAAAGAAGAGCAGCTAGGCCTGGGCGTCGCTCATGTTGACTCCCAAGAAGGCGACGATGACCTCGCAAAATAATGAGCCAAATCCATAAAACGTGAACTAGCCTACGCCTAAGCATTGTATTGGCAATAAAGAACGTAGGGACGATAATGTCATTGGCATAGGGGCCAGAATAAACGGGACCCATCTCGGCCCGGGGTAGAATAGGCCCAGAGTGACCCTGCTAGTCGTAAGAGGCGACAAAAAGAGACCCTGTCCCTTTCCTCCCCACTGCCCCACTGAATATATCTCCTCCCACTTGGCCCTGCCCTCCCTTGCTGGACTCCCGTATGACGACCCACGCGACGTACAATGGATCTGATTCGGATGTGGCTTTGTTCCTCATCATCATCTTTCCCATCTTCATTATCACCCGCTCATCGTCTCGATTAGCCATAGTTGCACAAATATGAGACGTTAAGCCCCATTAATCAATCAATCAGAATAAACGGTTGTTAATGGACCAACCTGAACGAACTTCCCTCTTCGTTTTGTCGTATTCGGTCTTGAGGTTGCCTATTTTACTTTTAACTTCTTCCGAAGTTCTGCTGTACCCTACAAAGGACAGGCTCTGCGCTATTTCTTCATAAATCATTTGATGCTTTAAGGCCTTTTCAAACTTCGCCTGAATCTCATCGGAGCCCCAA
Source organism: Isoperla grammatica (assembly GCA_945910005.1). NCBI lineage: Eukaryota > Metazoa > Arthropoda > Insecta > Plecoptera > Perlodidae > Isoperla > Isoperla grammatica. Next base: position 10,845,850 of record OX246749.1, read on the forward strand.
ACATCAATAAGAAAGTGGATTTCATCTGTTGTGTAGTTTCGTCTTCGTTTTTTCGCCTCACTCGCCATATCTTTGCAACTGGACATCTTTCACAGTACTATGCTAGATATCAGCGCCAATGACATAACCTAAAATTCTAGGTTTTCCCTCCATTTTTATATCGAAATACAACAATTGATTGTGAAATAAAACAGCTCCTCACTTCAAGTTGGGTCTCGGGATTACTTAAAGTGAGGGGGACTTGAAGTTGCTTTTGGAGCTGCTACACCTAGCTTTAAGGTGACTCTCACTTTAAACAAAGGTCACTTTAAAGTGCTAGTTTAGACAAAGCAGCATGCCTACAATAATAAGGATAGTAGGCTAGAGCTATTAACTACCAATCAAACAATTAAATAATGCCAATTAAACAATACAAAACAATACAATACAAATTAAACATTACCAATCAAACAAGAAAATACCAAACAATGGGCCAAGGCTTAGTTAATATAAGACTTAGTTAAATCTTAATTTTCTTTATAAGTGTAAAGAAAATTAAAATTACGTAGGCCTGGGCCTAGCTAGGAAGGCCCTGGGGTCTAGGCTCATGAGGCAACCTAATCTCAAATTACATTTTTGGGCTTAAGCAGTCGCCGATCGGGTAAGCTAGTCTGCATTTTGTATGATAACAATTTTTTTGTATTAATACTCAATGTTGTTAAGTAACGCGCTACAAGTAGCGCGCTACTTTTAGCATGTTTCTTTTTTTGGTAGCGAGACTGGTAGCGCGCTACATTTGAAAATGCAGTAAAGTAGCGAGTAGCAAGCTTCTATATACGAGTATTTGTAGCGAAAAGTCGCCGCTACTCTATTTTTGCAATAAACAAACACACGTTTGTTTCACCAGCCACAATTCCCACCGTCACAGGATCGGAATGACGACTGTGACATTGGCTTTCTTGCTCTATAGTCGCAAAACCTCCTCCCCAGCACTGAGTTTCCTGTTTCACCCCGTGAGCTGTGATATGAGTATGACTCACTTCCGGACCTAACCGCCGTTTCAATAAATAGTATGTACTCTTGGTCCTTTATAAAAAATGAAAGTAGCTGTAAAGTAGCGTCACTACTTTGTTTGAGTAGCTGTACAAGTAGCGAGCTACTTGACAAAATACAGTAGCTGAAAAGTAGCTAAGTTACTTTCAAAGATCAAGTTGCTGTAGCTGTAACAGTGCTACTTTTAAAAAGTAGCTTTAACAACACTGTTAATACTAGGCCCACCTACACTCTCCTAGGGCCTAGGCCCTAGATTCGGCAAGACGTCTCATTCGACGTCCGGAGGAAGACCAATTCGCAGTGCTAAAATGAGTTGATTTTCCATTATTAAGGAGAAACAAATTGTGAGATATTAGAATCTCTTCTATTAAAGCACCCCTTAGATTGCATGTTCTGCTCCCCCAAAAATATGAGACGTTAATATGAGACGTTAAGCCCCATTAATCAATCAATCAATCAATCTTAGGGGTACAGAAGTAAAAAAATTATCCAAAAATAAACAATAAAAACATCCTCCAAGTGCTTGGCTAAGCGTGAGAACCACTGTCTCACCAAGGATCCTGGTAACTTCTCCACCCGACTCATTAACAGAGAAGACACTGAAAGCCATCATGTAACTGGTTACCGAATAGCACATGACCCAAGTTTTTAAACCGCGTTTAATAGGTTTTAAAGGCATGTACTGTTTCATCATTGTCCTCCTCTTAAACGCAACCACTCTTCCATCTACGGCCAGGAAACGTGATGGCCAAAGATGTAAAGCGGTTCGACAGTTAGTCTATCGCCGGACGTATTTTGTACAGTCGGTCAAAGTCTGGAGAGACCCTTGCATTGTCAGCAACATGTAGGTAGCGCAGAATTGTCAAATACCTCTTTAGGGGCATCACTCGAGCAATTCTTTCAACATGAAAATTTTCGTCTGTTTACCAATACAGTTTCATGCTTGGCAACACATGCAATCCCATTAGGATTATGACTCCAATTAGGGGTTTGGGGCTTTACGGCTAGCTGTTGACCACATTGTTGACCATATAGGTTTGATTGATCTACAATTGAAGAGTGATTTTCCAAAGTGGAGTAAGTCTAATTATATGTAGTTATGTTAATCACGTTTTTTCTGCCATCCATTTTTTTTGGCACTTATAACAACCAAAATATTGTTGAAATAACATCAATAGTAGGTGTAGATACATATTTTAAAATTTGTCATACCTTGTTCCAAAAATGTATAACCCACGTTAAATCCTCCTATTTTTTTCCAAAATGCTTTCAGTACCGACTTAGAGCGTTTTAAAAAAAATGTGAAAATGACTTAGAACCTTTTGGAAAAGTTAACACTTACAAATTTAAACTTGTACCAATATCATATATAATATTATGTTTGGAACAACTTAGGATTAGGGTTAAATTATTGTATTTAATTAAATCATTGTTTAGGAAGAAGACATCAGTTTATAAAATAGTAAAAGGGGTTCAACTGAAATACGCATGTAAAGTAGGTATTTTATGATGCTTTAAAGCTGCGCCGATTTGTACGAAGATTAGATAAACGAGTTCATACAGAGCATTAAACTATGTTGCAATCCCTATGCTATTAAGCATACACAACATTAAAAAGTAACTTAATGAATTTCCAGCTTTCTTTTATATGTTTCTAAATCTTCGTATAAATGGGGATCCTGTTCTGCTTCTGCATTCGGTACTCCTAGTCCTAGCTTTAAAGCATCATCATGAAATGCCTGGCCCTCGGGTGTCAGGACGACAATAACACTTTCTCACAATCAGCTGTCTTTTCGGACTGTTTTTTGGTACAAGATGGAACAAGCTTATTTGTCTAAGTGTTGCCCATTTTTTAAACAAATCGTGCACCGTGGCACCTCCCGAATACACGTTCTTCACACCTACAGTTTGTTTAGGTTTTTTGTATATGAAAATACGCTGCTCTCTTACAAGGAAAGGAAACTTGGCTTTAAATGCAGTTGCTGCCTCTTTTATATTAAAAAAATACTTTCCAGTCTTTTTCATACACATTCACGGTACACGAATCTTCAAATACGTTGTGGGGTTCTCCTGGTGTAACAATAGTTTCAATATTTCTCATCTTCTTCTCTAATCTGCCAAAGACTCGTCAGGTGGTGTGTACTCAAGTAACTGTGTCTTCTTATGGGACAAAATGTGCTCTATTTTATCAAATGACTTACTTTTCTGTACAAAATAAAGCAGAGTAGCAATCATCGCTCAGTTTTTGTTCTGGCTTGCACACGCATCCGAGTTAGCTTGAGTGTTTTTCGTAGCGCGTCTTCATCTTCTTGTAACTTAGAATCAGTTTTCGCCAAGAAGTGTAACAAAGCCGAACATACCTCATTAGATCTGCGACCGGTTTCATTCTCAGTCCAAGTGAACACAAAAGTGGTCTGTTTACTTTCGGCCTCTCCATGTGAATCATAGTTTAATTGTACAGCCAAATTTGCCGTGCGTAAAAAACCTCCCATACACTTAATTTAAGAAGAGGCTGATTTTGCTGCATACCTTTCTCGGTATCTTTTACATACTGTAACACTTTTTAGGTCTAAGCTTGTGAACTCGGTATTCCGATATTGCTTGCTGCTTCTCTTGGTTGTTTAAATGTTGTATTTTATTCCTCATTAATTCACAGAATGAGCATACATCAGTGCGTGAATTACCAATCCCTAAATTAAACTACTTTGAAAAACCTGCCCATGGACTGCTACCTTATCGTGATGGGCAGGTTTGTGCGCTTTGATGATTCCTGGAGCTATGCCGGCTGAAGCGTATGCTTCTGGTAGGGCCACCCTAGCCGGACTGGTTGAGGAGGAGAAGTCAGACGAAATGCAGTCCACAACCTCCCTCCTCCTTTTTCCTCCCCCTTCCCCTTTCCACCCCGCCCTCCTATTGGCCCCTTTCCTCCAAAGAGCCCCCTATTTCATTTTCATATATCACCTACTCATTGTCTCGATTAGCCTCGTTGCAAAAATATGAGACGTTAAGCCTAAATATCAATCATCAATCAATCTTTGAAAAATCTTATGATATTTTGAGTAGGACGATACAGGTGTATTATCTGCTATTTGTAACTTATTCCAAAACTGCCACATCTTCTTAATTGACAGTTCTGGAAGCAGATAGCTTCGCACACTTTTGCCTCGCCCATAATGACTTTCTCTACATTTAAATGATAAGATATGTTCCTTAATCGAGTCTGTAACCGCCTTTCTTTCGCCACCTCTGCATTCAGGACGGCTTACACCGTTCACCAAAAATACTTGGAGATGCCATTTAATCGACGCCTCCCCACCTGTGTGATGGACTGGAATGTTGCGGAACAAACGCGAACATTGACACCGTCCACTCTACGAATAAAGTAGTCTGTGCTACTCCGTCGTCTTGGGTTGTCATTTCTCGGTCTCGATGACTTTGTTTTTTGAGATGTCATATGCTTGAGTAGTCCAACAAAAGCACATTTGTGAATGGATATATGAAGGCCTAGGTCCTTGAAACGTTGCAAGACGCGACGTGTTCCCTCCCACAGCTCATTCAAGTATTTCCCCGATATCAGGAAGTCGTCCAGAAACAGGTTTGTCAATGTAATGGCTGGAAATGAGCCTGCATTGCTGAGGTCAGTCAACAACTTGGTGCGTACCTCTTCCTTAAGCCGGCCCAGGGACTGCTACCTTATCGTGGTGGGCAGGTTTGCGTGCTTTGTTTATCCCGAGAGCTACGCCGGCGGAAGCGTATGCTTCTGGTAGAGCCACCCTAGCCAGCCAGACTGGTTGAGGAGTCAGACGAAATGCAGTCCACACCCCAATCCCCTTTACTCCCCCTTCCCCCTTCGTCACGCGCCCTCCTACTTGCCCCTTTCCTCCAAACAGCCCCCTATTTCATCTTCATTATCACCCACTCATCGTCTTGATTAGCCAAGTTGCAAAAAAATAAGCCCAAATATCAATCAATCTCTTCCTTAAGTGAGTTGTACAAGTTTGGAACAAAACAGATCGTGAGAACGTTGTTCTTGATGGTACCTTTAATAAGAAAAATATAGTTTAGTCCAACATAAGTAGACATTTATTTAGACCTCCAACCAGTCTACAACAATATTTTCCATGACCACGCAACTACATTTATCTAAGACTACTTACCGTGTAATTTGGGATAGCTTCGCGCATTGTAGAAGCCAACATTTTCAACAAATTGGAAAGGCAAATATGAGAGCGCCTGCATCTCTGCAATTTTTTGGGTAATTCTTTTTGCCTGTGGATCGGTTGTGTTTAAACGGCGTCCATGAAAAATCGATGTTAGTTGTGGTTGTTTTGCAACCTTATTATCTGTAAATTGTAAAATGCCAACTTTTAGTTAGTTTATCGTAAAAAAAAACATGCAGGTAAACATGCTACACAGAGTAAATTATAAAAACTTGTTATTTATTAAACTATTCAATAACTATTTAAATACAAAGTAGTAAGTAATTAATAATTACTAACTAATGTTAGTTTTTTAGTAATTTTGTATTTAAATATATATATATATATATGTACCTGTTGCAACTTTCTGGGGATTGTTGCCGCGAATGTTGATCTTCAATGCAGATCGTCCACAACTTTTCCCCAACTTTATAATGACAACATATCTCTCCTTTCTCGCAATTGAAGCATGACAGGGACTTGAAGCTTAGCAAGTTGGATTTATTACTACTCCAAGTAGCTTGATGTAGCTTCATTGTGCCAACAAATGGTTGAACTTGTTTGCCTTCTATGACTTGGTCCTCATTTGCAGTCATGTCTTCAGGTACATGAAACAGTTGCACGCGCTGACACCTTTTCTTCCGATCATCATAAAGGCTGTTGAAGTCAGCAACGTCTTTACCTTGTGACACCAGATCAGCTGTTTTCTTCAACACTGCTCCAATACCATCCGGGGCTCCCTTACCGTGGCCGGCTTCCGAATAATTCCATGTTATTTCTGTAACGCCTGTTACAGCCGGTATGTATGAGCTATCCGATAAAACATTTTCCTATTACGGTATTGGGTTGTGGGCCCATCACTTAAGAAATGTAGAGTTGTTACACCAGATAACTTGACCTTCACACCGTCCAAGATAGGGAGCAAGTGCGCACAAATCGCAGAAGGTTCGTGCCTCAAGCTCCTTGATAAGGTACAGAATGATGTTGTTTGTGTCCCATTCTCATTACAATAGTAAACTCCATTAAATTAAAAGGGAGATTGTTGCACTGACAACTCTCCATATCCAATCTATGCCTGTCACTCCTGCTGCTTAATCATCTCTACTACTACTTCGTCTTCTCCTGCTGCTTTTCCATTTTTCATGTATATTACTGCTGCAGTTACTTCCTGTCTAGATATTGCATTACTTGTAGTTTCTCCGATTGTTTTCTTCTGTTGGATTGGTTTTTTGAGTTCGGTTAGGATTTTTATTCATAGGCATATTAAGTAGATTTGGAAGTAGTTTTCTACTTATTTTTTACTTCGTTTGGGTCAGTAACAAGTGTTCCAGTGTTATCGGTCAGATATCTTCTCGTATTTCCTTTATTTCTTTTGTTTCTTATAAGTCCATAAATTAGTTTCTTATTTGCCTCCAAGTCCCTCTCTGACTTGTTTGCAAATAGTTCCATAGACATTTTCTTTTCTTCCATTACTATTTTCTTAGTTTCCTTCTTGTATTTTCTATATTTGTTTTCAATTTCTTCCGACCTGTTCTGAAAATTTTCCTTTCTGGCTACATTTTTACGTTAAACAGCTTCCCTCACTCTTCCATCAATTAATTCATTCATTCATTCATTCATTCATTCCCCCACATGGTTTTCTTTTCCTTTCTTTTGCCCCCTGCCCTGCCACATATTTCTTCCGCACTACCCACAAATTCTGATTTTAGTAACTTCCACTCCTCCTCTAATGATTTCAGGTCTTGTTTTGGGTATTTATCCTCTCTTAAAGGACAGCCTGGCAGTCTCCTCCTGTAATTTCCATATCTTGATTTTTGGTAGTTTCTTCCTGGGGTAACTACCATGGGATGGTTTATGGTGTCAACTCTCATATGGCTTACCAGTAGTCGATGGTCGCCATCTAACGATACACTTGGTATTACTTTAACATCCGTGACTTCTCTGATTACGTCGGTGCTTATAATTATATAGTCAATGACAGACTCGGATGTGCCATCCCAGGAGTATCTTGTTATTTGTTGTTTGTGTTTCTTCATGAACCAGCTATTTGCTACTCTCAGACCACACCTCGCACACATATGAGTATGTAGCAGGTTCTCTCCTTCTTTATTTCTTGGTGCCCACATCGGCCCGGGGTAGAATAGGTCCAGAGTGACTGCTAGTCGTAAGAGGCGACAAAAGGACACCCTGTCCCTTTCCCCCCTACTGTCCCACTGAATATTTCTCCTCCCACTTGGCCCTGCCCTCCCTTGCTGGACTCCCGTATGACGACCCGTGCGACATACAATGGATCTGATTCGGATGTGGCTTTATTCTTCATCATCATCTTTCTCATCTTCATTATCACCCGCTCATCGTCCCGATTAGCCATTGTTGCAAAAATATGAGACGTTAAGCCCCATTAATCAATCAATCAATCAATCTATCAATATTTCTTGGTCCATATCAATGCGGCCCTCACTCATTGTCTCGATTAGCCTCGTTGCAAAAATATGAGACGTTAACCCCAAATAATCAAATCAAATTCAAAGCCTTTTCTATCCTTTCCCACCTTAGCATTGAGATCCCCAATGACTATTACTTTTTTGTCGATAATACTTTCTTCTAGTTGTTTAATCCATTCCTCTTTTTCGGCCATTGCCATTTCTACTTGGGGTACATAACATTGGATAATCTCTAAGGTTGCTTTGTTTACTCGTATTTTTATTTTCATCAGTCTGTCACTTATATTGTCTATGTATATGACATATTCTTTCCACTTTGGGCTTATTATGTAGCCCACTTCATTTTTGCCTTCATTTGCTCCCGACCATAGTAGCTTGTAACCTCCTCTTAGTTCCTTAGTCCCCACTCCCTTTTATTTTGTTTAACTCAGTCCTAATATATCCAGTTTTTTTTTTATCATGACATCCACTTGTTTTTCGGTTTTCCCATTCAAAGTGATTATGTTTAGGGTTCCTATTTTCATCATTGTAGGTTTGCTGATGTTTGGCCCACATATTTCCTTCGGGGTTTAATGTCACGTTTCTTCCCTTGTACAATCGTTTGATTTATTATTATTTTCTTCTTGTTCTCCACATCCACCTTGTGTAAAAATCCTTCTTTCCTATGTGTGTATTGTATGTTTCTGTGTTTCGACATGGTATTTGTACTTGTGCGCCTACTGTATGGTCGTTTTCGTTAGTCCGCATCAGGTACCTTATGTACTTCCTAGTTTGTGTCCCTAAATGTGCTCCTCTCCTCCAGTTTTCGGTTTCTCCCTTTAATCCTGACATGTATATGAATATTACATTTTCCTTCTCACAGATAGTTTTTATTTGCATGTTTGCACTGGTTCATGTCCATGTGGTGAGGCCAGACATAGTTATTTGTGCACCTTTAAACTTCTGCTTTGTTGTTGATAGCAAGTCCTGTACTTGTGTCATTAGTTGTTCTATGTTGCCAGGACCAACTCTTTCTGCATTTCCCACTGGTATGGCCACTACTTCCACTTTCTCTTCCCCATACTCTTGGATTTTCTGTTGTAATTCCCTTATGTTGATACCTGGGTATGCTTTGGCTCTATATCCTGCCCAGGGACTGCCACTTTATCGTGGTGGGCAGGTTTGCGTGCTTTGTTGATCCCGAGAGCTATGCCGGCGGAAGCGTATGCTTCTGGTAGGGCCACCCTAGCCGGACTGGTCGAGGAGGAGAAGTCAGACGAAGTGCAGTCCAACCCCCAATCCCCTTTCCTCCCCTTTCCCCTTCCCCCGCGCGCCCTTCTACTTGCCCCTTTCCTCCAAAGAGCCCCCAATTTACTCTTCATTATCACCCACTCATCGTCTTGATAAGCCAAGTTGCAAAAATATAAGACGTTAAGCCCAAATATCATCATCGGTCGGTTGAAGGCTCGTTTTAGATCAGTGCTTAAAATAATGGAATTTCGAGTTGAAAACGTAAATAATGTCATCATGACTGCATGCACCCTACACAATATCTGTGAAAGCCTAGGGGATGTGCCTGAACCACATTGGCTCCCACTTGGCCCTGCCCTCCCTTGCTGGACTCCCGTATGACGACTCACGCGACGTACAATGGATCTGATTCGGATGTGGCTTTATTCTTCATTATCATCTTTCTCATCTTCATTATCACCCGCTCATCGTCTCGATTAGCCATCGTTGCATAAGTATGAGACGTTAAGCCCCATTAATAAAATAATACCATTAATAACTGAAAGAATAAGGGACGCTCTGGCACACCAGTTGTACAATGACGAACATGCTGCTAACTAGGTTCGCCATTACACCTAGACATCCTAATTTAGAGTTTCATGGCATACAATGTCTAATTGTGTGGGTAAATAAATAAATTCATTTTTAGAGTCCACCCACTCAGTAACTAAACTGATTTACAGTGGGGGACTTTAATTTACCCTGTAGGCTCCGAACACCATACCAATCAAAGATCTATATTTCAAATATGAAACACGAATCAGTGATTGTACAGAGTCTGTAATTTGTTTTATATTGTGTGGCCTTCCGAAACTTGCACGTTTTAAATTAGGCCTACTGATGCTGTTTCCTTAATTTTAGGGAAAGGGTAACTTACTTGCAAATAAATACATTCACAGAATACCAAAGGATTATATTGTTATTTATTTATTCAAAATGTGAGGGAGCAAATTAGTAATGTTTATCGATTGTTATTTATTTATTCAAAATGTGAGTGAATAAATTAGTAATGTTCATCTATTGTTATTTATTTATTTAAAATGTGAGTGAGCAAATCAGTAATGTTTATCTATTGTTATTTATTTATTTAAAATGTGAGTGAGCAAATCAGTAATGTTTATCTATTGTTATTTATTTATTTAAAATGTGAGTGAGCAAATCAGTAATGTTTATCTATTGTTATTTATTTATTTAAAATGTGAGTGAGCAAATCAGTAATGTTTATCTATTGTTATTTATTTATTTAAAATGTGAGTGAGCAAATCAGTAATGTTTATCTATTGTTATTTATTTATTCAAAATGTGAGTGAGCAAATTAGTAATGTTTATCTATTGTTATTTATTTATTTAAAATGTGAGTGAGCAAATCAGTAATGTTTATCTATTGTTATTTATTTATTCAAAATGTGAGTGAGCAAATCAGTAATGTGTATCTATTGTTATTTATTTATTCAAAATGTGAGTGAGCAAATTAGTAATGTTTCTCTGGAAGTCTGTCTGGTTCTTGGCGTCATCTTCAAGCAGCTGTGAGCGCGCTCGTCTGCTTTTTCCGCCTCTTTGTTGGCCCGCTTTTGCTCACTCAGCATTTCCTTGATTATTGTGGTGAGTTCATCACTGGCTTGACGCTTCTGTGGGCGGCGGCGATTCGGCACTCCCAGTCCCAACCAAGCCGCATCGGATGAGTCGTCTAGGCCTAGCGAAGTTCCGGGCCGAGACGAGAACGAGGAAGAAGTGTTGCTTTCTTCCCTCGTTTCTTCCATTTCAGTAAGACTTGAATCGTCCTCGAAAACCACCTACAACCAAACAAAATGATGCTCAGTAATACGAATGACTTTAGATGACATGTTTGGCCGAGGCCTTTACAGTCTGGGCTGCTATGCCAATTCTTTTGAGAGGTTGGGAAAAATAATTTAGGTACATACCAAAACATTTAGCAGTAATAGATAATAATACAAAATTGAAGGGGCAACTAGGTTTCTGGTAGGCCTACTTAATCATACATATGCTTAAATTAGTAAATGGACCTGCACCTCTCCATTTTGGATGGCCAAGGTAAGCGAATCCTCAAGTAAATCGACGTTGTTGGCTGGCAACCCACCAAGCAAAACGTTCATAGGTTTAAAAAATGTCCATGTTGACGGGCTCGCTCCCGACACCATACGACTCTTTTCTCGTCTGGAAATAAAGAATACTATTCAATTAGACTCTAGGTATAGGTCTAGACCTACCATACACTCTAGGGACCTCTTGGCCTAGCCCTAGTAGTGCCAGGCCTAGTAGGCCAAGGACTAGGCCTAGTAGTGCCAGGACTAGGGCTAGTAGTACCAAGGACTAGGCCTAGTAGGCCAAGGACTAGGCCTAGTAGTTCCAGGACTAGGGCTAGTAGTGCCAGGACTAGGGCTAGTAGTGCCAGGACTAGGCCTAGTAGGCCAAGGCAAGGACTAGTTGGCCAAGGACTAGGCCTAATAGGCCAAGGCAAGGCCTAGCTAGGCCCCTAGTAGGAAACAGTTTGTTTTCAAATTAAGATGATAATTAACTTGTTTTACAAATAGCTTACCTGTTGTCTCTAGTTAAGTTGGCTATTTAATTTTTAATCTCTTCGTTGGATCGTTCTCGGCAGTCAGCTGCGGACGAGAGCTTGGTCGCCATTTTTTTGTAGATGTTTTTATTGCGTTTGTTTGAGCGAAGCTCATCTAAGAACTCGGTCCAAACATGTATTAGAACAAGAACCTCGTGTTCCGTCCAATTACTTTGTCGTTTTGAAGTGACAGCCACTGGAGTTTCGCACACGCTCGCCGGTGTCGAGCACAAAGACATTTCAAACTCAAGAAAAGCAGCAAAGGCAAAAATACGGAGTGAATCTTAAAAGTTAGGTTATAAGTACTGTCAATAAAATAAGCATCCACAGCCTGTGTTACTAAATACGCATGACGACATGCTTGGGAGGCGGTGACTTGGAATCAACCTTGAAGTTAACTCAGTTAAATGTTTAACTGACTTGTAACTACTCAACCTGCCCATGGACTGCTACCTTATTGCGGTGGGCAGGTTTGCGTGCTTTAATGATTCCTAGAGCTATGCCGGCGGAAGCGTATGCTTCTGGTAGGGCCACCCAAGCCGGACTGGTCGAGGAGGAGAAGTCAGACGAAGTGCAGTCCACACCCCAATCCCCTTTCCCCCCCACTGTCCCATTGAATATTTCTCCTCCCACTTGGCCCTGCCCTCCCTTGCTGGACTCCCGTATGACGACTCACGCGACGTACAATGAATCTGATTCGAATGTGGCTTTATTCTTCATTATCATCTTTCTCATCTTCATTATCACCCGCTCATCGTCGCGATTAGCCATCGTTGCATAAATATGAGACGTTAAGCCCCATTAATCAATCAATCTTCAGGTAAGGACTGTAGTCTGAACGGGTCTTTACAGTCTGTCATTCTAAACTCTTCAAGTACTTCTCCTACATATAAACCTTGATCTATAGTTACATTATCTCCATCTCTAGAAAGTTTCAATGAAAGAATCTTTGACACATTCCCGATATCTTTTATTTGCATTAGACCTGACAGTTTCCCCTTAAACATGGTTATTTTCTCACTGCAACCTATTACAAGCATGTCATCCACATGTATACCAAGAATGATTCCCTCCCCCTTGTATACACACCAATAATTTTTACACCGAGCGAGACCTAATGTTAACAAGCTCTTATGTAAAAAATGGTTCCAATTTCTTCCCGATTGTTTCAGACCATAGATGCTCTTATCTAGCTTACAAACATACAATTTGTCATTTTTTCCTTTCTCAGAGAAATATGGAGGTTGCTCCATATACACAGTTACATCTAAAGGACTATTCAAATAAGCCGAGGTAACATCAATTAGTTCGATTTTCCACTTAGTTTTTATTGCAAGCGCAATCAAAATGCGTAGGCTCCTTCTTCTCATTACAGGACTATAGGTTTCTGTAAAATCTACCCCAGCTACCTGTCTAAATCCCTGCGCAACAAGCCGTGCTTTATATTTAATGATATTACCGTCCTCATCCTTCTTTAATGCGAAAACCCATTTACATCCTACAACGTTTCCCGCATGCAATCTTTTGACTATTTGCCATGTTTCCATGTTTTGCATGTTACTAATCTCCTGCTTCATTGCAGCTTCCCACCTGTCTGCTTCTGGGCCCCGTAATGCCTCATCTGCTGTCTACGGTACCTTTACACGCAACATACCTTTACAATCAGCTAGTCTGCAACAAGCAAGAGTACACGGTGTTTTCTTCCCTACGTCTGGTTGTGGCTGCTGGTTTAGATTTATCTGCAGTTCCTCCCCTGGTTCCTCACCAGGTACTGCCTCGGAATCAACCTCCCCTGAATCTCGGTCTCCTTCGTCTTCCTACTCCGACTGCTCCTCTTCTGGGATAGCCAAATGTTGCACTTCCTCATCCGACTCATCAGAATCCGATACCTGTGGCTTCGGGTTTTCCTTGGTTTCCCCTTTTAATTTGTACGGAAAATTGTCTCCACATTGTGTACATCCCTCTTCACTTCTACTCTTTTCTTCTCTGTATTCCACACCTTATATCCTTTGACTCCTTCTGGGTAACCGAGCATAATACACTCTTCTGCACGCTTGTCCAACTTGCCTGCATGTGGCACCGCCGCCCAGACTTGACAGCCGAACCTGCCCAGGGACTGCTACCTTATCGTGGTGGGCAGGTTTGCGTGCTTTGTTGATCCCGAGAGCTATGCCGGCGGAAGCGTATGTTTCTGGTAGGGCCACCCTAGCCGGACTGGTCGAGGAGGAGAAGTCAGACGAAGTGCAGTCTAAACCCGAAACCTCTTTCCTCCCCTTCCCCTTTCCTCACGCTCCCTCCTACTTGCCCCTTTCCTCCAAACAGCAACATATTTCATCTTCATATATCAACATCATTGTCTCGATTAGCCTCGTTGCAAAAATATGAGACGTTAAGCCCAAATATCAATCTTGATAGCCGAATGTTCTCAAGTGCTGTATATCACATGGCTTAAACTCTCTCCCATGCCACATTGCGTATGGAATCTTGTTGCCTGTGCTGGCTGAGGGACTGTACTTTCTCAGATAACAAGCTGTATCCAGTGCTTCTGCCCAGTAGGTTTTTGGTAAGCCTGATTGTATCAACATACAACGTACTATGTTCATAAGAGTTAGATTTTGTCGTTCTGCCTTACCGTTTTGCTCCGGGTTGCCTGGCACGGATAACCTGTGGAGTATGCCGCAGTCCGCCAGGTGTTTCTTGAAATCGTTGCTAGTAAACTCACCTCCAATGTCCGACTCTATTATTTTCTTTCCCTTGGATAGCTCTGCCCTTTTCTGGAACACCTTGAATGTCTCCAAAACTTCTGATTTGTGCTTCAGCGGGATGGCCGTGATATAATTAAAATAATTATCAATAAATGTCACAAAATATGAATTACCTCCCATGGATGTTGGCTTGATATGGCCGACTACATCCGAGTGAATCCGCTCCCAAAACTTAATTGGTCTTCTCTCCTCCTCCAACGGGAAACTTGCTACGTTTCATCTTCCCTTGTATACAAGTTGTACATGGCTCCTCATTTTTCTTCGTATTTTCTCCTGCCGGTGCTGGAATTTTGTTCATAGCTTCCTTGTGCAAATGACCAATGTGTTATGTTGTGTTATGTTGTTCATGGTTTTTCCTGCCCAGGGACTGCCACCTTATCGTGGTGGGCAGGTTTGCGTGCTTTGTTGATCCCGAGAGCTATGCCGGCGGAAGCGTATGCTTCTGGTAGGGCCACCCAAGCCGGACTGGTCGAGGAGGAGAAGTCAGACGAAGTGCAGTCCACACCCTAATCCCCTTTACCCCCCCACTGTCCCATTGAATATTTCTCCTCCCACTTGGCCCTGCCCTCCCTTGCTGGACTCCCGTATGACGACTCACGCGACGTACAATGGATCTGATTCAGATGTGGCTTTATTCTTCATTATCATCTTTCTCATCTTCATTATCACCCGCTCATCGTCTCGATTAGCCATCGTTGCATAAATATGAGACGTTAAGCCCCATTAATCAATCAATCAATCATTGTTCATGGTTCACGTCAATTCATTCCACAGAATGCAATATCCTTGCTTTTGGATTACATCGGAGCCAGTAAGGTTGTAAACCGCAAATTAACGTTTGTGAAAAAAAAACAGATGTTACAGACTGAGGGCAGCTTAAATCCTTTGCAAAACAAAAATAAGCAAACATTAATCATTTTTGTTGGCCTCTGCATACGCTTTATCAAGTTTTTTTCATTCCCCTGCAAATGATTTTTCAAGAGTATGCTTTGTGTGGGCTTCATTTTGTTAAACGGTCCCTTTGCCGTCCAACATTTTAAACGCCACGCGAGTTGACTGCCTTAATCTTTTCTTCCACCAACCACTTGACAAAGTGGTATTTTACATCCACATGCTTCATGCCTTTCAGTTCCCATTGTTCCAGGTACTTTATACAATACTTGCTTCATTGTCCTTAAAGGGGTTCTCACCCGCTACACCAAAATAATATGTTTAACTAAGGCTGATTAGCTATGAAATTAGCGACTAAATGAAAAGAAATCGGGTTCACCATAACCCGGGGAAAAAAT
Source organism: Isoperla grammatica (assembly GCA_945910005.1). Classification (NCBI taxonomy): domain Eukaryota; kingdom Metazoa; phylum Arthropoda; class Insecta; order Plecoptera; family Perlodidae; genus Isoperla; species Isoperla grammatica. The sequence continues at coordinate 10,861,426 of OX246749.1, forward strand.
ATCAAAGTTAGTGATTTTCGAGCTAGGTCCCATCGGCGAAAATCTCCCATAAGAAATAGCATTGAGACGACCTGTATGCCTTGGGACCTTGGAGGATTCTGCTCCAAAAAAAAAATGATGTGATACTTTTCGCTGGGTCTTTCTTTTCTGCGTATTTCGTATATTTTGGTTTTGTAATCGGAGCTTCCGTTCAGGTACAAATTAAAGATGTGTAATCGGGTGCTCCATTTCGTTTTGAGCGTTGTTGTGCGTTGCTGTGCACGTCGAGTCGGCGGGTGTCGACTGTCGAGTTGGTGTCAAGTAAGCCAAGCGAGAGAGAGAGAGAGTGTGAGAGAGAGAGTAGTAGTATTGGGAGGGGAAATAGTCAACGCATGCACAATGAACGCGGTCTGCTATGCGGTGTCGAATGGAGTACACCAAGGCCGTCTAGATATATCGCTTCGAGTACACTCGCACCAAAAGCCGGCTGACAGCAACAGTCGCCGCGGCAGTTAACCAGAAATTTCATTAATTAATAACAATTCACTGGTTTCAACTTACGATGTGTAATGGTTCATTATCGATTGGTGTGGTGCAGTAGATCATATGGTAAAAAATAAATCTAGCGGGTGAGAACCCCTTTAAACAACACGACTGGTTCTTGTATATCAACACAAAGATCTTTTAGCAGTCCTTTTAACCATAGAACTTCTGCAGCTGCACCCGCAAGAGCTATTAACACAGTCTCCAATCGGAACTTTCAATTCGAGAATTTATTACCGTTGAACAATGGCACTTTGAATCTGTCTTCGGACTCCATAATTAATTTTAGTTATAGTACAGAACGTCTGGGCCCATAACCTGTAGAGATTGAGTCTTCAAACTAATTATAAACTACTTAAATCTGAGAAATAAACAGAATACAAGATAGTGACGCCTATCCACCGCGGACGGTCATCTTCTACAGAACTACAAACATTGCAATACAGAAAGTGACTAATGCTTAGTTCAGTACATGGACGTCGACAAGCGCCGAGCGCCGGAAATAGATGATCCGACCAATCAGGGCGAAGCGGCGCTTGGAAGCGCTGACAAGCGCCCAAGTTGGTTGAAACTGACTTCTTCGGCCGGCGCTCCTGCCCATGGACTGCTACCTTATCGTGGTGGGCAGGTTTGCGTGCTTTAATGATTCCTAGAGCTATGCCGGCGGAAGCGTATGCTTCTGGTAGGGCCACCCTAGCCGGACTGGTCGAGGAGGAGAAGTCAGACGAAGTGCAGTCCTCACCCCAAGCCCCTTTCCGCCCCTGTCCCCTTTCCTCACGCGCCCTCCTACTTGCCCCTTTCCTCCAAAGAGCCCCCAATTTCATCTTCATTATCACCCACTCATCGTCTTGATTAGCCAAGTTGCAAAAATATAAGACGTTAAGCCCAAATAATCAAAATCGGCCGGCGCTCGCCAGCGCTCGGACGGAACCGCCACCTATATTACAAAAAAAAAAAAAAAAAAAAAACCGAGGGAAAGGACGAATTGACAGCTAGTGCATCAAGATGGTCCGCTTTCTTAACCAGAATGAAATCATTCGTTTACGAAGAAAGAGACGGCGATGGAGATTGATTTTAGCTTTATTATGGATTCGTGAAAATAATCGAAATGCGTGTGTTCGTCGATGGCTCATACGCCCCATTGTTATGGACAGACAAGTGGATGGAAGCTTCTATAACCTCATTCCTCAGATGAGGTTATGTGACCCGGATGCGCATTTTACTTATTTTAGAATGTCGAAAGAAGTTTTCGATTCTATTCTACACAAAGTTGAGCCTCTGATAACAAATCAGAACTCTAAGTTTAGAAATAATATGGCAATTGCTGCTGGACTTGCTTGCTGTTACATTGAGGTAAGTTTAATAGGGTGCCCAGACGTCCCGTTTTCGGCGGGACAGTACCGATTTTTTGCAGCGTGTCCCGTGTCCCGCCACACTTCCCGGCGGGACGCACCTTTGTCCCGATTTTTCGAAAATGCAAAATTTCAGATTTGAATTTTCAAATTTCGCGCTTACTACCTTGTATTCCTTTTTTTATCAATAAATGGACAAGTCCGCTGTCAGCCAGAGCACGCTGGCGCTCTCCTTCTGACATAATTGGAAATATTTGGAAGTGGCCATGTGTGTTTTCGGCGATGAACAGTATGTGGATGACGAAAAAAATCGTCTAGATCTGTCCACAATCAAAGCTATGATGATTCTGAAAACACACTTACTTTGGTGAGGTGACATGTATTGGATGTCATGACCTGCTGGTGAAAAATGCCAACCTACTGGACCTTATTCACGGCTCAGATAAGTATCAAAAGCGTAATACTAATGAGCAAGATGCGGTTAACCCAGTTGCGCCCACTGCCCGCACGTCAACGACTTGAAAGTTGCCTACGTGTCGTGCATGATGGCTCCCTTACGGCGCCATTCATATCAATCAATATTCAATATAATAAATAATAATAGTATAACGTAGTGGAATAGTAGTAGACATACATATAACTGTTATTTTGCCCAACAATATAAAATATTCAAAACTGTAACATTTCTCTTATCGTACCCTTCCTCCCCGCTCCCCTTCCCCCCCCCCCCCCCCCCCCCCCCCCACCAATCCCAACCTTAATATATATTCGTAATCGTCCCGCTTTTTCGGATTGTAGATCTGGGCACTCCGTAAGTAGGCCTATAAGGCCTGCCCCTAGGCTGCAATGATCTATTATTAGGGATAGTACTAGGTAATAAGCCTAGCTCTTCTCAACACATCTAGGCCTGCCCAAGGACTGCTACCTTATCGTGGTGGGCAGGTTTGTGTGCTTTGTTGATCCCGAGAGCTATGCCGGCGGTAGCGTATGCTTCTGGTAGGGCCACCCTAGCCGGACTGGTCGAGGAGGAGAAGTCAGACGAAGTGCAGTCCACACCCCAATCCCTTTCTTTCCCCTTTCCCCTTTCCTCACGCGCCCTCCTACTTGCCCCTTTCCTCCAAAGAGCCCCCAGCTTCATCTTCATTATCACCCACTTATCGTCTTGATTAGCCTTATTGCAAAAATATAAGATGTTAAGCCCAAATATCATCAATCAACACATCTAGGCCTCTTATAACTAGCTGTTTATTATTTCAGATATCTGGCATCAGGAGACTTAATGTCTTCCTTTTCTTTTAACTATCTTGCTGGTAAGAGCACCGTTTCTACGATGATCAGGGAAACATGCAATGCTATATGGGACACATTAGTAGAAGATGTTCTTGTTGCTCCCAATTCTGTAGACGACTACAAAAGAATAGCCGATGAATTCTACCACCGCTGGAATTTTCCGAATTGCCTTGGGGCAATTTATGGAAAACATGTGATCATTGAGGTTTGTGTGCTTGACAACATAATATGGAAACAAATCACTTCAAAGTTCAAACCAATCACCACGAATCACTTCAATTTTTTGCTTGCTTGTTGGTCTGATTTTAGTAGCGCCAAAATCTCATTGTTGTTACTCGTCTGGTTGTCCTGCGTCGACTTCCTCCGTTTCACCGATGCTGGCTTTTCAGTCTTTGCAAGTTCGGGACACGAAGAGGTGGTAGGGCCTTTGGATGTGAATGTGTGTGGAAAAAGTGTTTGGGGGAGGGATGATGACAAGGATTGGCTTGATGATAGGGATCTGGATGAGGATGAACACTGGGAGTTTAAAGGTGACTGAATTGAGAAATCATCACATTCCTCTTGAGTGATTTCCTCAAGCTCATACGAGGTTACAGAGTCAGGAGTAGGTTCAGAGAACTGAAGGGAAGTGTTGGAGGGGGTAGGAGCAGGGGAGCGAGAGAGTGACAAGCCGGAGGTACCGGTACGCTTAATTGCTGGAGAAGACTGGACTATCCTCATACTGGTGGTATTGAAAGTATGTTGGGATAAAGGGGAAGTGGATTTAATTATGGGTTTGGGGCAAACACTGGCATAGGACATGGGTTTTGGGGAAATAGTGGTAACGGAATGTGAAACAGTGGCCATAGGTTTTGGCAACACAAAATTGCCCACAGTGTCCGGTGCTTCACAGGATGACCGCAAGAAATGGAGATATGGCATTAAATGCCATTGTTTGGTGCAGCTGGCAGCAGCCCCACTAGCTGCAGGTTTGCTGCACCGCACAAACTTGTCCCTGAGATACTTCCATTTCTTACGGACAGCGTCTACTGCAAAGAGAAATAACAAATACTTAGACCAAGGCTATAGCCACAATACTACATCCAAACTAGGCCTAGATCTAGATCTATGTGAAATAAAGAGGCACAAGACCTAGCCTACGTAAAGCCTATGGCTAGGCTTCTCCTAGGGCATGCCCATTGCGGCATGGCCTAGCAAATGAAGAGTGAGGTTATGCTCCCACTAGGCTTAGGTCAAAACTAGGTAGGTAGGACTTACCATCAATGTTCAGATCACGCGCAATTTGTGCCCATATAAGATCCTTGTTATGGGTTTTGTACAGTTTGCTTCGGAAATCGTACAGTGCCGGATATCTTTGTACTTCGTTGATTATGAGCTCGTACACAGTATCATCGTCGTCCGCCATGTTTACAAAACGCGTACTGGACACAGCCTTTGAAAGTCGGTTGCCGAGAAGGCTGTAGTACTGGATGTGGTGAACAGCACGAAATTTGAGCGCCAAGCGCTCGCTTCAGCGCTAGCGCCAGAGCTCGTCGACGTCCATGTACTGAACTAAGCTTAAGTCTTATTTGGGCGCGGTGTTCAAATCCACATTTAACATTATGGAACTCTTGAAAGCCGTTATTGTTTTTGTTTAGACGAAAGTGTGGTGTACGTCACACTTCGTGCACCTGATTACAGTTACACCTTTGCACAAGGGATTCTTGCAGCGCTGGCTCGGTTACTTCCGGCCAGTGACCAATAGCGTCTCGCCCAACATCAAAGTTTGGAATAGGTTTTGCTGGACCACGTTTCATTTTTTATTCTCAAACAAGCTGTCGACTGTTCCAGTAGAAGAAGGCCTGCCTCGCTTCCTTGCTAAATCTTTCCCCTCATGGCCTTTCCCCTCATGGCATAACGATTCAGCTAGTGAATTCAAATTGGTCAAGCCAATTCTTCTTAGCTAGTCTCTCTGCCTCGCAATCTCGCCTATAGGGCACTAGCAACACCAACAGACAACAATGGAACAAATGAATTGAAGTGATGGACACACAATCAGCTGTCAAAATAATAAAATTGCTACCATAGAAATAAAAACAAGTGTAGCAATTGTAACTACTCGTCATTTAAAACTTTTAATGATAGACAACAACTAAGTGAAAGTTTTGTGTGTGTATTTGTTTGATTTTTGTGTTGTTTTCCAAAATCAGAAGAAATTATTTTTTGACAGCTTGTTGTTTGTCCATCGATTCAATTCATTTGTTTCATTGTTGTCTTTTGGTGTTGCTAGTGCCCTATAGGGTGTATTCACGTATTGCGCATGGTGGCCACATTGGAGGTCACAATAGCATGTGATTGGTAGTTCATTGTAACTATGTTTCAGGTAGCGTTTGATGCAAATTCAACTGTTCTCTAACTTTGGTTTGCTAAACAAACTCTTTTGTCTCGATTACTCTTTAAATCGTTTACAAAGGCATACAATAATCATTTTCGTTCACTTTATCGGGGGATATACGTGTTAAAACTTGTCATATTTCCCTTTCAACAGTATTATTCGTTTTCTATTGACAGCTAAATGAAACTTGAAATAGTACCATAGGTAGCCTTCAATATGGCCGATGTGACGTCACGTGAATACTGCTTATACGTTAACCACGAGTTCACCACAACCAAATCCAAAAAAAATGGAAAAAGAACCTCATGTAATAATTTTTGGAACGCAGCTTGATGCGGTAATAGGCAATTTGTGCATCAAGCAAATCGACCCCACCCATGAACGTATAGTAGGTATTCACAGCTGAAGGCTTTGTTACAACAACATACTGTTTTTTTTTTTCGATCATAACGTTCGGTATTGCCAATTGGATGGGCACTTGCAAATGTAGTCGAAAGAGTGACAGGCTTGCTGTCAAGCCATATGAGGGCCCTCATCTTCATGGCCACTTGAGGCCAGTTGATGCCACTTGCTGTCAAGCCATATGAGGGCCCTCATCTTCATGGCCACTTGAGGCCAGTTGATGCCACTTGCTGTCAAGCCATTTGATGGCCCCTCATCTTGATGGCCACTTGAGGCCACTTGATGCCTCTTGATGCCCCTCATCGCCTTCTACCATTGTTTTCTTTTCTTGATAAGAGCCTCGACCCTTCTTTAGATCCGCATCAAAAATTAGTAGGCAATTAGTAGGCAAGCCAAACAGTATAAAAGGGGTAAAGTAAAATATTAATATTGGTATGCAATTAATTACCTAAAAGACACGAAAACTAGCAAATAGCCGTTTATATTTCATTACTTTCTTTGAAACAGTTGCCTAATAGCGATTTTCTTTAAACATTGATATAATACTGTCACAATATCGATACTTAGTTGTTGTAATTGTAGTGATATCGATGTAGAGATATCGATGTAGTGATATCGATGTAGAGATATCGATGTAGTGATATCGATGTAGAGATATCGATGTAGTGATATCGATGTAGAGATATCGATGTAGTGATATCGATGTAGAGATATTGATATTATCTTAAAAACATAAGCGTGCAACAGTTAGTAGCCCGGGAGTTATCAGCTGTTACTTATAGAATGTACCATTTATTAAAGAAGGCTTTGGATGTACATATCAAATACTAAGCAACATAAGCCCGTCTGGGCCCGGGGAAGAATAGGCCCAGAGTGACTCTGCTAGTCGTAAGAGGCGACAAAAGGAGACTCTGTCCCTTCCCCCCTACTGTCCCATTGAATATTTCTCCTCCCACTTGGCCCTGCCCTCCCTTGCTGGACTCCCGTATGACGACCCACGCGACGTACAATGGATCTGATTCGGATGTGGCTTTATTCTTCATCATCATCTTTCTCATCTTCATTATCACCCGCTCATCGTCTCGATTGGCCATCCTGCCCAGGGACTGCCACCTTATCGTGGTGGGCAGGTTTGCGTGCTTTGTTGATCCCGAGAGCTATGCCGGCGGAAGCGTATGCTTCTGGTAGGGCCACCCTAGCCGGATTGGTCGAGGAGGAGAAGTCAGACGAAGTGCAGTCCACACCCCAATCCCCTTTCCCCCCTACTGTCCCATTGAATATTTCTCCTCCCACTTGGCCCTGCCCTCCCTTGCTGGACTCCCGTATGACGACCCACGCGACGTACAATGGATCTGATTCGGATGTGGCTTTGTTCTTCATTATCATCTTTCTCATCTTCATTATTACCCGCTCATCGTCTCGATTAGCCATCGTTGCATAATTATGAGACGTTAAGCCCCATTAATCAATCATGCAATAAAACAATAAATAACGAGTTACATTATCTTGGTGGCGCAAAATGACCTAACTGGTTGAAGCGCCCTTAAACCCAATAAACTCAAACCGCAACCCCTGGTTCTCTTAGTCGCGTATGTCGCACAAGCATTGCATAGCGATCCACCTTCTTCATACTTAAACCACGCAAAGTCCCGTATCCAATCTTGGTTTGTTGAGTGTTGACGGTGCTTTGATGTAGACGGAGAAGGAAGGTGTAGTGACTGCAGTCGGATCCAAAAGCGTGTTCACAATGGGCCTAGTCTCCGAAGAGGTAAGCCCATTAACTTTACAATAACTATCGAGTCTATTTACTTGACAAGCCTTTCTACTCATATTTCTGGCCTAAACACAACACTCACATATGTGCCTAATCATGCGACTGAGTCATTGTCGCTTGCTGGACACTGTTCCCATTCCCCCCCCCCCCCTCCCCCCCCACCGACCGACGTAAAAAACCGAGCATTGCCAAAGATTTGTATGAGCCCCGGGCAAGGGCATATTTCGAAGTGGTTCGAAATTTTGTTGCAATGCATCAAGGATAGCTGTCACATTCTGTGTCTGAGCAGGTGGCAAATCTAGGTTGTCTAATCATAGAGATATATACTTCGTAGAGAGACGTAACTGAGCGGCGAGTAGGCGACCTATGCTCGCTCGATCCCAAATAGGCCTCGGTGCGCGCGGCCGCCATGTTGGACCATCTCCGGGTTTGTTTACATCTGAATAACACGCGTGTTCCATAGCCATGTGCGCTTGACATGTCATACACTCATCCGTTTTGACGAAATGGCTGATGGAAATATTCAAGGTTTGTTCCATAGTATGAACGTATTAATATCATAATCACTCCGTTTTAATTTCAGCTTAAAGCTGTGTCCAAACAACATGTGACATATTCCATATTTCCATAGTTAAGTTAGCCTGGGCTAGGCCTAGGAGAAGCTAGCTCTGTACAAAATTATATCATTCCATTTTGAAATTAATATAGGTTATTCCCTAATTTGTTTTGCCAACATGATCAGAATGGTTGAACTATTTTTCACTTCATTATGACACAATGGCATGTAGGCCTAGACCAATTAAGGCCACAGGCCTAGGCCTAGGGCCTAGCTGGCGAATTGAGCTTGAAGTTAATTGTTTTATTAGTAAAGGCTAATGTAGGCGTAAAGCCTAGGCCTAGGCCCTATGTTATGGTGTTATGGCCATATACCTAAGCTTGAAGGTAATTGTGTTATTAATATAGTGTAGGCCCTAGGCCTAGGGCTCTCGCTGGAGAATTGAGCTTTAAGTTCATTGTTTTATTAGTATAGGATATATATATATGTAAATATCTCCTTCCGACATCACTCAATCATGTATTTACCTCAGAACTATAGAAATATACAGGAAGAATTGGATAAAGCCTTTAATCTACACACTATTGACCATGTAAACAAACCAACACACAAGATTTACGGGGCCAACATGGCCGATTTCCGCAGCATGCACAGCGGTGTGACGTCACAGACGAGAACAACTTTGTGTACGCCTCGATAGCATTGAGTTACGTCTCTCTACGAAGTAGTATATATCTCTATGGTCTAATATTGCAGCACGGTCACGTCCCATTATTATTCGTAATGTTGCAACACGAATCTTCTCATCCTTGCCGGCCATCTCACTAGCCACTTCATAATCTTCCCATTCATATTGGAACATCCGCCTGTTGCTAGCTATTGCATGTCTGTCTGTCTAGTTCATCTAGGCTGGCGGTGGTAAGCTGGCTGCCATTGTGTACTGTATGGATATGGATACTCCGCTTGATACGCGCGTAGCTGATTTCACACTTGTGCACGGGCGGAACTAACTTCGCACTGTTGTAGGTTTCGTAGCCACCTTCACTCGGCTACACGCAACACTAGGCCTAGACGCGAAGATAGGTTGCGTGCCAGAATTCTATTCACATAAATTCTGTATGAGCTGGGCAACGCCCGTTACAACCTTTTAGCTCAATATGTAAACAATATTAAATAGAATATGTATTGTCTACTTAGCTGTATCTCCCAACGCAAACGAACGTATAAAGAGATATTGAGAGACTACACTTCTGGCACCATGTTTTAATTCTCTGTCAAGTTCACTGTCGCCAACTGCCAAACTTAAGTGTAGCTACATTGTAACGTCAAGTAGCCAACATTGTAACAAGATGCTGTAATAACCAAACTAGATGAGTAATGAAATAATAATTAGCATCGAAATTCATAGCAGAAGGTACAGTCAGAATTAAAATTTAGTAGGCAGACCTACTCCTATATTAAGTACTGAATAAAAAATTAAATACTTACGTAATTACATCAGCTTCGATTGGGGATAAGAACCCCCATGTCGAGCTGCCTGCCCAGGGACTGCTACCTTATCGCGGTTGGCAGGTTTGCGTGCTTACATTCAGTTTGATTTAGGAATTGTCTCAGTTTTCGCAGTATATATGTTCTTTTAATGCATTTGTTTGTTATTTTATCTATGTGATCTGTGTAGGACAATAGTTTATCTATATTTAGGCCCAAATGCTTCAACAGTTTACAAGGCGTGATATTCACATTGCCAACCTTCACTGTAGGTGGCGTATTAATGTCGTCTTTCCCCAAGAACATGACCTGGGTTTTGTCCTCATTCATTTTTAATAAGTTTGCTGAGTACCAATCTTTGATGTTTGAGGAGTCAATTTCAATTTTATTCGTCACCTCTTCATAAGTTTCTCCCTCTATGAGAGCTATAAAGTCATCCGCATAAAGTGTTACCTTAGACTGTGTAATACACCTGGGCAGATCATTAATATACATATTTAAAGCAGTGGGACCAATTACCGTTCCTTGTGGAATGCCACAGTTAACTGTCCGCGCTGATGACAATACACCATTTACTTTGGTTTTAATAGTCCTGACCGATAGGAAGCTAGTGAACCATTTTATCGCCTCGTCAGTGAAATTAAATTCGGTCTTAAGTTTCTTAAACAAAATAGTATGATTCACACAGTCAAATGCTTTGCTTATGTCTATAGATAATAAAGCTGTCTTTGGTGGTTTTTGTCTATCTAACTGAAGGAGCCATTCATTTGTCAGGTGGTTTAGCAATTTCTCAGTTGAGCTTCCAGAAATGAAACCGTATTGTTCTGAACATATAAGCTTGTTAGAATTTAGATACTTTTGTAGTTGTTCGTTAACTATTTTCTCAAATATTCTTGAAAGCAAGTTTGTTACACTAATTGGTCTATAGTTATTCGCTAACTGACGGTCACCAGCTTTGAATATGGGTGAAATTATTGCACTTTTCCAGGAGGTGGGGAATGTGTTACTTATTAAGCTCGTATTGAACAAGTGCCACACAGCCGGTGCAATGATAGGCGCTAGAATACGTATGATCTTGCCCGTGATACCGTCCTCTCCAGGTGCTGTAGTAGTAGAAACATTTTGAAGTTTTGGCAGTACTTTATCTACGGTAACAGTGTCAAGATGAAATGTGTTGTGGTTCATAACTCTATCTTCTAATTGTACTTCTACAGGAATATCCTTTGTAATGGACATCGCGATTTTCTCCGATATTTGAGCGAAAAATGTATTAAATGATTCAGAGATTATATGGTCATCGGTGGTAATTGTGCTATCTATCCTAAGCGATTTAATATCCGATTTCTGCTTCCAGTTTGTAAGGAGATTAGCTAGTTTAACAATTTTTTTCCCTGTATTTATATCCTTGTTGAGCACTGTATCTCTATAATAATTTCGCTCTGCTTCCCTTATGTCTTGGGTCAGTCTATTTCTTATTCTCTTGTATTCATCCCAAGTATTCCTTTCGTCTGAGGCTATAGCTATTTTAAATAATGTATTTTTCTCCGTAATTCTGGCTTTAAACTGTGTTGTGATCCATGGTTTACTATTACGTACTCTAAAGGACTTAATAGGAGCATGAGTGTCTAACGTGTCCACAATTAATTTTGTCAGCCCTTCTGTTATTTGGTCAACCGATTCCATCTCCTCTAGTTTGTGAAAAGGTAAGTGGCAGCAATCTAAGAAAAACTGTTGCTCATCGAAGTTTTTATAAGAGCGTTTCGTGATGATCCTCCTGGGGGTTTTCAATGGCCGTATTGTAATAAATGTGCCTACCGCAAAGTGATCGCTTATGTCACACCAGATTGTTTTTGTGTTAGAATGGAGATTAGAACAATTAGTGTATATATGATCTATCACACTTTCTGATGTGAGTGAAATTCTAGTTGGTAACACAATAAGTTGCTCTAGTCCGAACGCTCTCAAATGTTGATCAAGAAGCCAGAGATTGTTAGTCTGTTTCTGCCGGCAGATATTAAAATCACCTGTGATTACTATATTGGCTTTGTATGGCATGGTCGTAAGAATATCAGATATTCTACTAAAGAAAGCTTCTGTTGCGTCTGGTGGCCGATATACACACGATACGATAAGATTTTGTTCGCGGGGACAACTTAATTTGATACAGATGATTTCAATGTTTGGTTCTGAAAGTTGTTTTATCATTTTGCAGGCTATATCATCTCTAACATATATTGCCACACCTCCATTACCCTTGTGTTCTCGATCTAACCGGAATAACTTAAAATTAGGAATATTTATACATTCGTCAGATACAGTAAAGTTAAGCCACGTTTCGGAAAGACATATTACATCATAGTCATTTATTCTAGACGCTATTAATAACCCAATTTTATTTCTTAGACTTCTTACATTTTAATGCACAACTTTCAATATACTCGCGTTGACATTGTTTGGTACGTAAGAAACATGGCTCAGTATATCTGGTAGTAGCTTTAAAAGTGGGACATGAGTGTACTGCTTGTCCACATGTGACCGGTGCATCTATAAACAAGCAATAACCTACTTTTAATTTACCTAATGTTAATGTATAAAAATATGAAACTATTATGTAAAGAGAATAGGATAATTAGTAATATAATGTCTTTGATTTACGCAAATGAAGCGATTGGCGTGACAGTCGTGTTAGGGAGTTACATATTAATCATGCCATCTGAATAGTACAATATAACATTTTGAGTCTTGTTATTTCCGTCCGCTTCAACCCCAGCCTCCATTCTTGCTTCGACTTGGTGTTATTGCGGTAATCTTCCACTTCCCCCACGGCCTCGACCTCTGCCTTCCCCCCTGCGTGCAACTGGTTCTGGTGTTGCCACCGGTCTGAAGGTATCACCCCCGCGATCTAGCGTCCGCTCAAAGAACTCCGTCATTGTCGTCGCTGACCTGCGGTCTTCTCCTTCGCGCCAGAAAACTATCCCATCCCTCGTCCACACGTTTGTTTTGCCGAAGACGTTGACTGCTGCATTGAGGACCGCCCTCCTGGCTGCTGTTAAATCCTCTCTTACTACAACACCAGTCCTAGCCAGGGTTTTCTTAGCCTCGAAGACCGTGTTGCGAGAACGGTAGCCACCATCTTGACAATTATCGGCCTCGGTGGCTTTGTCGGGTCGGGCGATTTCTTGCCCAGCCTGTGTGAGCGCGCGATGTCGTTCACCGCTAAGCCTAGCTGCATTTTATCGTTAAATATTCCTAGCGCTAAGCTATCCGTACATTCATTCGCTTGCTCAGGAATTCCAAACAATCGCAGATTTTCTCTTCTCCCGTACTGTTCTAGCTCATCTGTTTTGGCATCTAATTTCGCCTCGACTTCATTAATCCGATCATTTTTAGTAGTACGTAATTCTTTCAACACTGCGTCCGTAACTTGTTTCACTATGAGTGGAACCAGGGTTGGTAGCAGTGCGTCAACTAGGCCTTGCAGAATCGAGGCATCTTTAAGGGCTTCTAAAACTGCCGTGGAGATCTTTACAGTTAACTCTTCGCAAGACATGACTGTGTTGATAATATAACAGATACTGAGTATGATCGTTATTTATGATACTAGGTTATTGGCACTTACGTGATTATTCAAACTTGCAGGTTTTATGTCCCGAACACTTCACGCAAAATCTAACCTTCCGCCATCTTGCGGCTAATTCTTTTCTCAGGTGCCTGTTCTCGCCCTGTAAAACATAAATCTTCGTTCTGAGTGCAGAGTTCCCTTTCTGTGAATCGTGGTCTCCGTCATCCCCAGATGATTCACTATACACCTCCTGAAAAAATGAGCAATAACCAAATTAGGAACAATGAGAACAAAAAAAGAACGGAGCTGAAGAATGGACTGTGACTATGGTTCTGCAGTAAAAGTAGGGTAATGCACATCTTAGGAGTGATAATTTAACCAAAAATAGGATAGCCTATACCTATTGAGATTTAGAATTGCATTCTAACATTTTAGGCATAGGCTACTTACAATTGAATTGAAGTGATATGATGTGATGCCCAGTAAGTGTGGAAGAAGCCCTCGTATCCAAGGTTTTGATTAAAAGAAAGAAATAGATGCTACAAAATGCTAACTTTTGAGAAAATTATGGTACAAATTTATCTCTAGGCATTACACGAGGCTTAGAATGAAGAATTGTTGTGGCCTACAATGAAAATTGTACCAACTGAATAGTTTGTAAAAAGTGAACGTTCAAATGTTAGTTTATATTATTTATTATGCTATGTTTACTTGGCCCAAGACTACCTTACATGCTTTCGTCACAGGCTAGGCAATCGTAGCCAACCAGCGAACCGCCCGAGACACACCCGTGCACATACCGATCGCTGATTGGCTACGAACCCGTCGCCTATGACGAAAGCATGTGTAAGGTAGTTTTGGGACAACTATAGGCCTAGGCCTATATAGGAACCAAAAATACTTACCTCAGCACACCGACGCTTAGCATTACGGAAAGTTTCCAAACCTTGTTTAGGTAAAGGAGTGGAATCTTCCGTTTCAGGTTGTAGGCTTACAGTGCTAGTTGCTACAGCTGCGTTGGTCAGCGAATGAAGAATGCGGAATTGAGGAAGCTTGGGGGACTGGCACTTCGGTTATGGGAGATTTGTTGTGATCAGGGCTTGGATGTGGGGAATTTTCTGATGCTAGTAGAAGTGGTTGGGGTTGGATTACTGAACCAGGGTCTGGTTGGGATTGGATGGTTACAAGTTCTGGGACTTCAGGGAGAGTAGGAACAGCCAATGGGTGTGATTCATCGGACGGCAATGGTTGGGAGGGTTCGGCCGTCGGAGGAGTGGCAGAGACTCCTCTAGCTTCCATTATTTCTGAAAACAGCGATTTTTTGCTCGTTTTCTTGATATGTTTTGCTTTTTTCTTTGGTTCCTTATCCTGAAAGAAAAAAGCAATCAGATTTTGACTTATGGGCCTAGCCTTCATAATTTTGAATACAAATAACATAGAATATTTTGACTGCAGCTGAGTGATAGTGAAAGAATAACAATTTTGTACGAGTAGGGCAAAATGATGGCACTTGACGAGCGTTGCCATTGGACATGAATTTCAGTATCGATACTCGGGCCAGTTATATCGTTTATCAGTGGCAATCATTGGGTTAAAGAAATATCGATCGATAATCAAATCAAAATAGTTAGCCTATTTTCCACATAGGCCTAAGCCTAATTTATTCATCAGCTAGCTGCGCGGCAAGAGACATGGAAACCGGCCATATGCTTTAATTTATAAATTACTAGCGAGTACCCGCTATGCGTTGCAATACCACTGAAAAAAAGAAACTGTTTGTTTTAATTCCCGTTATTGACGTGGTTTTTGATACACAATACGGGACATAAAACAAAGAAACATTCATTTTTATTAGGCCTACATTTTCTTGAAATGACTTGCAAGCCCCTTATTGTAAAATGGTTGTACTCATTCAAAAACCTTCACAGGCATGTGCACAACAACACACCAAAGTTTTATCGTAATCGGATGAATGGTTTAGGAACTCATATTGGACAAACAAACATTCATTTTTGTACAAGTCCTTACAGGCTATGAGAGACCGTATGACAGATAGAGGGCGCTGTGAGCGATGACGTTCAGTTTGCCTATTGTATTTAGCTTAACTTCAGTTAAGTGCTCCAATGTTACATTTCTAACACATTATTCACAGTAATTTTGATTATAGACATATTTAAGCACTTAAAACTTAATTATTAATAAGTTTTATGTAACTAAAATAACAATCAGCTGAAGAATCCAAAAAACGAGTGAAACCTGGTACAATGGTTGATGGAATAACACAGTCTACCACACTCTTTGCGCGCGGGTAAAGTTAAGCCGTCCCACAGCCATCTGTATTTCCACGAAATCATTATTGCATGCGTCAAATGAGGGTCATACTGACATTTGTGTGAACAGGAACGCTCACAGCGCTGCTGTCATACGGTCTCCCATATATATCTATATATAGGCGTCGTCCAATCTTTAGATGGCTGTGCTGCTCATGGTGTCACAACTCACAACGTGGCACTGATAGTTGAATTAAAATTCTTGCGGCATAGTGTCACGAATCAACAACCGGTGGCAGGCTCCCCAATTGGCTACCGCCACATGATTGACTATGGGAGCCGGTCATACACGTAGGTTCACGCTTGTTGATGCAATGAAATGCACGCCTTGCACGGGGAGAATGGACTTGGTGGAAATAGTCACTGCACGGTATATTTCCACCACCTGGTGAAAGTAGTCGCATTCATAGTTTTAATAACTGAGCACATGCCTACTTACCACTTCAAGTGCTTCCTCTGAGACACATCTCTTTGCGGTACGCTTTCTGGACTCTTTAGTTGGAGCAGTTAGTGTGCCATATAATTCTTTGTTTTGAGTGGCATCACTCATCTCGTCAAAACCTGCAAGTTGAATTAGAAAGATTTTATGGCACTGGGAAGAAACTTAAACCATACCGTCGTAGGCCTGTTTAATTGTCATCTTGGCAGAGGATCTGACTAGCCTATGCTAAAGTGATAGTGTCACAAACTATAGTGGAATGGCTCGTATTTTGAAGACGACATACAACATTTTAAAGGTTTACCTTGTAACGGATCACGTAAACGGTACAAAATGGTTCACACAAAACATGCCATAGCAAAAGCCAATAACTTTAGGTCTACTTCGACTCTGCTTATAAAACTAACATTTTTTACTTCATGTGAATGTAGGCTTATCCTATCAAACCGGCCATGTGGTTCTACCTGATAGGATCATCATAAGATGTTTTGGTTATTTGGTAGGATACTATTTAACGGCATAGCCTACTCAACAGCAGTGGTCATATGGCCAGGGTTGGGGAGGGGAGCGGGGGAGAGATGATTGGAGGAAATGGACAGACACAGGGGATGAAATAAGATTTAAAGATTTGGAAGGCAAAGGGAAAGAGTGAGGGGGCCTCTTACGACTGGCAGTCACGCATGGACCCAATCCTACCCAGTGCTCAGATGGGGAGTCAAGGTGTATAAATAAGCTATCTGATTAGTTGCTCTTAAATTGAACGAAGTGGGGTCAGCTGTTATAATAGTGGAAAATTTTTCGAACGGTCAGCCCCGCTATCTTTTTGTTTGACAAATTAAGCGCTGCGGGCGGCGATTGCCGGTACCACTACGACCGCCGCTTTCCTTGAAAGTGCCCAAACTAGGGATGGGACGTGTAAACGTGGGAGTAAACGTTTGTACTTTTTACGCCTCGTTTAAACGTGTGTACAGAAGTGTTTGTAAGTTATAGAAGATAAGAAAGAAATATTTTACAACGGAGCGTACTGCAGTACTTGTCTACTATTATAGTTTTTTCTAGCTACAAATTGTAATTTTACCCAATGTTTCGGAACTTTTCGGTAATTTACTGCAAAGGTCATTTTATTCATCTCCTGGCAGGGGATAGAGCGAATAAAACATTTAAATGTTTAAATGCGAGTTTTAAAAACGGTTAAACGTTTAGGCTATTAAACGTATTTGCCCATCCCTAGGCCAAACGAGGTTTCATGTTCCCTGCAACACTACAAAGTACATTTTTCAGCAGTGAAAAAGAGCGCTTTCCCGGGTGGTGTATTGCCGCCATTACACTATGGTTGCGCAGCGACAGGTCTACCAACGTTGAGTAGGTTAGAGGGGTTTAACTAACGCTGCGGCAGTGACTAAGGGGCGGTGACGCGGTTTAAGGTTGGTACTAATGGTCAACCGCTTCACTTCCACCACTCCATTTTTATTCGTGTTTTCTTGCGTTCTGCAGGTTACAGCTGCATGAAACTTGGTCTGGGCACATATTTCGGACTTAAGGGTACATTTACGGAATAATTTGGTAGGCCTACTATTATTACGGCTCACCTTACGTATTAATTACAAATCGGTTTCCAGTTACTGTACGAATATCTTTCCACTATTGTTACGCGCCTCTATCCAATCAAATCATTGACCGTGCATATAATTTTTTTCCACTTATAATACAACTGATTGTACGAGTATCCACAGCGTAAATTGAAACAATTTGAACTTATTTCTTTTTAGGCCTAACAGGTCTAGCTTACCAATGACTGTTGGAAACCGCCTAGGCCCTAGGCATACATTAAAGGCTACGGTACGTAATGCAGTAGGCCTATAGCCATTGCCTCTCCAATTTCACTAGGCGAGAAAGCTCAGAAATAGCGATAAATAATAATAAAACAAACAAATAAATTTGTATTTATTGTCTAGAACTAGGCCTAGGGCCTAGGCCCTATACCTACCCATTAAGTCCTACCCACTCACCCACGTGGTAGGCCTAGGCCAATGTAAGCCTAGAACTAGGCCTAAACCTATGCATATAAGAGAATAATAGGTGCAGCACTTACTTCCAGAGGCGATCACTTTTGCAGGTCAATTTCTCCAGGTGCACTTGTTGATTTGGTTGGCCATTTTGCTTGGCTCAAGAATACTACACATCGGCCAGCGCACCTTCCATACCGCGTTAGAGACTTCAACTTTTTCGTTAAGAGCCAATTCAACTATGAAAGATTCATAGCCAACGGAAAAACAATTGTTCTCTTCTGGGAATTCAAATAAACAACAACGATCACCGTCAAAAGACATTTTCTTCTGAAATCTGGACACGCTGAACACTAGAAATAGTTATACCCCAATCGTTTAACCTTGTAAATCCTCGTGTGGCGAACCAGTGCCAAACGGCTAGGCCTACCAAACAAGTGCTGTGGAAACGGAAGTGGAATCAACTAGGCTCACACTTCCATCAACGCCCCCAGACCCACACAGACGGTACCTTCTGTGCTTATTGACATACATTCGGCAATTTAATTTTTTAATTTAGTTTATAATAATAATAACGTATTTTTGCTATACTTTACTCTTGCCACAGGCTTATTAAGTTCTATTAAAGTTGTCCATAACTGACTTCATTGGTGACCGCCATGTTTGTTATTGATTCGTCCTGCCTGACGTATCTATCGAACTAAATATTAAGCGAAATTAGAAAACCGAAACTATTAAATCACCTATATGGACTAGATCACGTAAATTAAATCACACTTGTGCATATGCGTGTGTTAATTAAGCACTATGGTGAAATACAAGCGATATTTGCTGGCAGGTACTGTCGATGATGATGTACCACGTTCAACGAAGTATTTTCGACAAGCTAACAATGAAGGCCTCGGTCTAGACCTAGGACGAGATGATGTAAGTAAATATTTTTGTTTGGATTAGTATGTATGGCCTAACTGATATTAAAATTAGAGTAGCCCTAGGCCTAGCCTACATCTGACGCACATTATAACTTATAAAATCTAAAATCTATAAACCTCACAAATTCTGTACTAGACCCTAGGGCCTAGCAGTTAAAACTCGGGACCTGCCCAGGGACTGCCACCTTATCGTGGTGGGCAGGTTTGCGTGCTTTGTTGGTCCCGAGAGCTATGCCGGCGGAAGCGTATGCTTCTGGTAGGGTCACCCTAGCCGGACTGGTCGAGGTGGAGAAGTCAGACGAAGTGCAGTCCACACCCCAAGCCCCTTTCCCCCCCACTGTCCCATTGAATATTTCTCCTCCCACTTGGCCCTGCCCTCCCTTGCTGGACTCCCGTATGACGACCCACGTGACGTACAATGGATCTGATTCGGATGTGGCTTTATTCTTCATTATCATCTTTCTCATCTTCATTATCACCCGCTCATCGTCTCGATTAGCCATCGTTGCATAAATATGAGACGTTAAGCCCCATTAATCAATCATTTAATTTCTACATATGCATAAAACTTTTAAATTGTTCAAATATCTTGGTTAGTTTTGTTTTTGTCGTAGGCCAAGGTTAAAATATATTTTTAAATGAATTATACCATACAATTTTCTCGCATACGGTTAGCCTTCAACAGCTTTTCAGTCATTGTATACTGAATGCCAAGGCTAATACTTAATGGAACATAGAACCCTAAATATGATGTGTAATATGTAATATTGAAACAAGTAAATGAACCTACTTGTGGAACATTAACTTCATCCAGCTTTTGCAGTAGCAAAGCATCATCTAGTTGTGGCCTCTATCGCTTCGCTGAAGGCGTCTTTTTCCCCTCTGACACAGCCCCTGATGTTGAAGGTCGTGGTAGTTGCGTTTTTTCTAATGAGTTCCTTGACGAATGAAGAGATGTAGATGCAGAAGATGGTTGGGAACGGGACATAAAGGAATGTTGGGATAAGTGTGGTGATGACTGTTGGGAAGATGGTGCGGAGGAAGCTGGAGCTTGGGAAAAGCACTGAGAGAAAGGTTGTGTGAAGGAGTTGTCGGATAGGGAAGCTGGAGCTTGGAAAAAGCACTGAGAGAAAGGTTGTGTGAAGGAGTTGTCGGATAGGGAAGCTGGAGCTTGGGTAAAGCACTAAGAGAAAGGTTGTGTGAAGGAGTTGTCGGATAGGGAAGCTGGAGCTTGGGAAAAGCACTAAGAGAAAGGTTGTGTGAAGGAGTTGTCAGATAGGGCTGTTCCAGGTTCAAAGGAGAAAATGCCATCGACAAGGATATTGGATGATGATGATTGTGTGAGGGTAGGGGCAGATGAAGAAAGGTTGGGTGGTGAGGAGAGTAGAAGGGAAACGTTTGAGTCAGTTCCCCTTGGATCTATGGATGCATTCAGAAAATATAGGTATTTGGCCATTGGCCACTCTTTAATAACTTGGCCGGCTGCCATGCCACTTCTTTTGGTAGTGGCTGTGCGGCGTTCCCGGACGTACCTATCTCGAAAGCTCTTCCATTTCGTCTTCAAAAGATCAACTGAAATTAAAACATTAAATATACATAAGTATTTAGACTACGGTAATAATAATTTAATAATAATTTTATTGTTGTTTTCATGTCCCATGAAAGAACAGGATGGCCAGTGTAGGGTTATGGGCATTCCCATACCCCTATTATGAAAAACATCAGTACTTACCACTAATTCGCAACTCCTGCAATATTGCAAACCATGCCATCTCTTTAAACGATTATTCTTGTAATCTTTGCTGCGCGTATTGTAAAGGCAGGGAAATCTTTGAACGGTGGCACAAAGAAGTACCTGCCCAGGGACTGCTACCTAATCAAGGTGGGCAGGTTTGCGTGCTTTGTTGATCCCGAGAGCTATGCCGGCGGAAGCGTATGCTTCTGGTAGGGCCACCCTGGCCGGACTGGTCGAGGAGGAGAAGCCAGACGAAGTGCAGTCTACACCCCAATCCCCTTTCCTTCCCTTTCTCCTTTCCTCACGCGCCCTCCTACTTGCCCCTTTCCTCCAAAAAGCCCCTAATTTCATCTTCATTATCACCTACTCATCGTCTTGATTAGCCAAGTTGCAAAAATATAAGACGTTAAGCCCAAATATCAAACAAACCAACATGGCGTAGCCTTCTTGAATGGAAATTCAGCAAATTCGATGTATTTACAAGGCGGTGAAGCTTAACGTTGGCGTTAACAATAGAAATGGAATGTAAAATTTGACGTCGTCAAAAGGGGAGGAGTCGCGTGAGTCGTTACGATGTCTGATTGGTTATTGTCGTTACGCGATATGCTGCGTTGGACTATGAGAACCCAGCATTAGTGCTAGTTTTGTGTGAACGCCAACACACATTTCCATAAGCTTATCTTTTAGCCTTAATCCTTAGTAAAGTGTGTGTATCCGGCCTTCACACGACACAAGAGTAACCATCGTACTATAGTAGTTCATGTACCTTCCAACGGGAGCGCCTAGGTTAGTGCTGCCCCCTAAACATTAGGGTCTCATGAACGGTGGATTTTAAAGGCGGTGCGCTAAACATAAACAATCAACATAACCTTAAAATTCTGCTCTGCCAAACTGACAGTGTAGGTCACAGTAATATGGATTTAACTGCATTAATTGGACCGCTGACAACTGTGATATAGGTCAGTGGTTTATAGAAAGGCAGCGGCTAAGGGATAGTATGGACAAAATAATGATGAGAAAGAGATTTGTTTTGGTACACATGGTATGTGCACAACGTCGAGGGAGAAGACCGAGACGTGCTTGGACATTCATTTACAACCAAAGTTTCTGGAGAAGGATGTTCCCAACTGGCCAGATGACAAATTCCAATCAGTGTTGAGAATGTCAAGAAGTACTTTCGACAGAATCTGTACGAACGTCGAATTGCATTAACAAGACGTATAACTGCTATGCGAGAGCCAATATACACCTGACAAAACGCGTTGCTGTGGCTATGTTTTGCCATAAATATGGGTCTGATTTTGGTGTAGTAGATGTCCATTTGGCATTGGGAAGTCCACCGTATGTTATATTGTCGAAGAATTGTGTGATGCAATGGAGGATGCTTACCAAAACACCGTCAAATTCCCATCAACAGAGGAGGAACACAAAGAAATGGCCCAGGGATTTTTAAGGTTTTGCAGTTAGAATAGGGTCTTACTTGCATTGGAAATAGTAGTAGGCCTACTTAACTACTTACTATAATTACTTAGTATTACAAGTACAAGTACTACAGTATTACGTAGTACAGTGCAGTAGTAAGTGCCTACTTAACTAATTACAACTGGTGAGACTGTTAATGTGCCAAGTTGACAGTTGTTGGCCTACTTGTTCATATTGAGAAGCACGGCGAACAGGGCACGAAGGCAAGGTGGATGAATGTGATTGAATTTAGTCACAAATTATTGAATGTTTAAAGGTAGAAGCACGTTATAAAAACTTTAAATGTAGTGGTGTGTTTAAACATGTCAGCCTTAGTACTAAGTAGTGCATTGAAAGTGAAACTAAATACAACAATGCCTACATCAATTTAATATTTTAATGAACTTTGCATACACTCACCAATGGTTCCCTCATTGTGTAACGTGAAGTAGGCTGCAGCACGTTATCGTCCACTTCCTCCTCTATCCCCACTTTGGGGATTGCGGGTTTTACAATTACATGTTGGTCTTCCTCCGTCACCTTTCCAGGGAGTGCGGGTTTCACAATTACATGTTGGTCTTCCTCCGTCACCTTTCCAGGGAGGGCGGGTTTCACAATATCATGTTGGTCTTCCTCCGTCACCTTTCCAGGGAGTGCGGGTTTCACAATTACATGTTAGTCTTCCTCCGTCACCTAGCCGGACTGGTCGAGGAGGAGAAGTCAGACGAAATGCAGTCCACATCCTCCCCACTCCCGTTTGCTCCCCTTCCCTTTTCTTCTCCGCCCTCCTACTTGACCCTTTTCTCCAAACACCCACCTAGTTCATCTTCATATATCACCCACTCATTGTCTCGATTAGCCTCGTTGCAAAAATATGAGACGTTTAGCCCAAATATCAATCCGTCACCTTTCCAGGGAGTGCGGGTTTCACAATTACATGTTGGTCTTCCTCCGTCACCTTTCCAGGGAGTGCGGGTTTCACAATTACATGTTGGTCTTCTTCCGCCACCTTTCCAGGGAGTGCGGGTTTCACAATTACATGTTGGTCTTCTTCCGTCACCTTTCCAGGGAGTGCGGGTTTCACAATTACATGTTGGTCTTCCTCCGTCACCTTTCCAGGGAATGCGGGTTTCAGAATTACATGTTGGTCTTCTTCCGCCACCTTTCCAGGGAGTGCGGGTTTTACAATTACATGTTGGTCTTCCTCCGTCACCTTTCCAGGGAGTGCGGGTTTTACAATTACATGTTGGTCTTCTTCCGTCACCTTTCCACAGAGTGCGGGTTGTACAATTACATCCTGCCCATGGACTGCTACCTAATCGGGGTGGGCAGGTTTGTGTGCTTTATTGATCCCGAGAGCTATGCCGGCGGAAGCGTATGCTTCTGGTAGGGCCACCCTAGCCGGACTGGTCGAGGAGGAGAAGTCAGACGAAGTGCAGTCCACACCCCAACCCCCTTTCCTCCCCTTTTCCCTTTCCTCCGCGCCCTCCTACTTGCCCCTTTCCTCCAAAGAGCCCCCAATTTCATCTTCATTATCACCCACTCATCGTCTTGATTAGCCTAGTTGCAAAAATATAAGACGTTAAGCCCAAATATCAATCAATCCAAACAATACTTATTAAAGTGCACTTAATGTAATTGTACTTACGTTTCTCTTTAGAACTTTTTATCAAGTACTTCCATTTTATATTCAGCCCCCCTACGGTTCTATAAACTCCGCACCTAACTGCGTTCACCATTTGGAGATTTGGTTCCAACAATTGTCCTTTTTGAATTTTGTAATTGACGGCCCTAATTTGGCCGTCAATACAAAACTGTACGCCTCGTATCCCGCTACAAGAGCTTCTATTTCCTCCCTGGAAAATTTTGGGTTTTCTCGTGACTTTAGGCTTCGTATTCTGACACCTGTCTCGGCCCGGGGTAGAATAGGCCCAGAGTGACTCTGCTAGTCGTAAGAGGCGACAAAAAGAGACCCTGTCCCTTCTCTCTCACTGTCCCACTGAATATTTCTCCTCCCACTTGGCCCTGCCCACCCTTGCTGGACTCCCGTATGACGACCCACGCGACGAACAATGGATCTGATTCGGATGTGGCTTTATTCTTCATCATCATCTTTCTCATCTTCATTATCACCCGCTCATCGTCTCGATTAGCCTTCGTTGCAAAAATATGAGACGTTAAGCCCCATTAATCGTTCGTATTCTGACTATTTTGTTGAGACATTACGCGAAACGAAAATTGTCAACAATTAATTTGTTCAAAATTCGGTGCCTTAACTGCCGCGCTAGAAAAGTTTTCTTATTGGTCGTCCAGAATTCTATGTTCCAGAATATCATGTTCAATTAACAAAAGAGGCCAACAAAATGAATGTAGCCATCGCCACTATTCGGTGAGGGTGTAGCACATGAATCAGAGGACTATAAAAACTCCATCAAATCACTCGTATCAACGTCTTCAGCCACTTCAATCACTGTTGAATCATTGCTTTGGTCTGTAAACGTAAAACCATTTGTCAGTCACGAAACTTTTCATTTGTCAGTCACCAAACTTTTAAGAGTAGGCCACATCAAGCTGTAGGCCTAGGCCTAGCATTGGGACAGCGCTCGAGGCCTAGCTTAGGGAAATCAATGGTCAAGGCATTAGGACTAGACTAGGGAGAGCAATGCTCAAGGCATAGGCCTAGGCGTACATCATGCTAAGGTCAAGGCCTAGCCTAGAGAAAGCAATGCTCAAGGCCTAGCCTTAATACAAACAAAGGTCTCGTCTAGGAAAACGAAGACCGTTTAGGCCCTAGCATACTGATAAAATAAACTGCAAAATCTGCTTTTAAATAACATGTAAAGTTATTTGATTTAAACAATTAACTTCATGAGAACAATCTCTACATCTTGTGTAATAGTTACTTTACAGTTGCTAGGGAGAAGCAAAATCAACAAACTAAATAGAATCATTGTTGTCCAAGTGCTTTGCAAATACTTGAAGGCAAAGCCACTTGGATTATTCCAAACCACTTGAAGAGTGATATAGCGCACTTTCTCCAACACATACCAACCCATAGACTTACCTTCAAGATCTTGAGATGAGCATGATGGACTAGACGAATCAATTCCTTGCACACAAGTTGAGCGTCTTTGATAAAGCAGCTCATCCAGCGGCTCTTTTGGCCCCACTAACACTATTATTCTTCTTCGTAGCGACATAAGCGCACTTTAAAGCCTTCCACTTAGCCTTTATGTGATCAGCAGTTTTTCCCTTGAAGCCTGCTGCATTCATCTGCGATTCCACATACTT
Source organism: Isoperla grammatica (assembly GCA_945910005.1). Taxonomy (NCBI): domain Eukaryota; kingdom Metazoa; phylum Arthropoda; class Insecta; order Plecoptera; family Perlodidae; genus Isoperla; species Isoperla grammatica. The sequence goes on from OX246749.1 coordinate 10,886,940, forward strand.
GAATAAATCTAAAGTTCGAAACCTTTTGCCATCTAAATGTTTAAGGATTTGCTTTTCCTTCATAACATTAAGCATAAACAACACCTCAATATCAGACCAAAAGTTTTTTTTAGACATGTTTTTCGGATTCAACTCTCTTACACTCGTTTGTTAAATCTAGAATGACAAACTTAACCTCAATTTCCACCGCTAGCCAAACGCGAAGTGCACCTGAATGTACAGAACGTCACGTCTCGGTGTCAGTGGAGTGTATACATGACAGTTTTGAAAACTTAAGTCAAACCCGTGAAAATTGGGTTTGACTTTAACCGATTCAAACCAGTTTTCGAGGTGTATACATGCGGTTTTAACTCAAAACGGTTTTAAATCGCTTTTAAACCTCCATGTATACGTAGTACATGTTGTGAACTAGACATTACCTCATTTTTATCAAGAAATTCCGTCACACGTATCTTTAACCACCGTCTCAAGTATTTTTGAAGAAATGGGTTTAAGCGACACTGAACTATAGCTATTTATTACTTTAGCATTATTTTTTTTTGTAGAGAGGAACTATGATGGACAATTTGAAGTTGTCTGGGAAAGTACCTGTTGTAAGCGAGTTATTAAGTACATCAGTAAGTGGAGTTTTTAAAGTGCGAATAGTCTTCTTTATATCTACAGTAGGTATTTCATCCCATCCACTCGCACCAGTGTTTGCTAGTCTACGAGTTATTTCAACTACTTCTATTTCGGTCCCCGGTAGAAAAGTCATCGTGTCAGCCGCACGCTCACAATGATGTTCACGTAATTCAATAGGATTGTCACTATTTGTGTTAACATTTTTGTACTTTTGAGTGGTGACCACAGAGTTTATAGAAAATTAGTTAATTGTATTAGCTATTTTATGGGGATCCTTGATCATCTCCTCGCCCTCACTTCTGCTATTTAGGGCAATGTTATTTGTCCCTTTACATTTGTTTATGTCATGGTTAGTCTCATTCTCTCTCTCACAGCGCAGTGAGATGACAACTACCACATAGTTACAGAATAAGGGTCCTGGGCCATACTAGATGTAATGTCGGCCCAACACGAGGCCCCCCCCCCCCCCCCCCCCAACGACTCTCTGCCTTCTATTGCTGAGAAAATCCGCGACAAGCTTGAGAAAATTACCTGTAAAGGCGCGGCTTTTGCCGACGCAGTGGAGACGTGTCCGTCGGCCAGGCCGAGCGGCCTAAAAAGCCGATCGGCAGGCCGAATCGTTTCCCGACTGATGTCGGTAAATATCAAAGGAAATCGTGCCGAATGCCTGGACGAGCCCAAGGAACCAATCACGGAGGTACTATTTTTATTATTTAATATGTTGAATTTCTACTTTATTTTATTTCATTTCATTTCTCAATTATTTTTTCTTGTTCTTGATTATATTTTATATAGTTCAGTAGTTTGTTTTGTTTTTATTGTTATTGTTATTTATAATTGCATTATTATTAATTGTTTGCATAGCTTAGTTTTATTTAAGGTCCTCCTTTGTAAATCAGTTTTAATAACTGAATAGGATAGACATTAAATAAATAAAGAAATAAATAAATAAATAAAGGGGTTGATTTGAACGCGCAACTTAAAATATAAACCCAACATTGCCATATGTGGGTCCAACTGCCACCCTTTGTGCATGTAGGGTCATTGACTGGCTCAGTGAAGCTGACTGGGTGACAAAGGGATGATACATGCACACCTGCAGTCCAGTTCGAAATCTGTAAGTCCCGTTAATCTCTCTTTACACAAGTTTTTCGCAGAATTTTGACATGCGTTCGATGGATGGTTTAAATATTTCTATTTTGGTTCATTCAGTAGCACGTACAGTTTCATTTGTGCCTCGTCATGGAGTGGACCCAAGAACAAGTGCTTCGCTTGGTAGAAATGTATCGTGCTCGTCCTGTCCTGTGGGATTGTACTGACAAGGAATATAAATGACGAAATAAAAGACATGACGCGTATATGGAGATTGCCGTTTCCTTTGCGGAGGGCAAGGATGAAATCGAACGGAAAATTAAAAATCTACAGAGTCATTTCGCGAGGGAATTAAAAAAAGTTAAGGATTCTTCAAAGTCCGGTAGTGGCGCTGACACCGTTTACAACAGTAAATGGTTTGCATTTAAAAGCTTGATGTTTCTCGTCGACAGGAATAAACCCAGGAAAACGGAGGATACAGAGGTAAGATAGTAAAATGGTTGATAATGATGATATTTTATTCACAATATATGATAATGCAACTCCAGTTCTGAACTATACATTTCACAATTAATTTATGCGTTATATCTATAAAATCGAATTTTTAGAAAGTAAATCTGTCGTTAGTATTATTATGTACCGTATGTATTAGTTAATTAATAGTGCAAACACACGAAAATATATTTCCATTTTCCATAGTTAGCCAAGCTAATATATATATATATATATATATATACATGTACCATCATAACTTTTAATATAAAACAAACTTTATTTGCATACAATATTAATACGGATATAGATATATTATGAAATAATCATAATATTTTATAACAAGAAAATTATTCAGAATGTCGAGTTGAATGGGAGTGACCCAGCATACTGTGCTGATATTATCTACAAAATGTTTTGGGCATTTATACCATCTTCATGATTGGCTTCGTAGAAATAGTTTACACCTGCCCAGGGACTGCTACCTTATCGTGGTGGGCAGGTTTGCGTGCTTTAATGATTCCTGGAGCTATGCCGGCGGAAGCGTATGCTTCTGGTAGGGCCACCTTAGCCGGACTGGTCGAGGAGGAGAAGTCAGACGAAGTGCAGTCCACACCCCAATCCCCTTTCCTCCCCCTTCCCCTTTCCACCCCGCCCTCCTATTGGCCCCTTTCCTCCAAACAGCCCCCTATTTCATCTTCATATATCACCCACTCTTTGTCTCGATTTGCCTCGTTGCAAAAATATGAGACGTTAAGCCCAAATAATCAATCAAATAGTTTACAACAGGTAATGACACATGATCGTTTACTGTATAAGCGGAATATGCCAACACAAATATTGTTTTTGATATAAAGAAATAGGAATTGAGGAAGCGGCTGTTCACAAAACAAATGACTTCCATCCATGATTTAGGGGGGGGGGGGGGGCTATCATTGTGACAATATGTGACGGGGGGGGGGGGGGGGGTTATGTGACATCCACACTTCCACTTGTACATATTGTCTTAGTGTAAAAATATGGTACCGGCATTTGTCTAGTAACTTCTTTCAGAAAACATATTTATTTTTCAGTAGAGTGATGGAATAATGACCAGTAATAAGTAATGATTTGAAAACTATAATACAAAGATTTAGTATAAATGTGATTCTTGTACACTTCCATTTTAAGAACATGTTATTTTCGTGATCAGAGGGGGTGGGCGGTGTGTAGTGTTTTTTTTTTAAATCATTAAAGAGGGGTTTCACACATGTTGTGACTAATTCTAATACAAGAAGAAGGGGGGGGGGTCTAGTTTGTTCCAAAATTATGTGTCATCATTAATGCACAACCCCAAACCCAAAGGTACAATAATTTAACACATCCTATGTTGCCAAGGCACTTCCCCCTGTTCGGAAGAAAAATACTCTTTAAACTCGTCTCTCACAAGTTTAGCATCGAGCGAGCTCTTCCTTGGTACCCTACTTAAATTTGTAAACGATGTTTGCTCCGAGCAATCTCTCCTCCAGACCCCTGGATTAATGTCATTCGTGTCCGAGCACTCGCGGTCAAATGATCCAGTAGGAGTGTAGATTTTCTTCGATGAACTTCTTCTAAGAAAGTTATGCAAATAAATTACTGCCAATGTAACCTTCATTGCTGATTCGGGTTGCAATAACAATGGCTTACGAAGTACTCTGAACACTGAAGACATTATACCGAAAACATTTTCCGATTTCTACGCCCCCTGCTTAACCGATAGTTAAACACTCGGTCCTTTGAGCCTTTTTCTTGAACCCCTGGGTACGGCTTCATTATATTTTGGGTAAGTGGAAAGGCGTCATCCGCGAGAAAGACGAAGGGAGTTTCATCATTTCTTCCCGGAAGAGCACAGTTGGGAGGAAGATTCATGTTTAAATCTTCAAGTGCTCTATGGAATTCAGTTTGCTTGAACACCCCACCATCCGAGATACGCCCTTGGCACCCTACATTTGCATAAATGAAATTGTAGTGCGCGTCAACAACAGCAAACAGCACAATGCTGAAGAAGCCCTTGTAATTGAAGAAGTCACTGCCACTATTCATGGGTGCTTGGCCATTGCGCCAACACATTGTGGGAAATTCCACCTATTGTTGTAATCCTGCGCAATGAGTTTCCATTCCGATTCATTTTTTGGCATCTGAAATAAAACAATTTTTTCAAATGTTTACCAGCAATAGGAAAAATTCCTTTTTTGTTGTAATTCTAATAGCTTTGGGTATGAATGTTGTTATTTTGTATGGTATTTAAAAAACACCATAGGCCCTATTCTTTTAATTTAAATAATTTCTGATTTTTCACACATTATTTTTATTATTTTTATTATAATTATATTACTTATGTTGTAATTATTATTGGTTTTATTGTTATTATTTATTTATTTATTTATTTATTTATTTATTTATTTATTTATTTATTTATTTATTTATCTATTTATTTATTTATTTATTTATTTATTTATTTATTTATTTATTTATTTATTTATTTATTTATTTATTTATTTATTTATTTATTTATTTATTTTTATTTAATGTCTATCCTATTCAGTTATAAAAACTGATTTACAAAGGAGGACCTTAAATAAAACTAAGCCATGCCAACAATGAATAGTTATGAAATCATAAATAACAATAAAAACAAAACAAACTACTGAACTATATAAAAATATAATCAAGAACAATTATTATTTTTATTATTATTATTATTATTATTATTATTATTATTATTATTATTATTATTATTATTATTATTATTATTATTATTATTATTGTGGTTTTCGTTATTATTATTAATGTGAATTGATAGTAGGCCTAATTGTTGTCGTAAACACGTATCCCGATCGGGGATCAAACATGAAATAATGTATTTCAATCGAAAAAAACTTTGAAATTAAGTTATTATATTCTAAGCAATACTAATCAATTTTTATTTTGGTATCATCAATTTCCGTTATTTGTACACATTACTTTATTGCAGGCCTCGTTAGCGTCTGAAAATGAAGATGAGGACAATGAGTGTGAGGATAGATCTCAAAATCATGAAAATACCACCAATGGAGCTGGCGACAATGAACACACGCAGGCTGATGACGACAGTAAAATCAAATTATTAACTCCCAAGGGCAGTATTCCGACAAGAAAAAGAAAAACAGATAATTCATTAGTTAATGAGGCATACTCGATGATGACAAAAATTTACTCAGCGAAACGTGAGCGAGATGAGTTCACTTTGTTTGGCGAACAAATCGCTGTAAAATTGCGAAAACTTCCAACTGCACATGCCCAACTAATGGTGCAACATATTATTAACACAACCCTATTCGAAGCTGAACTGGGAAAATACAACAATCCGACGCCGATAAACCCATATGGAGGCCATCAGCATACGTCATACCCTTCGCCTTGGGCTCATGCGTCTCATTCGCAACCGCAAACACCCACGTATGCACCAGCAACACCTTTCTATTTTTCTAACGGTTCAAATTTCTCACTTTCGCAACCCCAAATATCCACGTATCAAGCATCAATTTATCCCCGTGATACGCCTAGTACTCCAACACTATCTGTCCAAGATGAACAATCAACGGACGATTTCATAAGTTTGTGAATTAGTCACATTGGTCATCACGCTATGTTTTACTTTTAAGGGTGTTTCTATTTTTGTGTAGGCCTGTAGCTGTGGTACTTACTAATAATAGTGTAGTTGAATTATTATGATTTCATGTTTCATTATTATTTCAGCATTATTCTTTAATTTACATTTCTACAGAACTAAAACCATTAGGCTACATTATTTTCATTATTTAATTTACATTATTGTTTTTTGTAATGTTTTTATTTTTATTTAAAAACTCACTTTTTTATTTTTTAATCCTGCATGGCTTTGAAATATTAAGCCATTACTTGTAACTGTGAATGTTTTTTCAGAATGGTTAATTTATTATTTTCGTTTGTTAATGGATATTAGTATTTAGTAGGTGGTGGCAACAAAAGTATAGTATATAGCGAGACATAGAATTAGTAGAAATAAGTATGGTATACCGTTGGTGCTTTTAGAGCCGGTATCCATACCGGCTCATATATATTCGAGAATTTAATAGATCGAAAAGCAATACAAATAGTTGAGTTATTTCTATCAACCTCAAAAATGTAAATATTCTGTATACGCTTACCTGAACATAATCCTGTAGCACATCTACAATATTGCTGCACACACCTCTGGTATGGTCTTGGAAATGACTTGCGTTGAGATTTTGAACAGATACATAAGAGAATGATAAGAATCCCCCGTCGCCAAAAACCTTGAAGTCAAACCAAGACGGTCTTTGACAGGAATAGCTTTTCTGAAATTTGTGTCCTGTTTCCCGATTTTGGGTCCAATCTTATCCAATAAATATTGAAAAAAAAGTTTCTGAAACCCCCATTGCATCTATATTCGAGGTTCAACAAACCAACATCGTCCGAAATTAAATCATTGATAAGATCACTGCCACTGTATCGGGCCCTACTGCGGAGGCTCGGTCTGACCCAAAAACGTGGTTTACGTCGTTTTTTATTTTCTGCGATAATAATAAACGCTGCTGCGGCTATGAGTACGTCGTCGTTGTCGTACATTTTCTCTTGTACTGCCGAACCAGGCCGAACGCAGTGGAGACGGTCAAGCCGCGCGGCTTTTGCCACGCGGCCAGGCCGATCGGCCAAGCCGACGCAGTGGAGACGCGCCTAAACACCGAATCTATTCAATATGATAATGATGATTAATGGGGCTTAACGTCTCATATTTATGCAACGATGGCTAATCGAGACGATGAGCGGGTGACAATGAAGATGAGGATGAGAAAGACGATAATGAAGAATAAAGCCACATCCGAATCAGATCCATTGTACGTCGCGTGAGTCGTCATACGGGAGTCCAGCAAGGGAGGGCAGGGCCAAGTGGGAGGATAAATATTCAATGGGACAGTGGGGGGGAAGGGACAGGGTCTCCTTTTGTCGCCTCTTACGACTAGCAGAGTCACTCTGGGCCTATTCTTCCCCGGGCCCAGACGGGCGAATCTATTCAAAAGCTTGTAAATTAAATAAGCATGGTCGAGTCTATCGAAAGCTTTCTCAAGGTCACAATGAACAACTTCGAGCTGGGATTTCTGATTGATTGCATCGACTGCGGCCGATTGTAGCACCGCAAGGTTTGTGACACATGATTTGTTAGCCAAGAAACCGTGCTGGGCTTGTGACAGATAAGGGTGTACAAAGGTCACTAGGCGACGGTATATTAAGCCGCATTTACATCCACTTAGCGCTCGTAAATTAACTGACTGGTCCACTCAGAAATCTGAGAGATTCATGGTTTAAAAAAATAAATAGTATACATACGTTTAAGATTATTGCACAATAACCTACAACAAACAAACCTAAAATCTTAGAAACGAGCAAGGAGTTTGTAAGTTGTTGAAACATGGTTGTAAATGTTTGTGAAATTGTAATACAAAGAACAATCAGCTTCTTTTATGTTAAGACAGATATTTGCTTCCAGAACCTCGATCTCTATGTACACCAGTCTTATATACTGTAAATATTTTAAAAGGGAGGAAGAAAGCAACTTGAAGAAATGCTTTGTTTTGACGTACCGTGTATCAAGCATTAAAATGTTGTATTTATTTTTGTAAGAAAAACATAATGTGTAGCAGTAGGTGTACTTAGAAAACATTAACTTTTTGAATACTATTACAGTAATTTGTTATAATCAATTTAAGCAAACAGCATTTTCTTTGAAATGTATGTATAAATCAATGCATGTTAGAAGCTGGTAATAATAACTATGCTATGCTTCACAAAATCGATTTATCATGAAACATGATATCTTATTATATTTTACATAGATCTAGGCCAATATGTAGGCTATACATTAAACTTAAAGTGCTCATACATGTACAAACATAAACGTGTAGTTCTTACTTAATTTAATTCGGATGGCATTAATTTACCAAAAACGTAACCTATACTATACTTCTATTTTTAAATCAATGTATTTTAAAAGTTGGTAACAACTGCTATGGCATACTGCACAAGAACAGTTTTATCATGTGATGAAACATGAAATTCTTAAGTCAAAAGATATCATATTTTACATTGATTGAGACCTATGTCTTCTCAAAACTAACCGTATAAAAATAAACTTGTATGGCATCTCAAAAAGGAGGGCAGCTATTTTGCCCTTGATCCTTTGGACTGCTGCTTGATCTTGGCATCTCCTAAGCTCACAGGCAACTAACTGTCCAAAGACGTCTTCTTTATCGGGAGGAGGAGCCGGAGTCGAACTGGGTTTGTTGCTGGTTATTTTGTCGGCTATTGTAAGTAATGTTTCGTGAAATTTGGAATCATCGGTGTCCTTGCGCTTCACCCCACCTTTGCGGCCCTGCAGTGAGCTCTCCTCCGCATTAAACCATTGAGAGGTAGGGGATGCTGATGAGGGAGCAGAGGATGTAGCAAAAGATGAATGTGTAGCTGAGTGTATGGTGGGTGATGATGATTGCGAAGAGCCGGCTGACGGAACGGATGATGGTTTGAGTTTATGTGATATGGGCATAGGATTGCAGTGAGATGTAGATGGCTGGTTGGTGACTGATGACAGTTGGCTGAATTGAGTGTCGATGGAAGCTTCCACGTCCACCCAGGTGTCAGAAAGTTCAAAAAATTGTAGTTCCGAATCGGCATAGACAACCTCCTGGGATGCGGCATTAAAATTTGTCTTTGAACTTCTCCTTGTGCCCAAATATGGCTCCAGCCACGTCATTGCAGAATAGAGGTGCCATTTGGAATTGGGAACCTGTCCGGAACCAGATCGCCCCTGAGTGGTATTTCGTTCCCTCACAAACTTTTCCCTGAGAGATTTGAATCGGGCTTTGGCATCTTAAACTGGAATCACAAACATTTCAGTTAGTCTTTAGTACTGTAGGCCTACGCCTAAAAATGTACCCTATTGTATTGTATTGATTGTACCCTGTATTGCAGATACTACAATTATCCACAGAATAGGCCTATGGGGAGGTGAAATAACTTTCTATCAGCACAGATAGACCTACAACTTTCAATATTTCAAGTTCATTGACAAAAAATTAAAACCCCAATTTAACTTCTTTGGCACCAATGGTTTTTATTTCAACAACGACTAGTGCACTGCCTGCTTCAGTGTTGGCCACCTTCGATCAGTAGTGTGGAGCCATCTTCTACTTGCCCTTTTCCTCCAATCAGCCCCATATTTCATCTTCATATATCACCCACTCATTGTCTCGATTAGCCTCGTTGCAAAAATATGAGACGTTAAGCCCAAATAATCTATAAATCAAGCTAGGCCTAGACCTTTACGGTCTCCGGCCACCACTTAGGCCAACTGTAAAGGAGTAAGCGGTGGCTGGACCAGTTTTCGACCATTGAAAAATTGCTCTTACTGGTACACAGTCTAGGTAGGGCCTGGTACCTAGTTTGCTGTAAAGACTTGTTACCTGAGGCTTAGCCTAATAAGGGCTAGGTAGACCTAGGTCCCTAGGCCTAAGCCTAGTCATACTTCCTTACTAGGCCTAGCCTTAGTCTAGGTATGCCAATGATCCCAACAATTCCTACCTTTTGTGGGTTTCATATTTGCCTAGGGCCTACTTCGTATTAATTTCAAATAGCTGACTAAGGCCCTACGCATAAATGAGAATAAAATGAGTAAAAATCGAACTAAAAGTCACTTACCAGAGCAACCGCATGCTTCAGCAATACTCGCCCAAGCATTGTTCTTCGGGGCATCTTTATAATCGGAGCGCCATTTATCGTAGAGCACTTCGTTGCTCTGAACAAGAGTAATCACAAGACTATCGTCCATTATCTAATACCTCCGGAGCTTTTAAGCGCAGGCTACCTACTACCAGTGAATATCCATCTTTGTCTACAACCGTGCAACCTGTGTCCTGTAGCGAGAAAAGTTTGGTTATGTAGGCCTAGCTCAAGATTCCCGCGTTTCAACGGCAGTGGTTCGTATTTCTGGCAGTGGGAGTTTGTTCTGCGCATGCGTCAATTAACCAACTTTGATAAATTCAACATAAAGTTGAATTTGACTGAACTTTCATCATAGCTTGGCTTGGCGTACGTTGCGTTAATTTAACTAATTTCAATGTAGACGAGGACACTTGATTTGCACACGCTCAACTCGTGGGCGTACGCCAAGCCAAGTAAGTAAATTTACGAGCGTTAAGTGGATGTAAACGCGGCTTTACTTTCTCACACAAGCTGGCAAAAATGGGTGAAAGCGAGACCGGACGGTAATTTTTCACTTCTGATTTACTCCGTGATTTTAAAATTGGTGTAACATTAGCCTGTTTCCAGATAGATGGAAAACAACCCTCCTTAAAACACCAGTTAAAATTTTTACACAAAATGGTAGAAAGAGGTTCACGACAGTTTTTAATAAAAATTGCACTAATTTCATCCAAGGGAGACCCACGAGACTTAGCGACATTATCTATTAGTTGTGAGATTTCAGCTGCTCTGGTAGAGATAGTAGAGATACATTTTATTAACCAGTATTCTTGAATTAACACAGTCAAAAGCCTTTGAAAGGTCTATTTGCAAAATCAGCACATGCTTGTGCTGGTCCACCTGCCCAGGGACTGCTACCTTATCGTGGTAGGCAGGTTTGCGTGCTTTGTTGATCCCGAGAGCTAAGCCGGCGGAAGCGTATGCTTCTGGTAGGGCCACCCTAGCCGGACTGGTCAAGGAGGAGAAGTCAGACGAAGTGCAGTCCACAACCCCCTTCTTCCCTTTTCCACCCCGTTTCCCCTTTCCACCCCGCCCTCCTACTAACCCCTTTCCTCCAAACAGCCCCCTATTTCATCTTCATATATCACCCACTCATTGTCTCGATTAGCCTCGTTGCAAAAATATGAGACGTTAAGCCCAAATAATCTAATCTTGTGCTGGTCCAACTAACTCAAAACAGTGTTTACTAAAGAGGTTCTTGCCGTCTCTATAGATCTTTTTTCATCTAAATCCATGCTGCTTTTTTGATATTAAGTTATTTTCTTCCATATAGGTCAGTAACTTATCACCCATAGCTATTTCAAATACTTTAAATATTGCATTTAGATTACAGATTGGTATGTAACAGCTTGCATCTTTCCGATTCCCACCCTTAAAAATAGGGGTGACCTTGGCCAATTTTATAGCTTACGGAAATGTTTCTTCATCAAAAGATGTTTATTGAGTGAGGTCAAGGTTTATCAGGGGATAAGCACATTGTTTTAGTAGGCTACTTGAAATTCTCTCTGGTTATGCGGATTTTGTATTTTTTAGTCAAGTATAAAGCCCAGGACTTAACTTTCACTTACATATCGTAGCTCACAAACAATGCCCGAGTCCCGTAGTGGCTTAAAATCTGTTTTGGAATTATTAATTTTCCGATCTTGTTCCAATATTTTATTTAGAGCCTCACCAAAGTATTGATTTAGCAGACTAACTGCTTCCTCAGTACTAGTTGTTGACAACCCCTCTTCAGATTGCAACTGTATGTTTATTCCCGTGTCATTGACGGTTGACTCTTTTTCTATCTTTGTTTATATATTGCCAAAATGTTTTACTTTTGCACTAAGACTGTCTAACCTGTTACCCAAGGGCTTTTGCCTTGGCCTCCTTTATTTGCTGTCTATACTCTTTTTTGTACTTCTATCCTTGTCATGATTCTTTATCAGTTTTAGCCTGTTTGCTGTTTTCTTGATTTTTTCCCTTAAGCCTCTAATCGTAGGTGTTATCCACCTTTTCCCTGATTTATCTGTAAGCCCCACTTTTCCATTTTTTTTTCAGCGGAAATAATACATTAAACAAACATTTAACAATATCAGCAAAGCCTGCCCAGGGACTGCTACCTTATCGTGGTGGGCAGGTTTGTGCGCTTTGATGATCCCGAGAGCTATGCCGGCGGAAGCGTATGCTTCTGGTAGGGCCACCCTAGCCGGACAGGTCGAGGAGGAGAAGTCAGACGAAGTGCAGTCCACACCCTAATTCCCTTTCCTCCCCTTTCCTCCAAACAGCCCACTATTGCATCTTCATCTATCACCCACTCATCGTCTCGATTAGCCTCGTTGCAAAAATATGAGACGTTAAGCCCAAATATCACTATCAATATCAGCAAAGACCTCATACTTAATATTAACATTGTTTTGATCATAAACTATCTGCCAAATCTGTGCTGTTAGCTTTTGAATAAAAGTTTCAATGATTTTCAAGCCCATACCTTGTCATATGTGGGTGATCCACTGTACTAATAGGCCTAGGTTGGGAATAACTCAATCATCTTGGCCTCATCCTGCCCAGGGACTGCCACCTTATCGCGGTGGGTAGGTTTGCGTGCTTTGTTGATCCCGAGAGCTATGCCGGCGGAAGCGTATGCTTCTGGTAGGGCCACCCAAGCCGGACTGACCGAGGAGGAGAAGTCAGACGAAGTGCAGTCCACACCCCAATCCCCTTTCCCCCCACTGTCCCATTGAATATTTCTCCTCCCACTTGGCCCTGCCCTCCCTTGCTGGACTCCCGTATGACGACTCACGCGACGTACAATGGATCTGATTCAGATGTGGCTTTATTCTTCATTATCATCTTTCTCATCTTCATTATTACCCGCTCATCGTCTCGATTAGCCATCGTTGCATAAATATGAGACGTTAAGCCCCATTAATCAATCACGCAATAAAACAATAAGTAACGAGTTACATTATCTTGGTGGCGCAAAATGACCTAACTGGTTGAAGCGCCCTTAAACCCAATAAACTCAAACTCGGACTGGTCGAGGAGAAGTCAAACGAAATGCAGTCATCACCCAAATCCCCTATCCTCCCCTTTCCTCTTTTCTCACGCGCCCTCCTACTTGCCCCTTTCCTCCAAAGAGCCCCCAACTTCATCTTCATTATCACCCACTCATTGTCTCGATTAGCCTCGTTGCAAAAATATGAGACGTTAAGCCCAAATAATCAATTCTATATACCTTGTTATATGTGGGTGATCCACTGTACTAATAGGCCTAGTTGGGAATAACTCAATCGTCTTGGCCTCATGATCCGCTAGAGCAGTTACAACAACCGATGTCTTACATAGCCTATCATTTACATTTGTCAAAATATTGTCTTTTGCTGTAGCACTACTATACACTGCACTGTGTAGCACTGTGTAGCACCACTTACAGTAGTTACTGTTCGAGTTGGGACATTAATCGTAGCTCGGACTCCACATGCATTAAGAACCTCTGTAAATGTCTTGCTGACCTACAGTAATTCTCCTTCAACACGTCCTTATTAAAGTCTCCACAATTAACCACATGCTTGTGCCCAAACCAGGGCCGGATTTAGGTGTCCGCTGGCACAATTCGGTAGGCGGCGCCGCGGCGCTGTCACGGAACAACGGAATTTCACAAATTAAGCAAAAATGCTGATAAATAAATAACAACGAAATATAAACATCATAATATTTTCTCCTAGATATTCTGAGTTCTGACCGTTCGCGTAAACCACAACAGCTGGTTGTTTCGTAATCTCCTTACTAATTATCTTCATCCCAAGTTCCTCTGTCCTGATTCCCCCAAATACATTCACCTCACATCCTAGCTGGGATAAATATTCTCCCGCACCCCTTATCAGCGAATCTCTTATAACCGGGACTGCTATATGTCCGCTGGCAATTTCGTATGTATTTTAAGAATCTTCCTGTCCTTCATTATCTAGGCCTTCATTCTCTAGTACTACTTCTTGTTGTTGAACAGCTGTTGTTTGCACGGTTCTTGCAGCTTTTCAGACGTCCGCTGGTCTTTGCTTCGATGAAGCCAATATTTAACTTCATCCTCCACCATTTCTGCTGTTACATCATTGTGTCCAGCATTGCGCCTTACTGCAACTAAAGAAACATACATTGAAATGAGAGCACACACATGCGCAGCGCATGAAACATAAGGGCCTCAGGGGCCTGCCAGAACAATACACTGTTCAGCTGGTGATTATGACATGTGGTGGTAGATTCTGAAATAAACACATTTGAAGCATAACATGAGTGTAAATATCATTGACTTGTTAATAATATCATGTACTTGCCATATATAAAATTATTACTGAGTACAGGTACAGTAATACTAATCTATAAAATTTAGTTCTAAAATGAACATGAGTATAAAATCATTGACTTGTTAATAATATGACTTGCCTTGTATAAAATTATTACTGAGTACAATAATTAATACTAATCTATAAAATTTAGTTCTAAAATGAATTTAAAAAAAATGAGGAAAGACAACATGTTTTTTAATGATAGAAATCACAATTGTCACTTAGTGTTAAAGTCTGGATATCTTGCAGTTGGACCATAATTAATAAATGATCAAAGAAGAATGTCCTGTCAGATTATATTAAGCCCACCTTGGTTTTGTTGCTAGCTTATCCACTAGACCCTGTAACATTACTCTGGCATGAAGGCATATTTGGCCAGCTTCTTATTAGTTAAACAACAAACTTAACTAGCGAGTCATATCCACACATTATATTTAATAAAGTAGGCCGGACTACTACATGATTAATTAGTTAGGCCCAATATAATTCAGTAGCATGGGCGTAAAGATTGGCAAAAAGTATCGATATATCGAAACCGATATAAATATAAATAGCGATTTTGTATCGATATTATTGCAGTCACCCGGTCAGACAGATACATCGGTTGTATTGATACTTTATGAGCGTAAGTGCCGAGCGGTTAAAGACGAGCGAGTGTTCTCTAAAACATTTTTTCAGTAAAAGTGCTTTTAATAATAATGTAGGTAGCCTATGTATATCGTGTCGATAGGCCTATATCGATGCAATGCGCGGCATAAAAGCCGATATTTTGTATCGATACACGAATAAAATGTGCCCATCTACGGTTAAGTTTGGAAAGTTTGCACTTTCCAAACTAAAGCGTAACCCAAAGTTAGTTTACAGTTAAGGTGTTGGTCATGAACATTTGTGCATTGTTGGTTTTGAAAGTTTGCACTTTCCAAACTTTTCCGTAACCCAAAAGTAAATTTACAGTTAAGTTTTGGTCATGGACATTTGTGCTATCTTGCATAAGGCAAACCTTACGTCAAGTTATAAGTAAGCGGTTAAGTTTAATCGTGAATGGGCCTAATGCTTTATTTCCAATACATAGTAGCGACTAAACAATTTTACATGTTATAAAGCAATGACCCTTAGGTTACCTTTATAGTAGCCTGCTGCCTGTGACGTTTCCTTTAATTATAATGGAATATATTTGGTGTTCATTACAAATGTTTTGTTTACTGTTTATGATTTATGACAATTAGGTATATGAATTAACTCACTACAGATTTAAAAGACTAGTTTTCAAACACAAACACACTTCCTATTAGGTTGACGGCCTGACGACCACTGACTCCCTCCCTCGCCAGCTACGTCCCGTTGGCCCACTCCAACCTCGGGCATGCGGGGGTGAGGGCAGCCTGGACTCTAGAACCAGGGACCAGGCCTGCTAGGTTGGATGCAGGGTGATACTGTACATGACCCCCCCCCCCCCCCCAGATTCAGTAACGCCCGTGAAACGTCGACAGAAAGAAGGTATTAAATCTATGTAATACAAGAACATTATTCCTGCCCAGGGACTGCTACCTTATCGTGGTGGGCAGGTTTGCGTGCTTTGTTGACCCCGAGAGCTATGCCGGCGGAAGCGTATGCTTCTGGTAGGGCCACCCTAGCCGGACTGGTCGAGGAGGAGGTCAGACGAAATGCAGTTCACACCCTAATCCCCTTTCCTCCCCTTTCCCCTTTCCTCACGCGCCCTCCTTCTTGCCCCTTTCCTCCAAAGAGCCCGCAATTTCATCTTCTATATCTCCCACTCATCGTCTTGATTAGCCAAGTTGCAAAAATATATGACGTTAATCCTAAATATCAATCAATCAACAAGAACATTATTAAGTAACATAAAAGTCACAAACCAAAAAGAACAAACATACAAACATAGTGGCAATAAGTCATGTAGCACAAAGCCTACTTATATTACTAAGAGTACTACAAAGCATACACAAGGTTACGATATATCATACAAATGTAAACGTGGCACTAGGATTAATACACACTGCACATAGAGAGGACGTGATACGAACACACACACAAGTGTATCCAACGGATAGATGTACCATCATCAAGTGGCTGTATCCCGCACGTAACGTCGGAGGTTGACAGTGTTGTACGTCCCAACATATTTATCGTTATCGTCGGCCAAACGATAAGCATTATGCTCAATTATTTGAACCACTCGGAATGGACCTTTGTAAAGAAGAAAGAACTTAGAAATGGTTTTATCAATAGCCGATGACAAGTTGTGATCCCGAAGCAAGACCTTAGCCCATGACTAAAGATTTCACCATGCTCTGTGGTACACATGCTTTCCACGTGGTATCAGGGCCACCGCGGTGAAATAAGACATTGTCGTGGATGATATGAGCTTCCTTGCCATTAACGATATTGCCCTCCGCTTGTGTTGCCAACGAGTCAATAATGGAAGAAAGTGTAATGTCTTCTCTTTAGCGGACAAGCAGCTGCTTGACAAGCTCTTTCAAATTGTGATTCGCGCTCTGTATCCACGCATGCAGGTTCGCGATACGCAGAACGTTGTCGTTTTCTTCTCACGTAGGAACACGCGATAACGCGTCAGCTACAACAGTCTCACGACCTGGGCAGTATTTAATGGTGAACTGGTACTCTTGCAAGTTGCAACACAAGTATCCAGCGAGCCAAGCGATTGCTATGTAGTTTACATTGTCTCATGAAGGAAAGCGATTTATGATCGGTCCATATTGTAAATGGGGCGCCTATGAGATATTGACGAAACTTCATTACACTCCAGACCACCGCAAGAGTTTCGTTCTCAGTAACGAAATATCGCAGTTCGGGTCCCTGCAGTGTTCTACTCGCAAATGCCTATAACCCTCTTGTCGCCATTACTGTCAATCTGGCATAACTGTGCTCCCAACCCGATATCAGAGCTGTCCGTTTGAAGGTGAAACCCCACATCAGAAAATGGATATTTGAGCATGACAGCATGTAATAATGCATGTTTAACATCCTCCACAGATCTAATCAACTGTGCATCCCACTTCCACTTTACGTTCTTTTTTAGTAGTGGTCAACAGCGGGGCAACAAGGTCAGAGTGGTTTTGTGTAAACCTTCGATAGTAGTGACATAATCTCAGAAACCGTCGGAGCTTTCTAACAGTTCGCCATCGGCACATTATGGCTGGTAAAGTAATACTCCATACCGTTTAAGAAATCCATCGGGTGGATAGACCCGTCGTCACCAAAACATGGCAGATTGGCCTGGTTACTGATCGTAACGAACAGAACTACCGGTTGAAATGTGGAACCGGTCGACGCTACGCCACTGTTAGCTTCGTTAGGCACGCTCGGAGCGAGACCCGGGTCGGGAATAGCTAGCGCCGTACGCTCCTCTACCGCCCGACGCTACGCCACTCTTAGCTTCGTTAGGCACGCTCGGAGCGAGACCCGAGTCGGGAACAGCTGGCGCCGTACGCTCCTCTACCGCCCGACGCTACGCCACTGTTAAATACGCTCGGAGTGAGACCCGGGTCGGGAACAGCTGGCGCCGTACGCTCCTCTACCGCCCGACGCTACGCCACTCTTAGCTTCGTTAGGCACGCTCGGAGCGAGACCCGAGTCGGGAACAGCTGGCGCCGTACGCTCCTCTACCGCCCGACGCTACGCCACTGTTAGGCACGCTCGGAGCGAGACCCGGGTCGGGAACAGCTGGCGCCGTACGCTCCTCTACCGCCCGACGCTACGCCACTGTTAGGCACGCTCGGAGCGAGACCCGGGTCGGGAACAGCTGGCGCCGTACGCTCCTCTACCGCCCGACGCTACGCCACTGTTAGGCACGCTCGTAGCGAGACCCGGGTCGGGAACAGCTGGCGCCGTACGCTCCTCTACCGCCCGACGCTACGCCACTGTTAGGCAAAATTCTGTAACATTCAGAATTTTATCGCGAATGAAACATGCATATGAAATAAACATGCAATCTCAAAAACAAGGGTCACCTCATTAAATTGGTACAAGAGCATAATATGTAGCAGGTGAAACACTGGCTGTTAATGTGTACCTATCCATCCTTGGTGTCTACGTGGTGTAAAGCAAATGTAGCCTAGAGGCTTAATTGAGAAACAAATTAATCCTGCAGATGTATAAATGCCTTATAGGGCCTACTTACTTTTCATACGGGCAAGATTTGTTTCCTCTGCCAGTCTTGTTTTTGTTTTCAAGAATGTTTTTGTATGCCCGCTCCAAAGTTTTCCATTTGTTTTCACAGTAGGTTTGTTTGTTTTACATGCATAGTTTAGTGTAACGTGTAAGTGAGTGTAGGCCAATTGTAGGCTTTTACACTTGATTTTGCTTCGCGTCACCCAGAATAAGAAAACGCTTTTTGTCTACACCCTACACTAAGCTTTACACTGACCTACTTACGTTTTGAGGTTATGGTGTGCATGCTCACATTATTTTCGTATATAGTCCAAAAGAACCCTAATATACATTTACTAATAATTTTAAATGCAATAATTTATTATTTAAGTGCTGCGGTTTTACCATCGGTGGAAATAGAATGCGTTTTTTATGATAAGTGATCTTCTTATTTTGAACTGACACATTTGTTTGGCGTCTTTAAATTACACTTCACTTGCTGCATGAGCCGAAAAGCAGTTGTAGAAAGTGCTACACAAAGTGTAGCACTGAGTTAAAACAAACGCCTTACACTTAGCTACACTTAATACCCAAACGCCTTTTAGAGGGATTGAGCCTACACTAGTGTAAAGTGTAGGTTAGTGTATGTAAAACAAATGAACTTATTGCTGTGAACTGCAGTGGAATCCATAGGAAGACATTCCCTCCTGTATCAACTCCCACATTTTTTAACGGTTTTAATTTTTCTTTCCTCTACATCTATTTTTGTGTACCTGTAGAAATCAATGAGGAGCTTGGTTCCTCTCTCCTCCCACTCGGCAACAGAAAGCGACGGCCTGCAGTGTTACACTCTCGGCTACATTAACCTCCCGACTGCAACCCGCCACATCAAGTGCATCCGTTTGCTGCTCGTCGACAGAAGGTATGATTGATAATCGAGTTTGCAAAAGTATTATTGTCTATTGCAATTTTCTGGTTCTTTGTCATATCAACAGGACTTTTACCAACTGTTTAAAATCATCTAAAATAAAAAGAAGTGCAACACATATATTGTATGTTTTGTTGTATAAATTTCAGCACACGCCTCATTTTTTTGCAATGCAACCTAAGGTCATACACAAATTTTGTAGGCCTAGCCTAGTTATAAAGAGACAGTCTTTCCTTGGGCATATTTCACTTGAAAAATGTGAAACGTTTTAGGTAAAATGAGAATCTTCTAGGCCTATCTAGCAATAAGTGTTCCTAGTGTAGGTAGGCCTAGAGTTTGGTCTAGGCATATTGTCCTCCCTTTGTGGTAGGCCTAGTGGACCTAACATAACATCATCAACATCTAGGCCAAGACATACATGGCCTAAAATGAGTCAAGCTAAACTCGTTTAGTGTTTATATATTTTCTTACCTAACAAACGAAATAAATAACAATCGTCTTCAATAAGGTGTTGGCCGTTTTCTCCTCGTACAATTGGTGCTTCTATCACGAAAGACATGTTGTTGGCCTAATCTGCATTAGATGACTACAGTAGTATTACATTTAAGAAGCGTAGGGATTGAATGGAGAGCGGCTTCGGTCGTGGGTATTGTAGGCGCGTCAAGCGTGTTATCTTTTTTATTATTATTAAGCCTTTATTTGCAACAGAATGTACATTCCACAAGCGCAAATGAAATAGATTAAACAAACGACACAAAGAGCATACAGATACCTATAAATACTTATAAATTAACACTTACATCAGAAACTTAGTATATGTGCGTGTGCGTGTGGGTGTGTTACATTGTGTAAATATGTTTACAATGATTACAGTACAATTTTCAGATTATTTTTGAAGGTTACAAAGCTATTAAAGTTAAGATCCATGGTTCTGTTTTTGGAGGACAATTCATTGAATGTAGCAATTGAAGCCTGTTAATACACGAGTAGGGAATCCTACTTTTTTCTGTTGATTTCTTGTAAAACGTGTCGGGGCATGAAAATTTAGCTGTGCAAGTAATTTGGAATCTATTTTGTGAGTAAGTTTATATAAATATACCATGTCAATGAGAGTCCTCCTGTTTCGAAGAGTCATTAAATTATTTACTGAGCAATATTCTTTATAGTCTTTTCTGTGGTACTGAGTATTGGACTGAGCACATTGTAGTTAAATGTATCTCTTTTGGATCCTTTCCAACCCTTTTATTTTTGTTTTATGGTGGGGATTCCAAATAACACTCGCGTATTCGACTTGGGGCCTAACAATAGTAGCATATAACAACCGATTAGTCGATTCAGCAAACACTTAGAAACAATTTCTTTTCATTAGGCCTAGCAGCTTGAAGGCTCTGGGAGTTATGTTATCAAAGTGCTTGCTGAATGACATATCACTTGAGATACGAACGCCGAGATCTAGAACCGTTTGCACCCTGTTAACGTTAATATCGTCTATCGAGTATGCAAAAGTGACTATATGCTTTGTTTTGTTGGTAAAAGTTATAACGTTGCATTTTGGTACATTTAAACAGAGTTTCCAAGTACGGCACCACAAAGCAAGCCTGTCCAAGTCTCTTTGTAACTCTACACATTCCCTTAAGGTGTTTATAGGTCGGTAAATTTTCAGATCATCTGCGTACATAAGGTATTTAGATGTCGTGAAACATTTCGGTATGTCATTAACATAAAGAGTAAAAAAGAAAGGTCCTAGGATCGATCCTTGTGGAACGCCGGAGGTCACGTATACAGTCTTCGACGAGAATCCATCTACGACGACACGCTGGGTTCTACCATCTAGATAACTCGTCATAAGACTGAACAGCTTGCCACATATCCCAAATCCAGATAGCTTATGGAGCAGTAAGCGGTGGTCTACACTTTCGAACACTTTTGAAAAGTCTTTGTACACAGAATCTAATTGGGTCTTATTGTTGAAACTATTGCATATGTCTACAGTGTATTCTGAGAGATTTGAAATGGTTGATCGGTCCTGCCCATGGACTGCTACCTAATCGCGGTGGGCAGGTTTGCGTGCTTTGTTGATCCCGAGAGCTATGCCGGCGGAAGCGAATGCTTCTGGTAGGGCCACCCTAGCCGGACTGGTCGAGAGGAGAAGTCAGACGAAGTGCAGTCCACACCCCAATCCCCTTTCCTCCCCTTAATCCTTTCCTCACGCGCCCTCCTACTTGCCTCTTTCCTCCAAAGAGCCCCCAATTTCATCTTCATTATCATCCACTCATCGTCTTGATTAGCCAAGTTGCAAAAATAAAAGACGTTAAGCCCAAATATCTGTCTGGTTGATCGGTGTTTAACAAAGCCATGTTGCTCTGGGGCAATATGTCTGGACACGTGTTTGTAGAGACGGGCATGAACTAATTTTTCAAACACTTTGGATAATATAGTGATATGGGTCTGTAATTTGACACGTTATAGCGGCTACCTTTCTTTAGGACTGGAGTGACATTTGCCATCTTCCATCGAGCGGGAAACGTTCCGGTTTGAATGGCTTTGTTGAAAAGTTATGAGAGAGGTATAGCTATTGATTTGTGGCATTGTTTAAAAACTCGGGTTGGAATTTCGTCCGGCCCAGGTAATTTGTTGTTGACGAGGTTTTGTAGGCCAACTTCAACCTCGTTTTGAGAGATCTGAAACGAGGACAGTTTTTCGTCACCGTACTGTGGGGCAGGAGAAAGAGCTTCACTTCCGCTTGACTTAGGGAGATATATTGTATAGAAATAGTAGTCCAGCATCAAATGGAATCCTGTGCAATTTCGAGGAAAGAGTATAGCACCATATACTAATGTGTTCATAAGGTTTCACAGTATTTAGCGCACTTTGGTGCCAGAGCGATATCCGCGACTGGGGGCGGGGGCGGTGCCCCCAATTTTGGCTACGCATTGCATTGAATATCGCTCAATTACGGCCAAACGGTTGGTCTGACAACGAAAATGATGATTATAAAATATATTTGTGTTTATTTGATAAATATTTCCTTGTCACAATTATTCATGTACGGTACATAGTGCGAAAGTTATCGTCAATTAAGTATAAAATTAATATATTCTCAATATATAAAACCATGGGACAACCATATATTATCAAAACATTACAAACACATTCATACACGTTTAGAAATATCAGAGTGTTGCCATATCGGTGATTTTTTTTCATAATTTTATCTTAAAGCGATTGGTATTAGGAAAGTATTAAAGACAAGAATGCGTGGGGCTTTTGTGCGCCTGCTAAACACAAGTTTAATGCATAGAAGCATTGGCAATCATAATATTGTACTATTTCGAAAGAAAAGTACACTTATATCTTCGTTTTAGCTTGTAAAATAATAATTTGGATGGTGCCAAGCTCCAAAATTAGGCGTTTACAAGTTATACATAAAAAACAAAATGGCCGACTCTCATGAGGTTTGTCCTATTTATCTTCACAATCGTGCATTTTTTGGCAAAACTTAATATGACAAAAATTGTTGCTAGTAACATTCTACATACATATGATACTTGGATATTTTCATAGGAAGTACTACTTACGTACAAATTTAATTTGCAATTAATTTTCAATTATGTGTGCATCTGAACTCAAATGTACAAAACTTGGCTCCCGTTCGCTTCTTGATGAAGCAACTGTGACCTACGGGAGTGGTCTTAATATCTTATTTTAAGCTCATCAAATAATAATATTGATGGTGCCAAGCTCCAATGATAGGCGTTTACGAGTTGCATGTGAAAAACAAAATGGCTGTCACTTCAGGTGGTTTTGGCAATTTATCTTCATAACCCTACTATTTATGACAAAATCTAACATGACAAAAAATATTCCTTGTAAAATTCTACATACAATTCATATTCAAGTATTTTCATATGATTTACCATTTACCTACAAATTTAGATTTGTGTATGTTAATCTGTACTCAAATGTAGAAGCATTGGCTCCCCTGGGCTACTTGATGAAGCAAGTATGGACTTTGGGAGTGGGCTCAATCTCTTCCTTTTAGCATATAGAATAATAATTTTGATGGTGCGAAACTCAAGTACTAGGCGTTCAAGAGAAACACGCAAAAAACAAAATGCCCGCCAATAGAGTGTATTCAGATGTACATCCGTCGGTTGTTTGATGAAGCAAGTATAGGAGTGGGCTCAATCTCTTCTTTATAGCTTATAAAGTAATAATTGTGATGGTGCCTACCTTAAATATGGGGCATTATCGAGTTACACGTAAAATACAAAATGGCCACCACTATAGGTAGTTTTTCCAATTTACCGTCATAACCGTACGTTTCATGACAAAATCTAATATGACAAAAATTGTTTCTTGTAAAATTGTACATACATATGATATTTACATTTTTTTATAGGACTTGCTATTAACCTAAAAATTAAAATTTCTCCATGTTAATTAGTACTAAAATGTTTTTTTTTTACGTGTTTCTCTTGAACGCCTAATACTAGAGTAATGAGTTTGGCACCATCGAAATTATTATTCTATAAGTTAAAAGGAAGAGATTGAGCCCCTTCCCATAGTCCATACTTGCTTCATCAAGAAGCCCAGGGGAGCCAATGCATGTACATTTGAGTACAGATTAACATACACAAATCTAAATTTGTAGGTAAATGGTATATCATATGAAAATACCTGAATATGAATTGTATGTAGAATTTTACAAGGAATATTTTGTGTCATGTTAGATTTTGTCATAAATAGTACGGTTATGAAGATAAATTGCCAAAACCACCTGAAGTGGCAGCCATTTTGTTTTTCACATGCAACTCGTAAACGCCTATCATTGGAGCTTGGCACCATCAATATTATTATTTTATGAGCTTAAAGTCGATCGATGAAGTGAACTACCCATTCAATACAACAACTAAACTATTCAAATTAAATGGACATGAAAAAATACTTTTTTTTTATTCTAAATTATGAATTTCAAGAATTTTCTTGAAATTATATATATTTTTTTATAAATAAAGTATATTTATAGTTTCTAATTTGAGTAGATTTGACGTAAAATTGACACACCAACACGAATATCTCGAAAACGGATCGCGTTCGATCATCTTTTTCAAACGTATTCATGTTAATCATGAAGTTATCTACATTTAGGACGAAAATTTGTTACAATATCACAGTACCGTACCGAACGCCGTGCGAGTAACATGTATTAGAGAATCGCTCCTCATAGTACATAGTACAGCGTGTGTATCGTGCAAAGCTTACACAGAGTGCGTAATTGTGTGATAGTTCAACTTGCTTACCTAGTGAATAGTGATCTATCTAAAAGTCAAATGATTAGGAATTGGCTAGGCTGGCTGTTCAAACCATGATGTCCATCAAAGGATTAAGTACACGTCAATTTAATGGGGCTTCGTCCAGAGCAGCAGGTACCACAGGCGAGGTAGGAAGTTCCAAAAAGAAACGTAAAAATAACGAAGAAGGCATGGAGCTCGACTCTCAAGCCAACATACCCACATCAAACCGCTTCGACTCACTTTCTGAGTCCGACGGAGACGATGAAGACTTGAAAAGCGATAAAGAAAACACCACACGTGATTCAGATACACAAGGTAACAAAGAAAAAATTCCCCCTATCGTCCTCTACCATTTTGTAGACGAACATACAAAATCGTTTAATACTCTCAGGGCACAACTCAAAGAAGATTTTCAACTCAATTACAAAGGTGATAGAGTAATTATCAAAGCCAAAAATAGAAAAGACTACGATATAATAATATCTACCCTCAACGCTAATAAATTGGAATTCCACACGTATACTCCAGCGCCAGACCGTGAACTTCGATTAGTCATGAAAAACATGCCTCCAAATCTCTCAACAGACGAAATTCTTTCCGACCTCAAAAGACTGTCCCTAAAACCATTAAAAGTAACCCAAATGATCAAGAAAACAAATGACAGCGCAAACGCAGTTCAACACCACAAGTACCCAATGTATATAGTAACCTTCGAGAAAGGAACGCTCGCGAGTGACGTCTTTAAGAACACGAAAGTTTGCTACTGCATCATCAAATGGGAAAAATTTAAAAATTTCTCGGGAGTCACACAGTGTTATAACTGTCAATCCTTCGGACATATTGCAAAAAATTGTAACAAACTATCCAAGTGTGTTAAATGTGCCGGGTCGCACCAAACTAAAGACTGTAAAAAACCTATAGATACAACTCCTATATGCAGTAACTGCAATGGCCCCCATCCCGCTAGTTATCGACAGTGTGAAAGCTATGCTAAACAACTTAGCATTAAACTAAACCGAATCAACCACCAGCAGCGACGCGAAAACCAGGGGCCCCCCGCCCGCTCTACTCAAGAATACCCCCCACTGCCAGCAACTTCGAGAGCATCTCCACCTCGCCAGGACGCAGCAACGACCCCAGCGACCACCACAGCCCAAAACCAATCTACCACAGGTGACATTTTTTATATAGTCAGTGAAGTGAAAAACCTTGTTTGCAACGTTAATTTTCAGAATATCAAATCTGTAATCGTAAACACGATAAATAAGATTAAACAATCTACTGACAATATTACAAAAGTAACAGCCTTGCTAGAAGGACTTATTGAACTATTCATTAGCAATGGCAGCTAGACCAATTAACATACTATTTTGGAATTGTAACTCCATTATCTCCAAAGACAAAATCAGTGAACTCGAACTTCTAGCCAGAACAAAACAACTAGATATAATAGGACTCAGCGAAACTAAGCTAACTCCCCGCCATTCTCTCAAAATAGCGGGATTTACAGTTTACAGAAGTGACCGTGATCGAGCTGGAGGTGGCGTTGCTATAGCTGTCAACAATAATATTCACCATTCCATGTTTATACTTCCAGCGCTACGTAAACTTGAGGCAGTCGCTGTTGTTATCTACTGCCGCACTTATCAGGTAACCTGTGTGTCAGCATACAACCCGCCCCAAGGCCAACTGGACTTACGGGACATTAGTTGTCTACTTAGGACCAATAACAAAGTCATGATAATGGGTGACCTAAATGCTAAGCACATCAGCTGGAACTGCTCTGTTAACAACAGAAGTGGAATTACTCTCCTGCAACACGCATTTGAAAACAACTACATCATAGCGGCCCCGTCTGAACCAACGCATTACCCCTCTCAACACAATTTTAAACCAAGCGTTCTAGACATTGCTCTACTTAAGAACCTGCCGCATGTGTCAGAGCTCGAGTCACTGCCCGACCTTCCTTCAGATCACAATCCAGTTTTATTTTGCCTCGACCAACACATGACTCCTGTCACACCTAAACTGATAAGAAACTATAAGCAAACCAATTGGAGGACATTTCGGGAAGAACTCGATAAACTCATACCAATCAACCCCAACTTTACAAACACTGCAGACATAGACAACTTTGCTGAACACCTAGTCAACTCTATCAACAAAGCATCGGACGCAGCTGTCCCCCTAACCCCTGTAACAACAACAAGACAAGAACTACCGCTAATCATCAAAACTCAGATCAAGACACGCAATAGACTACGCCACGAATGGCAGAAGAAGAGAGATCCTGCTACACTGCGTTGTCTACGAACTCTTTCGCACAACATTAAACAAAAAATCAAAACATGGAGAAATACCCAATGGAACAAATTTCTACTAACCCTACGACCTACAGATAATTGCTCCTTATGGAAAACGGCTAGATATTTTAAAAGAAAACACTCAGCAATACCACCATTAGAAACACCAACCGGCCACGCTTATACAGACGAAGACAAAGCAAATACTTTAGCAGACAACTTCGAGCGCATACATACGCAAAATGACGCATTAAGTACTCGGCATCACGAGCGCCATGTCAATACAATAATACGATCATTCTCTCAAGAATCACTGTACCCACGCGAAGATTGCCAACTAGCCACACCGAAAGAAATAGCACGGATTATCAGACAGAAAGACAATAAAAAATCACCTGGCGCAGACGCAATACCTAACATCGTACTTAAAAACATTTCAAAAAAGTGCCTAATAGCTTTCACCATATTTATCAATCACATCCTAATGACATCACACTTCCCTAAAATCTGGAAAACAGCCAAGGTGTTGGCATTTCCCAAACCAGGCAAAGTCCAATCGGTTGCTACCAGCTATAGACCAATAAGTCTTCTCTCCAGCCTCAGCAAAATTGTTGAAAAAATTATTCTTGTCCGATTAAACAACCACATAACTGACAACAAGATACTAATTCCAGAACAATTCGGTTTTCGTAAACACCACTCCACTACGGCGCAACTCACACGTCTCACCGAGCATATTGCGACTAAGTTTAACGCCAATCAACATACCGGTATGCTTCTTCTTGATATTGAAAAAGCTTTCGACTCAGTATGGCACAATGGCCTCTTATCTAAAATGATTGGATACAATTTCCCTAATTATCTGATTCGTCTAACCAAATCATATTTGACTGATAGGATCTTTTTCGTATCTATTAAAAATAAACAATCAACTAAACGTCCCATTGCAGCGGGGGTGCCTCAAGGTTCCCTACTCGGCCCAACCCTTTTCTCGCTGTACATAAACGACATCCCACGCATACTACATGTATTCATTAGCATATTCGCCGATGACACCGCGATCTACACCTCTTCATATCGCCCAGGCACGATACAACGACGACTTCAACTGGCAATCAACAAACTCAGAAGATACTTCCATAAATGGAAAATCAAAGTTAACGACATGAAAACTTCAGCAATATTCTTCACCAAACGTCGACCGCCTGTCAAACCGGAAGTGACCATTGATGACACACCGGTTCCATGGTCAATGCTGGTAAAATATCTTGGCGTGTACCTCGACTCACGACTCACATTCACTCAGCACATCAATCGCAAAATACATCAAGCCTACGCCTCAATGTCACTACTCTACCCGCTCCTCAACAAAAACAGCAAGCTACACATAAAAAATAAACGCCTTCTTTACACAATGATTATCCGGCCAATACTAACCTACGCAGCGCCAGTGTGGAGTTCTACGTCCAAAACTAACTTCAAAAAAATGCAAGTCGTGCAAAACAAGTGCCTCCGTATGATTGGGAACATACCCAAATTTACCCTTATACAAGTGATCCACAACTTTTTCAAACTCCCTACAATCTACGATTTTGCATTTAAACTGACGGACAAATTCTACCAATCATGTGATAAAAATTCCACCAGCAGTCTGATTCATAGTCTAGGACAATATAACCTTCTTTCACTACCGTTCAAGCGATACAAACATAGACTTCCTAAACATATACTACTTAAATAATCATCCATCGACCAAGTTCAACCACACAAATTACAAGATTCTTTATTTAATGTACAAGTGCCAAGTGCGTCACGTGTGTGGGGTTTTTTTTATAATTTTTTTCCCCTGACAATATCATAAGTTATATTTTTAGACACTAAGTGTGCTAACCCTAAGTATACCTAAGTAGGAAGTTAAGAACTATTTTTTCTCAGATTTTTGTTCTAGGAATTCCTATTTAATAATCTTTATGTTTGATTACCTGTACCTATTATTTGTTAATAAAGTTATTATTATTATTGTTACAATATATTACTTTTTGAAGGTGCTACGCAAAGTTATACGATTGAAAGTGTAGGTTTTTGTTCAGTTATAATGTATAACATAGGGAATTCAACGCATTTCAACACTCAATAAATAAAAAACTAATAGCGGTAGGTGCATATTTTTTTCTACAATATTCACAAGCTTAATCTCAACTTGCAGTACATACAATTTGAATAATTTATATTACATGTGCAGTTATCATCGATCGACTTTAAAAGAAGAGATTGAGACCACTCCCTTAGGTCACAGTTGCTTCATCAAGAAGCGAACTGGAGCCAAGTTTTGTACATTTGAGTTCAGATGCACACATACAAAAATTTAATTTGTACGTAAGTAGTACTTCCTATGAAAATATCCAAGTATCATATGTGTGTAAAATTTTACTAGAAACAATTTTTGTCATATTAAGTTTTGCCAAAAAAGGCACGATTGTGAAGATAAATAGGAAAAACCTCATGAGAGTCGGCCATTTTGCTTTTTATGTATAACATGTAAACGCCTAATTTTGGAGCTTGGCACAATCCAAATTATTATTTTACAAGCTAAAACGAAGTTATAAGTGTACTTTTCTTTCGAAATAGTACAATATTATGATTGCCAATGCTACTATACATTGCACTTGTGTTTAGCGGGCGCACAAAAGCCCCACGCATTCTTGTCTTTAATACTTCACTAATACCAATCGCTTAAAGATAAAATTATGAAAAAAAATCACCGATATGGCAACACTCTGAAATTTTTATACGTGTATGAATATGTTTGTAATGCTTTGATAATATATAGTTGTCCCATGGTTTTATATATTGAGAATATATTAATTTTATACTTAATTGACGATAACTTTCGCACTATGTACCGTACATGAATAATTGTGACAAGGAAATATTTATCAATTACACACAAATAAATTTTATTATCATCATTTTTGTTGTCAGACCAACCGTTTGGCCGTAATTGAGCGATATTCAATGCAAAGTGTAGTCAAAATTGGCGGCACCGCCCCCGCCCCCAGTCGCGGATATCGCTCTGGCACCAAAGTGCGCTAAATACTGTAAACCCTCATGAAGACATTGGTATATGGTGCTATACTCTTTCCTTGAAATTGCACAGGACTATGATTTTCGACACTTTGATGCTGGACTATATGGCAAGGATCTCCCCTTAAGTGTTGCATACTACTAGGTGCAATTGAAGTATGCGTGGCTTTACAATGCCACCTAAAGGAGCCGATTTAAACGAAAAAATAGCATCGTCCTTGCAACACGCGCTTAAAGACGATGAAATTATACAGCAGCTAGTGGCAGCAATGCTACCAGTCAACATTCCAAAAATTATCGAAGAAGTAACTGCAGCTGTTCGGGATGAACTAGAAGAAGATGATTGATTAATGGGGCTTAACATCTAGTGATCGAAGTGTGAAATATTTCAAACTGAAATATTTCAAGCCATTTTTTTTGAAATATTTCAATAAATTTCAAATCATTTTTTCATTTAAATAATGAATATAATATACCTCCAATATGCCCAAGTGGCCAGAATACAACAACAGCAACAACAACAGATGTATGAAGTCATGAAGTGAAGTTTCCTAGAAGGCAGTGACAACTGACAAGACAGGATGTGAGTCTGTGACAAGACTGTGTTTGTACATCAAGATGGGCAAACATAGTTCTATCATACATAAATATTTTTTAAAGTCTCTTAGTCTGAAAAAGGATCAAAGGCAATGCAAGTTTTGCAAATGGGCAACCACAAACAACGCCACGCGTATGCTGAAGCATATAATAAACTGTGTAAAGTGTCCTCAGTCGGTGAAAGACCAATTAACCTTAAAAACTAAAACTAGGCCTACAATTACTGATGGTAAGTAGATAATCACATATTCTTTAATAATACACTACACACCCCTAGGCTGACCAGTAGGCCAAGGCCCTAGAGCATATGATATTAGCTAGTAGCTGTTATAAGTAACTGTAATAAGTACTGCAGAGTTCGATATGTCAGAATTAAGTCCAGGCTTGCCTAGGCCTAGCCACCCATCCTAGGCCTAGGCTAGGCCTATATTGGAGCAATTTATACTAGTCTAGGTCTTGGACCAGTTCGACAATATTAGGTGGCCTAGTCTAGGAATGCTGATCTAATTAGACCTAGGCCTAGTTTGGGCATATAGCCTAGTCCCTATTTGGGTAGGGCCTATGAATAAATGTATCAATGAGTAGGCCTAGGCCTCCGCCTCGGCCTCAGCATATTGATGAAATTTAAACTAGACTCCTCTTAGGCTACTTAGCCTACTGATTTGATTAGGCTTAGGCACGTTGTATTGAATCAACAAATTAAATATTTAGTGGACTGGATGTATTAATGACATGTTTAGCGGGTTGGCTTTTTTGCTAATCTTTTTAAGGGTATTGGTCTAAGTTCTGGATTTCGCAAGAAACAAACTTTTTTTATGGAAAAATATGTGTTAGCACAAGTTATATGAGAAACTAGGTCCAAAATATTTTTTGGATTTTTTTTGGTGACGTCACGGAATTTTTTGTAATTGCCATTAGTTGGCTGTTCAAATGCGCTGTGGATCGAACCACACTAGTGAAAATGTGCTCAAATCAACATTATACTTTCATTAGTAGAATGACATCTCCCTGTTTCTTTAAATGTACAACTTTATGAATTATAATTTTTTTTGTACCCTTACATAAACTATTGTTTGTTTTATGAATTTTGCAATAACGTAATTAAATCTGTTACCAGCATTTAATCATAGCAAATATAATTACCATGTGCGCTGGAATGCTACCTTTTGAAAATGGTATCACTCATTAATATACAGTGAATACTTTAGGAGTAGGACATCCCAAACCGGCGACGTGTAAAACCTTTAAAATCGTCCCCGCGAAGCAGCGTACTTGTGCTTGCCGAGCTAACATCCGGTGTCAGTTAGTGGCGCTCAGCGGCCGAAGGACGGAGCGGCCGACCTGCGAACCTACCACGTTTCTCGTGCAGCGGGCGCATGGGAGCGAAGCGATATATCTAGACGGCCTTGGCATGGCGCGCAGTACAGACCTCCCCATTCATTTCATGTGTGACGTGTGTTAGCAAGAAGACGTAAGTACCAACTACCAATCATGCCTAAAAGGCGAAGAGTAGATCGACCTCACAAAAGGACCAGTAGAGCCAAATCAATAAAAGAAAGTTGGAAAAGAAGAAAAGTCGATCAACAAGCAAATACACTTGAAACTTGTGAACGGTAAGACACATAGAAATATTTTGTATTTAGTAATTTAGCTTTAGTAACCACCTACCTAACTAACTAGCCACCTTTCTAGAGCCGGAGTTTCTGAGCTAAAATCCCAGTGGACAATTTTTTTACGACAATTACTATGAAACGACAATAATATTTGTATTATAATGTTCATAATATTATTTATTCTCTGTAATAGTAACTGGTTCTAAAATTGTAAATAGTCCCTTACGAATGTGAACAATATTATTTTACCATTATTAGTTGGCTACTATTGTAAATAATTGTTGTAGTTGTTTGTGGTCTTGTGGTCTGTCTCCCCGTCAACATGTTGACTTAACTAGAGTAATAATTGTCTTTCTTATCCGACGGACAAGGAAGACATTTAGGCCTACCTACATTATATAATATCGTACGTAATTGTCCACGTCCAGTTACATGGCTTCAGACGTGGCTATATACCAAATTGAACCTCGCTGTTTAGTGTTTATAATGCCAGTTGAGGAAACACCTATACTACTGTGCTAAACTAGCTAAGTCACAGCCTCATATTTTCTAACTATAATTAAAATTCGTTTACTAGAGAACCTATGCCGGAATTAGAAGTGACCCCACATAAGCGGAGTCCATCTCCTCAGGCTGGGCCTTCTGGGCTGCAAGTCGATGAAAGGATCAGATTGCCGTCACCGCACAGGTACAGTGCTTTTGTTAGGCATAAAACTATTGCTAATAAAAATAGTGCTCTCTCTCTCTCTCTCTCTCTCTCTCTCTCTCTCTTGCTCTCTCTCTCTCTCTCTCTCTCTCTCTCTCGCTTGCTCTCTCTCTCGCTCTCTTTCTCACTCTCACACCACCCAATGAAACCAAGGTCGTCACCCCCCCCCCCCCCCCCTTTTTCCAAACATATCTCCGCAGACTACAACTTGAAGAGTGTTAGCGTGGCAAGATAAAATGCAGCGCGCCATCTGTCTTTGACAGACACTTCTGAAAATATTATTCTTTATCTCTTCATTAGCTTTTGAACAGACATATATTATTTAGTCTACGTTTTTTTCGTAAAGATTGTAACGCATAGCTTCAAAACCAATTAATTTTTATTTGCACTTTGCAGCGCTTTTGCGTGGATTGCACGTATACATGTTCAACTAAAATTATACACATGTATTTGCATTAATAAAAAAATGGCAGCCTCACTAACATCTAATAGACTGTCAATTTTATTGATAAACACATAGGTAACAAACACAATAACGATGGGTCGATAACATGAAGTATGCCCTCCCACTAAATTTATTTTACACTCCCCCGATGGCCTGTATTTTTATATGTTGTTTATGTATACTTTGTTTGTTATGATAATTCATGTTTGTGTACGTCTTGTCTGTGTGATTTAGTTCTTCGCCCATGTCGGGAGATAGCGACGAAGAATCTCTACCAGACCTTTTTGTTGTTCCTGATAAGCATTCAAAGTCGTTAGAAGAAACAATCTCTGGCCGTCGTGTTGTAAACATAAGTCACCTATTGAAGGAGCTAACTTCGATTGCATCCCATGGACAAACCTGCACTACTGGCCGCTATGTCCTGGAGTCTGAGCGCCGCTCTGGGCTTCTGAGTACTCTGGTGTACCGTTGTATGATGTGCGGTAATCGACGCACCATAACCACAGACGAGCCAACCCGTGCAAACGAAGTCAACGACGGTTTGGTATGGGGCGCCGTTTCCTCGGGCATCGGCCACTATCAAACTCAGGCAATGATGGCTATTTTGGAAATACCCATCATGGGAAAACAAAAATGGCAGCGACACGAGGAGAGAGTTGAAGAGGTGTGTTTAAATTATGCTCATGTATCATAATTACATAGGCATTTGTCATTTCAGCGGTTTGAATAACTAATTCCGCTTATTTAGTTCCGTATGTCGCGACCACTGAAAACTAAACCTAAAATTAGGAGTTGGCTTATTGATCACTGATCCGTTGGTTATTTTATTGAACTATTTTCCCAACGCATCTTACTTGTGAGAATGAAAATAAAAAAATGAGTAAGACGTGTCATTTCTATAATATATTTTCTAACCAACGGTAATTAGATCCATATATTTACAAATGCACGTACATAAAACTACGTACACAGATTCTTGCACAATTTATGTGTGGTTAGTTTGAGGTCGGCTAAAATAGAGAAAGGGGCTCGTTGAGCGACGATATAAAAACACGAAAGACACAACACAAATTTTGTTTCTTGAATTTGTATTATTATACTAACTCTTAGCACTTGTTCTATACAATTTAGTAATGTTTGGTATTGTTATAAGGTTTGGGAGAAGAAACTTATGGACTACATGATCGCAAATGGAAAGCGAGAGAAAGAAATAGCCATACAAAAAAATCACATCGATAAAGATGGATTTCCGTACATCACCGTGATTGTGGATGGAGGCTGGTGCAAACGCTCTTATGGACACGCATACAATGCCTCATCAGGAGTCGTAAGTGAATTATAATCTAATAATGGAATAAATATAATGGTATAACAGAATATGGCAAAGTGTGAAGTTTCCCTAACGTAGCTAGTCTTCATGCTGACTAAAACGCCGAGTCTAACACTATCAACTTAATTTTCTACTATAGTAAATAAGTAAATAAACCTGTATTCAATTGTTCACCCACTCAGTCACAATAACTGTTTTTCAGTTGGGTCGGGGACATTTATACCGTTTATTATGTGATTCGCTGATATGACGGCTCCAAAACCACGAAGTGTATAATATGTTATCTGCCTTTACGTTTGAATCAAACGTCTGGAAACTGTTGATCTTCGTTGAAAACTACTGCGTGAAAGGAACGATAGGTAATTGGATCTGAAGTCGGCATGAGACTAGTTACGTTGGGACACCTTTACGACGTTCGATTCTACACTCAAGCACGCCAAGCGAGTCATTTTTAGTCATATAAGGATATTGTTAAAAGTATATGATTTGTACTATTAGCATAGTTTTATGTGTGTGGTTTGTTGCAGGCATGCATTATTGGTGCAGAGACTGACGGCTTACTTTATATGGGCGTATGCAATAAGTTCTGCTACGTTTGTTCGTGCTCTAAGCCAGGCGAAGAAGTCAACCCACATCGGTGCTACAAGAACTACGACGGACCGTCAACTGGGATGGAACAGAAAATCCTCGTAGAAGGATTCCGCCGCAGCGAACAAATGCACGGCTTGAGATACATGTTTGTCATAGGGGATGGAGACTCCAGCAC
The DNA here is from genome assembly GCA_945910005.1 of Isoperla grammatica. Classification (NCBI taxonomy): domain Eukaryota; kingdom Metazoa; phylum Arthropoda; class Insecta; order Plecoptera; family Perlodidae; genus Isoperla; species Isoperla grammatica. Next base: position 10,922,485 of record OX246749.1, read on the forward strand.
CTACAACCGGATCCAACGGCACGTCCCTTATGGCAGACATGTAACCAAGTTGGAGTGTGCAAACCACATTGTTCGTTGCTACACGGACAAGCTCCACAAGCTTACATCAGCGACTCAACATGAACTGTCGGCAAGAAAAGAGTTAGCTGCTGTCATTCCTCGCTTGACTAAAGCCGCCCGTGGGGCCATAGCTAGCTCTGCAAAGGAAGGCAGAGTTGCAACTGCAGCAACTGAAATCTTGCGGCAAGACCTACGCAATGGTCCTCTCCATGTCTTTGGAGACCACAAGAGCTGCAGAGACACATATTGCTTGCGAAAAGAGCTCCTCGAGGAGAATAAAGTCCCGTTCTTGTCCAAGTCCACCTTGTGGGCAGAAATTCAAAAAGCCCTTGAGCCACTCGTCACCAAGGCTGATCGCTTGACTAGAAATGTCACCACTAACCAGGCCGAGCGACTCATGGGTCTAGTTGCCGTAACTGCCGGTGGAAAACGGGTGGATCACAGCAAGAGAGGCGGTTATCGAAGACGTGCCATGGCAGCGAGCCTCTGTCACATCAAAGGTCCATCTTGGCACATCTCTCCCATCAAGACGATGCTCGGTCGCAGTCCAGGTCGTATTTTTAAGCAAGTTTTTTCTGCTAGAGACAAGCAGAACGTTGCCCAGAGGAAACGCTCTCAAGCACGTCGTAGCATAGGCTTTGTTCAACGGGCAACAAAGGCTAAGGCTACGTCCTCTGGGCCTGATGCAGAATACGGCCCGAATGCTGCCGAACCAGACATCACTCAAGAAGAGATGGTTCGTGGCAGCGAGAAGGTCCTAGCCCGACTAGCTCAAGAGGTTGCGACACCGGAGGCTCTCCACGAGCTTGAAAGGAAGACGGTCGGCCAGAGTGGTAATCCAGCATGGAGGGAGGCTCGTCGAGATCGTCTCACTGCCTCCATGTTTGGAACAATCTGTTGTCGTCGACCTTATACGTCGTGCCATGGCAATGTGCTGTCTATAACAAATCCAAGACAACTAAAGAGCAAAGCCATTGCCTACGGCACGATCAATGAGCCCCATGCCATCCTGTACTATGAACAGAGGTTTGGCACTTCCGTGACTCCTTGTGGGCTATTTGTCGATAGCGATAACCCCTTCTTAGGTGCCAGCCCAGATGGACTTGTTGGAGAAGACGGGCTTTTAGAAGTCAAATGCTTGCCATCTATAAACAGCCTCTTCAGCAACAATGTGCAAATTAAAAAAATCATTGATGCAGCCAAAATTAAGGACTTGTGCGTTGGTGTATCGTCAGAAGGAGCTCTGTACCTGAAATCTGGACATCACTACTTCTACCAGATTCAGGGACAACTCAATATCTGCAAGCGCAGGTATTGTGATCTCGTGTTGTACACTGACCATGATCGGGAGGTGCTGACCATCGAGCGTAATGACAAGTTTTGGGTAGAAACAATGCTCCCAAAGTTGAAAGAGTTCTACCTAACTTGCATTCTTCCCGAGATCGTAGATCCCAGAGATCTTAGGGGTATGAAGGTCAGAGATCCTCCCGCCATCCTTGAAGCGCAGGAACGAAAGGCAGCTGTTGATGCCGAAAAGGCTGCAAAAAAAGGTGCTCGACAGCAGAAAAAGGAGACTGCTGCTAAACAAAAGTGACTGGACCACCAGGATGCTCCCGCTTGATCTGTTAGCAACAATTAAAGTTCCGAAACATCTAGTCGCATTTTGTTTACACCACATTAGTGTATGGTCAGAGAAACACTAGACTTGGTGGTTCTGTGCGTCTGTTCTGTGCGTCGCATTATTTACCGTGTGTTGGTTTTTGTATTTAGTTTTTTTATGACATTGTCTGAGGGCACAACAAACACTTAACCTGGTGGTTCTGTGCGTCGCATTATTTACTGTGTATTTTGTTTTTGTATTTAGTTTTTTTATGACATTGTCTGAGGGCACAACAAACACTAAACCTGGTGGTTCTGTGCGTCGCATTATTTACTGTGTATTTTGTTTTTGTATTTAGTTTTTTTATGACATTGTCTGAGGGCACAACAAACACTAAACCTAGTGGTTCTGTGCGTCGCATTATTTACTGTGTATTTTGTTTTTGTATTTAGTTTTTTTATGACATTGTCTGAGGGCACAACAAACACTAAACCTGGTGGTTCTGTGCGTCGCATTATTTACTGTGTATTTTGTTTTTGTATTTAGTTTTTTTATGACATTGTCTGAGGGCACATCAAACACTAAACCTAGTGGTTCTGTGCGTCGCATTATTTACTGTGTATTTTGTTTTTGTATTTAGTTTTTTTATGACATTGTCTGAGGGCCCAACAAACACTAAACCTAGTGGTTCTGTGCGTCGCATTATTTACTGTGTATTTTGTTTTTGTATTGCTAAAAGCCATTGGTCCATTAAAATTTTTTGGCATTGTCACCGATAATGCAGCGAATATGAAAAAAGCTTGGCAACTCGTTACTAACAAATATGATCACTTGATAGCATATGGCTGTTTAGCCCATGGCTTAAGTTTACTTATTAATGACTGCTTAAAACTTCAGTCATTGGTAGATTTAGTCAATGAAGGCAAAAAAATTGTCAAAGACATAAATAATGGGCACGTTCTGAAGGCAGTATTTGTTGAAAAACAAAAACATGCTGGGACATGCAATATCTCACTAAAGCTTCCTGTTGTCACAAGGTGGGGTTCAGTTGTAGCTTTCTTAAAAAGCCTCCTTAAGAATAAAGCTGCCATACGTGCCGTCAACATAGACGAACGATGTGAAAAGGATCTTTCTGCAAATGCCAAACGGTCCATATTAAGTGATGTATTTTGGGACAAGGCACAGCATTTGTATCTTTTGCTGAAACCCATTGCATTGTGGATTACTGTCATTGAAGCTGATAAGCCCCAAATGAGTCTCACCTGCAAGATTTTTAGCGAACTATCATTGTCCTTCGAAGAGCATGTAAAAAAGGCACCTTGTCTAAAGCATGAGGAGCAGAAGCTGTTTGATCTGTTGAAGTTACGAAAAGACTTTTGCCTTCAAGATGTACACAAAGCAGCAAACATGATGGACCCTTATTATAGGGGTGAACATTTATCATCTGAAGATAAAGTTGATGCAGCTGCATTCATTTGTGAAGTGGCTACAAAGAAAGACAATATTGATGAAGGAACTTTGATGGCTGAACTTGGGCAGTATCAGCTAAAATCGGGTATCTTTGCAAAGGAGTATCTCTGGACGGCAGCAACAAAGATGGAAGGATATGTATGGTGGAATGCTTTTTGCTCCCACGTGTCACTATCGAAAGTTGCGAGTATGATTCTTAAGCTGCCAGCTACATCTGCAGCGTGCGAAAGAACGTTCAGTACTTATAAAGATGTCCATTCATTTAAGCGTAATAGACTGACTACAGATCGCGCCAGTAACCTTGTGTTTGTTAAACACAATTTGAAAGTAAGTAGCACTGTAACACAATAGTTAAGTTTACTATTTTATTTAACATTTACTTATCCCATTGTAAATTCAAAATTGTATGTACTAAAGAGTCAAGTGACAATGTATGTTTTATTTTCATCAGCTGAAACTGGCCTCCAAGACGGTGGCTGAAAGTGAAACCCCTTCAAGAAGACTTGAAAGTACATCAAAACCGGGAAGTCATACTGATACATTGCAGTTGCCCCAGTCAGAGGATGAATCGCAAGATACAGAAACTGAAACACCATCTACTTCCATGGCAGCCGCCGGAGTTGTCGATATAGGCCTAGATGAAGATGAAGATCTTGCATCTGAATCAAATCTAACCTCTGCTGAAGAATCGGAAGGCGAAATGGAATTCGATGATCACATTTCTTTACTATCAACAGATTCAGCCGACCAGGATCTTAGTTTTGAGTCTGATTAACACTAAGGGGCAAAAGCCAGTATAGATCTGGCTGTTCTTGTAACATACCATAAATATATTTTTTGTATTTATTGAGTTGAGATATCTAATCTTTTATAGAATGTAGGATTATACATTCAATATTATTTGTTTCAGTTTTTAATTACATCTTACTCTTAGGAAGACCGCAGAGCAGAGGTGAAGCTTATGTTTTATTTTCCATAGAATGTATGGAAAATCTAATCATATTTTAATCTTATTCACTTTCATTTTCCATTCAAATTATATCTTGAGCAAAGCAGATTCGAGATGAAGTCTATATTTAGTTTTGATTTGTTAGAAGAATGTATGCATGTAACATTTCCATCTTATTTTGTTTCATTTCCCTTAGGGTTAGTATTATGAACAGCTAATAAAAATTTAATAGGAGCTTATTGTCACATGGCTGTGGGAACTTGCTTTTATATCACACTGCCTTCTAGAAGCGTAGAAGTAAATACACTGTCTTTTGTTTACAATTCATTGTTATAAAGCAGTAGCATGTTTTGGGTGTTTAATAACAGCTCAAGATTAAAGTTTATTATTAAATTCAATCTTTAGTTATTTACTTAATATTATAGTAGTAAATAATATTAAGACATGGTGTCAGAAGAGTAAAAAGAATCTACAACAGAATGGCTGCTCAATATATACCACCAGGACACTTCAAAGAAGGGCCACACCCAGCAGAGGCTTGGTCCCGATGGCGTCAAAGGTACCTAATTTATTTCGAAGCTGCTGATGTGGATGCTAGGCCCATCAAGAAGCAGCGAGCAGACCTGTTACAGGTGATGGGAGACGATGGAGTTGATATCTATAATTCACTTACATTCGAAGAAAATGATGATGATTTAACCCCGAAGGTCATTTTAGATGCAATAACTCGTCACTTTGAACCTTTTAAAAACCTAACATATTTGAGGCATTTGTTTTTCACAGAGATACAAAATCCAGAACAAACATATGATCAATATCTAGTAGTTTTAAAATCTAGAGCCAAAGATTGTGAGTTTGAGCATCTCAAGGACTCTCTTATTAAAGATAGATTAATCATAGGGATTCACGATGAAACGATGCGACAGCGTCTATTAAAAGATCCAAACATGAATTTGGTTAAGGCAATGAATCTGTTACGGGCAGATGCCAGTTCAAAGTCACAAGCCAAAACCATGATGGAGAGACAGGCTGGAATAGAAGTTGCACACTCACTACAAAGCAAGGGTAAGTCTAGGTCTAAGCTTTCAGTATATGACAAGTCACAAAATGATAATATGTCTACTGAAAATCCAAACAAAAGACCTAGAAAATGTTCCCGATGTGGTACAAACCATATGTATGGTTCATGTCCAGCCTATGGAAAGGTATGTAGTAAGTGTAAAAAAGAAAATCATTATGCTAGAATGTGTACAGCGCAAAATAAGTCAAACATTCACACTGTATACCAGTCAGAAGATGGTAACGATTCTCAAAGTCAGGAGAACTTCACAATTGAGTCACTTCATGTTGATGCAGTCTCTTCTCGTCGAGAATGGACACAGATGGTAACAGTAGGTGACATAGAAGTTTTATTCAAACTAGATCCAGGTTCCGAGGTTAATATTATACCTTTGAAAGAGTTCCGGAAGCTGAAGAACATACCAACCAGAAAGACAAGTAGCCGTGTTACGTCTTACTCTGGTCATCAAATTCCACTTGAAGGTATATGTACTTTACCATGTAAATCAAGCTCAAAATCAGTTATAAATATTGATTTCTACATAGCCGACACATCCCCGTCAATTTTAGGCATTGCAGCATGCGAAGACATGGGCTTGGTCAAACGTTTGCATACAGTTACAACACCCATAGATTTACAAATACCTTCAGCCGAGCAGATAGTGGAGGAATTTTCAGATGTATTCGAAGGGGTTGGCAAATTGCACAGTACACACAAGATACATATTGCAGACAATGCAATCCCTACCATTGAAGCACATCGTAAGATACCATTATCATTAAAGTCTAAAGAAAAAGCAGAAATAGCACGTATGGTAAAAGAAGGCATTCTTGTGAAAGAAGATGGCCCCTCAGATTGGGTGCATCCAACAGTGCTAGTTTCTAAACCTAATGGTAAAATCAGAGTATGCATGGACCCCAGACCATTGAACAAGTACATAAAACGTGAACACTATCCTATGCCAACAGTCACAGATATATTTTCGGAACTAGAGGGAGCAAAGTTTTTTACGGTTTTAGACGTTTCGTCAGCATTTTGGCAAATTCCGCTTGATGACGAAAGTTCCAAGCTTTGTACTATTGCAACCTAAACAGGTAGATACCGTTTTACTCGCCTTCCCTTCGGATTGAATAGTGCACCCGAAATTCTACAGAAAGAGATACATAACCTCACAAATGGTCAAGAGGGCGTCTGTAGCTATATGGATGATTTACTAGTGTACGGGCGAACTCAAAAAGAACATGATGCAAGATTAGCAAAGTTGTTAATGAGAGCACGAGAATTGAACTTCAAATTTTGCAAAGAAAAGTTACAGCTCAGTGCACAAAATGTCAAGTTTGTAGGTCATCAGATCACATCAAATGGCGTCGCAGTTGAAGATCGAAAGACAGAAGCAATCACCAAAATGCAACCTCCACAAAATAAGGAAGAATTGCAAAGGTTTTTAGGCATGATAAATTATTTAGCTCGTTATGTGCCAAATCTTGCATCGAAGACATATTACCTTCGACAACTTTTGAAAAAGGGAAATGAATATGTGTGGACACCAATACAACAAGAAATGTTTGAGACCTTGCAAACCCTTATAAGTAAAGCACCAGTATTGGCTTTTCACAATAAACAATTGCCAATTACACTATCAGTTGATGCTAGTCAGTACGGTCTTGGAGCTTTACTTTTACAAAATGAACGTCCTGTGGCATATGCGTCAGTTGCACTTACGCCTGCGCAAATGAATTATAGCCAAATAGAGAAAGAATTCCTTGCTATTACATGGGGAAGTGAACATTTCCACTTTTACTTGTATGGTCGAGACTATACTGTACAGTCTGACCACAAACCTTTGTTAGGATTGGTGGAGAAACCAGTAGAGAAATTGTCACCTAGACTGCAACGACTTCTGGTACGCTTTATGAGATATAATCCTAAGATAGTTCATATCCCTGGAAAGCAGTTGAAAACAGCCGATACTCTGTCTCGGGCTCCTCTCACTGAACGATTTGTTAATACAGATTTTCTTCACGGTGAAGCGTCTGCAGTACACTCCCTGGTAAGCGTCAGTGACAAAAAGATTGAAGAATTTGTCCACGACACAAAAGAAGATGCAGAACTCAAAATCGTTGGGCAATATATCACTCTTGGTTGGCCCCAGAAAAAACCTAAATCTTGCACTTCGGCAGTAAATGCATATTGGCACTGCAAAGATGAACTACATGAAAGTGAAGGCTTGATTTTCCGAGGGTCCAGGCTAGTTATACCGAAAAATCAAAGGAAGAATGTGTTATCAATCATTCACCAAGCGCACCAAGGCGTTAATTCTTGTGAAGAAAAAGCTAAACATGCAGTATATTGGCCTGGCATGGCCTCTGAAATTCGTCAGATGGTTTTGTCTTGTCCAACATGTTTGAGTTATTCATCAAGTAATTCCAAGGAACCTCTCCTACAACACGATGTTCCTACACGACCCTGGGATAAAGTTGGTATGGACTTTTGTGAAATAGCACAGAGAAAGTTTATGCTTCTCACAGATTACTTTTCAAAGTTTATAGAAATACGAGAGTTGAAGTCAACCACAGCATCTACAGTTGTCTCTGAATTAAAGTTGATATTTGCAACTCACGGAATTCCATCAGAACTGATTTCTGATAATGGCCCACCATTTCTCTCAGCAACAATGCAAACTTTCTTCAAAGATTGGGATATCAAACACACAACATCGAGTCCGATGTATCCAGCGAGTAATGGTATGGTAGAGCGAGCAGTAGGGATAGCTAAAGGATTGGTGATCAAGGCAGAAAGATCAAGAAATGACCCTATTATGGCTGTCTTGGATTACAATGCAACCCCTAAGCCAGGCATGCAAGCCCCAAGCGAAATCCTTATGGGTAGAAGGTTGAGAACATTACTACCGACTCCTAATAAACTACTGCAACCGAATTTTGACATACCCAAAACAACCAGATTTCTAAAGAAGAAACAAGTTTCACAAAAACACTATCAAACCAAAACACACCCTTTAAGTGCATTGGCCCCTAATCAACCAATCATGATTCAGGAATCTCCACGAAATTGGATCCAAGGAAAAGTTTTGGAACTTGACAACAGTCCTCGTTCTTACCGTGTTTGTACCTCAGAAGGATCAACTATAAGAAGAAATAGGGTTCACCTTAAACCCATTCCTATAAAACCTACCACAGACCCGGACACAGAACCTGAACCACAAGCAAGTATATCGCAGCAAACTGAACAATCGGGAGAGATAATTGTTTCACCTCACAGGTCTCCTCAGGAAACTCCAGTAATTAGATCAACCCCAAGTTCTCCGCTGAAAGCACCAACCGTTACGAGGTCTCCTGAAGCTCCGCAGCGAACGACGATGGGAAATAACTCACAATTTTTAAATCCAGAACCACCAGTTCAAGACCAGAATACGTCAGTGCCATATCGAACGCGTCGAGGCAGAATAATCAATGCCCCGGTTCGATATGAGGCATAAAAAAAAAAAAAAAAAAAAAAAAAAAAAAGGAACATGTCACATGGCTGTGGGAACTTGCTTTTATATCACACTGCCTTCTAGAAGCGTAGAAGTAAATACACTGTCTTTTGTTTACAATTCATTGTTATAAAGCAGTAGCATGTTTTGGGTGTTTAATAACAGCTCAAGATTAAAGTTTATTATTAAATTCAATCTTTAGTTATTTACTTAATATTATAGTAGTAAATAATATTAAGACACTTATAAGCTATTTCGTGGATTTCAAGGCTTCTGATTGGTGTTTACCATAATGAAAACGTTATTAGCAACTAAATTTGTAATAGCTGTTCATAATACCGTCCCTAAATCTATTAACTGTACCTTGAAACTAGTATACAGTTAGGTCTATTAAGTATTGGCCTATTCTATTTGTAAATTATTCTAAAAAATGCATTTGAAATAAAAAAATATCAGTACTCTCTATATGAAGAATATTTATTTCCATAGTAAATGATACCTAGGCACATCTCTAAATGTGAGGCCTACATTAAAATAACCCCTGTTTACATGTTACGTTCGAATGACTATGGCCACTGAGCAGCATATTGGAGTAAATAGCTTTTTTGATCATTGAAATATTTCATGAAATATTTCACGAAATATTTCATGAAATATTTCAAAATAATAAATTTCATGAAATTTTCGAACACTATTAACATCTCATAGTTTTGCAACAACGGCTAATCGAGACAATGAGCGGGTGATAATGAAGATGAGACATAAGAAATATATTTTCCTATTATATTTTTTATCATAGATATTAGGACATCTAAAAATAATGTGTATATGTATGAGGTACACGTTCAAACCGGCTGTAAAAGGAATAAAAACGGCCTATTTTGCATTTTGGACTGCAGCTATTGACTTCCTAAAACATCATTTGTATAATAGGGGCATTTATTTTTTGTGAGGTTGATTGTAGTTGGCTAGCTTTATTTTAGTTCCAAGTAGTTAACTAGTTTGCCGGTAGATTACACTTGATGCTTTTGGTTCCTTTTTATTTTCTTGGAACAAAACACAGTCTTGTTCTAACGCACGTGTTCTTGTCTTTAAACAAACAAAAGCAAATCTAACAAGTTTCAGTGAGTAAAATGGGTAGTAAAAGTAGACGTACTGCAAGGTAAAAGAGTGTCAAGTTTCGTGGTAATACCCACAAAACTCGTGTAAATAGTGTACAGAGTGTACATGACAATGAAAATAGCAGTCAAGGTGACATTCCTACTAGGCCTAGGCCTACCCCGGAACCCAACCCTACAGACCCCAGACCTTCATCTACTTCTTATGCTTCATTTAATAAAATTACTTCAGTGACAGTGTCTAAAAAAGGTTGAGGAAGAACTTAAGAAGCATGCAATGCTACAGGAACAGTTATGTTTGATCTGGAGTTTGCAAGTTATGTTCGCATTGACAGCTTGCCCAGAGTGTAAAACTGTAGGTTCTCTGACACTGGGAGAAAATCAAAAGCTGAGGATGGGTAGTTCCCTCTCTTTGCATTTCACATGTGAAGTGTGTGAACTAGTCAGTAAATCTGTATATACATCAAAGAGACAAGGACAATCACTTAATGTCAACAATCGCCTTGTTTATGCAACGCAATCAATTGGTTGCAGTAGGAGTAAAGTGGTAAAGTTGAGCTACCTTATGAACTTGTAGCACCCGTAGTGGCTAACCTCTATGCACAGATTACAAAAAAACGGTGTTGCATAGTGACTACTCTTGCAGAGGAGGTTATGATGACAGCTGCCCATGAAGTAAGAAGTAAGGTGGACAAAAAGACTGGCGTTAGCGCAATGGGTCTCTCATAATGGTGTGGTCACTGTCATATCTATTAAGACCGGTTAAGTGTTGGACACAGAAGTTGTGACCAACATTTGTCACACTTGTAAACGCCACAATGGTGATGACAAGAAGTCAGTTGAGTACGCTGCATGGAAAGCCGAGCATAATGCAGTATGCGAAGCAAACTATGAAGGTTCCGCGGGCAGCATGGAGGCTGTTGGGGTCGCTAGAATCTTCCTTCGGTCAACGGCAACTCGTGGTTTGGAGTACATCAAGTTTTATGGTGACGGTGATTCCAAAGCATACAAAACTGTGGTTGATGCTGACCCGTACAATGGTGTACAGATTCTAAAAAGGAGTGTATCGGTCACTACCAAAAACGCGTCGGCACTGTGTTGCGAAAAGCGGCCAAAGATCAAAAACTTGGTGGCCGAAACCAGTTGGCTGTTACTAAAATTGACAAAATGCAGAACTACTTCGGCATCACCCTCCGAGAAAACACAGAGACCATTGAAAAGATGTCTCAAGGCATATGGGCATCACTCTACCGTCTGTCGTCAACCGACGAACTGCCGCGGCATGCTAAATGACCAGCAAAGGCAGAAGGTATGCAAGGAACATACAAACACAAGGTGGGTTTGCCTATAGATGTTGTAAGCAAAATAAAACCCATTTATGAGAGGCTTACTGCACCTGAAATGCTTGAAAAGTGCCTCCATGGTAAAACACAAAACGCCAATGAGTCCTTTAACGGCACGATCTGGAAGCGGTGCCCGAAGGAGGTGTATTCTGGGAGAACAACCCTCAAGCTGAGGGTCATGGATAATGTCTGCCATTTCAACTGTGTGGCTCAAGTAGAAATTGCCATCCTACAAAGGTTGTACATCAAACCAGGTAAATACACAACACACAGAGTGGAGACGGCAGATAAACTGCGCATCGCGGCATGCGAGCGGAACTGTTCGTCGAGAGTGAAGAAACGAAGACGGTGGATACGCAGCGGCAACAAGAGGAAGTCGGACACTCACACGGAAACTGAGGGCACTATGTATGGAGCTGGAGAGTTCGATGGTTAAGATCAAAACCAATTAAGTCAAGGTAGGCTTGAAAACATGACCCATATCTTTAACAGGCTTTTACTCAAAACTTTTTTTCCCACACACATGCGCATACTTGTTCCAAGAAAAAAATTAGTAAAAATGAAGATAGGAAGATTTTATTAAAATTGAAGTCAATAAAATAAGGGGTGTGATCATGTAGAATGAAGCAAACCTGTTTATCAGATGAAAAGAAATGAATATATAGCCGATTGATTGATATTTTGGCAACTTGGCTAATCAAGACGATGAGTGGGTAAATAACTCATTTATATAATGACAAAATAGATGCAAGAAGCAGCCAGATCTATGAATAAACAAAAGAACACAAAAACAACAAAGAATAAACACAACAATGAATTGAGAAGAAGATAAATAGAAGAAGGAAGACAAAGAAGTTAATTAGAAGATGGTCGCGATTGAACATTCCGGCCCCCATGAATGCTCTGCTTCATTGAGTGGGTAGAGGACAGAGTTTGACAACTGGGCGAGTGATGACTCCACGGGAAGTGACAACTTCTGCGACCCTCGTGACGCCGTCTTCCCTAGGTTGTACGGAGGTGATACGGCTCATAGTCCAATGCAGAGGTGGGAGATTGTCTTCCGCAACGATTACAACTGTGCCAGGAAGGATGGGGTTGGCTGGCGAAGTCCAATTGTAGCGTTGCTGCTGTGTGTGGAGATACTCCACTTGCCATCGCTTCAAAAGTCACGGACTATCTTTTGCACCAAATGCCAACGAGATAAGCACGATGTGCGGTTGGTATAGCGCAGCTCATCCGGAGCCGCAGTCAGTGGACGGAATACCAGGAAATGACCTGGGGATAGGTAGGCGACGTCAGCTGGGTCAGAGGATAGGGCGTACAACGGGCGAGAGTTGAGAACAGCCTTGACTTGTACGAGGACTGCATTAAGCTCCTCAAAGGTGAGCACTTGTTCACTAACATGGCGCCTAAGAAGCTGCTTGGCAGACAACTCCGGCCTCCCAAAGGCCGCCAAAATGGGGCGACGAAAGTTGAATGAAACGCCATTCTGTGTTGCAGCTAGAAGGCATTTCAGTGATCGTGTTCCGATGTACATCAGAAGCGAGTAGTTGACCAAGACGATTCATTTCGTTGATGGCGCCAACAAAGTTTGTGCCGTTTACACTGAATATAATGGTGGGATGTCCACGACGGCCCACGAAGCGCCGATAAGCAGCTAGAAAGGCGGGAGTAGAGAGATCTGAGGCTAACTCCAGATGAACATCTTTGGTGGCGAAACATATGAATATGCATAAATAAGCTTTTAAAGCTCGGTTGATTCATTGATATTTGGGCTTAACGTCTCATATTTTTGCAACGAGGCTTATCAAGACAATGAGTGGGTGATATATGAAGATGAACTAGGGGGGTGTAAGGGGAGGAAACGGGAATGGGGAGGATGTGGACTGCATTTCGTCTGACTTCTCCTCCTCGACCTGTCCGGCTAGGGTGGCCCTACCAGAAGCATACGCTTCCGCCAGCATAGCTCTCGGGATCAACAAAGAACGCAAACCTGCCCACCGCGATAAGGTTGCAGTCCCCGGGCAGGTTTAAAGTTCGGGCTCCTCGAATACAAGCAGCAGATATTGTGTATTGGCCGGCGTAATCCACACCCGTATTAACGAACGGCCCTAGGGTGGAAACACGTTCAAGTGGAAGGTCTCCCATCGGCTGAACGTCCTTACGATTTTCCAGTGCGTGGGAGCGAAACGATGAATCGTCCGACATTGTCCCGTGTGGTAGTAAATTTATAGATCTCTTCGGCTTTCTTTTCTTCAGGACGAAGAATTAATTGCGTGGCAGTAGGCTCCAAACAAGAAGGAAACAAATGCTAGGGAAGATGAGATCAACCCGATGGAAGTAGTCGACCAATCGGCACCTACGACATCAAATCTGAAAAGGGCATTAATAACGGTAAATCCTGAAGGCAATGAGACACTAGCTGACCCCAAGAAGCCTAGGATGAACTTGGATGAGGACAAAAAGGTGAAAGTGTTAGCTCTCTTGATCGACGCACATGACACCTTTTTAAACAATTTGTTCTCTCCTAGTGGAAAAACTAATGAGGCGTTTGCGAGTGTGACAGTCTCTTCTCCCATCACAAACATGTTGTTTACATTACATGGCATCATGAGACAGAGAAACAACTCGGGAAATGGCGGCTCTGAGCAAAAAGCTGGGAAATCCCAATTTGTAGTCACATACCTTGGAACTAATTAAGGTATCTCTACTGTTGATGCTCTAAAGCTCTGGAATGAGATAGTAAAAAGGCATAAGTTGGAATACAAGACTTTTACGCCAACTGATGAAACAAATTGGTATGGCACAATACGGCCCTATTTTGCTTTCTTCAGCTCTTTTGCATTGAGGGTGGTACTCACTCACCACTCACTTACCCACCATAGAGCCTAGTAGGCCTTAAGGTTTTTATTGATGTTGAACCAAGCAGCTAAGCTATTCAATGGTAGGTTATAAGTTGTTTTCCCATGGTCCCAAATGAACGCGTACACATGAGAGCACAAGACTGAAATGTGATGGAAATCGCAAAATTAACGTGTCGTGAAGCCAGCTGTGAGTGATTTTAGCCGTTTTTTAGCATGAGTGACTGAACTATCAAGACCTGTGAAAAAATGTATCAAATACATAGAAATTGACAATTTTAACCTCAAAGTTGTCTGCGGGAATTGGAACGTAAGTACTACTTTCAAACCTAGGCCCCTCCTACGCCTAGGCCTATAGCCCTTGGACTACTTAAAGGGTACAAATCAAGATGTCCAAAAATGAAGAGAAAAAAAATGAGGAGACAGAAAATGAATCAACAATTAGAAAAAATTAAGGACTACAAAAAGGAGAAAAAACAAAGAAGATGACCAAAAATGAAGATTCAAAAGTGGAAGAGGAGACAGATAATGAACCAAGTAAGAAAACAGAAGGAAATGAAAAGACACAGGATAGAGTAGGCCTGGGACTAGGCCTAACATATCCAGGACCTATTACAAGCCCTAAACCCAAACCACCATCAACAGGGCAAGTGAGGGCAGAGAATAAAAATAAAAAAGAGAAAACAGAAGACAAGCGACGATGTGGATATTGCAAAGTAGATTTTGACGAATATAAAGAAGAAGACTCAGTCCAGTGTGAAGGGAAAAGTGAAAACTGGTTCCATAGAAAGTGTGCTTTTCTTACGGAAAATGAGTTTAAATTGCTGAGAAAAATGAAAAATATACTATGGTACAGTGGAAAATGCTATAAAGCAGACAAGAAAATAATACCCATGAGTGTTAACATAAATATGAAAGAGGAGATTAATGAATTGAATGAAAAAGTGGAAGGTTTAAAAGAAGCAATAATTGAGATGAAAACAAGAAAGGAAACAGGAGACAGAAAAACTAGTGCACAAAGTGAACAGTTCTACAGTCAAAGTGATGTAAACAAAGCAGAAGGTTTGAAAATAAGGACTGTAGATTGATTGATATTTGGGCTTAACGTCTCATATTTTTGCAACAAGGCTAATCGTAGGCCTAGATGATGTAAGAGAGGAAACCCAACAAGAATACAATAAGGATATACAACAAGAATACAATAAGGGAAAGAGAGAGAAAAACGTAATAATAATAAAGCCTAGAGACACAACCACGCAATGGGAAGAAACTGAACAACGAATGAAAATGGCAGAAGACCCTAAAAAATTAAAAATAGGGATAACACAAATTAAAAAAATAAGAGATGGAGGACTGGCAGTAGAGAGTGACACAAAAGAAGAAAGTGAAAATCTAACAATGGAATCTATAGATGTGATGGGTAGAGGTGTTTGCCTTGTGATAGGTGAAAAGCCTTGCCCTTAATGCTGTGAGAAGTGGGATGGCAGTTGATTCTGCAAGCAAGGCCTTTAATATTCCACGTTCCACTCTTCGTCATAAATTGGAAGGTTGTTTGCCTGAAACTACTGGGAGAGTTGGCCCTGTTGCTTCTTGGGAAGGGGATAGATATTTGGGCTTAACGTCTCATATTGTTGCAACGAGGCTAATCGAGACAATAAGTGGGTGATAGATGATTGATGATTGATATTTGGGCTTAACGTCTTGGCGAAGATGTTTTAGTCGATTGGATCAAGACAACAGCAAAAATGGGGTTTCCTGTCAATAAAGAGGCAGTTCGAACATCTGTGGAAAGGATGGTGAAGGAAGGGAACTTTACTTCACCATTCAAGAACAACCGACTAGGTGAAAAGTGGTTCAAATCGTTTATAAAACGGAATCCTTCCATTAGCCAAAAGCATGCAGAATACAATAATGCTGCTAAGGGAGCATATCAAAGGAAAAAATCAGGCGTTGGTTTTCTGAAGTAACAGAACTATTGGGAGAGCACATCTTTATTCTAAAAGATCCTTCAAGGTTCCCCTATCCTGTTATAGGGGTTCTCACCCGCTACACCAAAAAAATATGTTTAACTAAGGCTAATTAGCTATGAAATTAGCGACTAAAAGACAAAAAATCGGGTTCACCATAACCCGGGAAAAAAATATCAAAGTTAGTGATTTTCGAGCTAGGTCCCATCGGTAGAGATGTGTAAATTTCGCATCTCACGATAATGCGAATTGTTCTTTTTAGACGTTTTCACTTCAATTCTCGACGATTTGGAGGTTAAGGAACACGTTTCTAGCCAAATTAGCATTTCGTGATATTGCGAATTCTCGGATTTTTGTGTCTTGGCGCGAATTATTAGTTTATGTTTGTTAATATTACGAAAAACCGCCGAAATCCCAACATCAGCACTTGATTAAAAAAAAAAAAAAAAAAAAAAAAACGAAAATACTTCGTCCTGACGTCCAACAAAGCCTACAAAAAAGAATCGTTACCCTAGTCGAATCTCGCAGTTTTGCAATATTTTTCGACCTTCGATATTTTAATACGTCGTGAATCGTCCGACCAGCGCAAGGTAAGGCGCAAGTCTACTCGATCGACGTTGCACGAGCGAGTTGCGCGAGCGTCCGCTAGGCGGCGAAGATTAACAGCCTCATGCACAAAGCCACTTGCAGACGCAACTTTTGCCTTGCGCCCGCAAATCAATGAAACCGAATGCACAAAAGGATTTACCGACGCAAATATTTGCGAGAGCTCGTTAAAGTTGCGGCTGCCTCGACCGTCCCACAAATAGATAAAAATGGCGGCCCTGTCAAATACGGTGGACAACGGGCTCCCGCGATCTCGTGTTTTAGAGATTGCACCAACGTATTGGAAGTTCCGGATTACATTTTTAATACTAGTTATTATCTGCCGAAACATTTGGCTCTACTTTTAGTCGAAGATCTTCGTGTAGATTCAAGAATGTGCGATTAGAAAAAGTTACGGTGCCTTCCAGTTGACGTTCAGATAAGTCTCCTTTTAATATTGGCCTAGGCAAGCATACTTGTAAACCATGTGTTAGTGCGGAGTGCCTAGCACACGCCATAACAAATCTAATTGTGTGTAAAACCCAGAAAGTATAACTAAGGCCTCAGCTCAGCCCTAGGCCTGGGCTATAAGCATGCGTATCGTGAGGCCCTAGGCCTAGCTAGCCCTAGGCCTAGAGCACAGGCTGCTAGGGCTTAGGACGTGTCCGAATTAAGTTTTATCGTTGCTAATTCTAATTCTAATTCTAAAAATACGTCACCGTTTGGCGGTGACGTCATAAGCACCGTCCGAATTCATCACAATGCTTAGGTCTAATTCTAAAAACGGTAAGAATTAGCAATACACTCGTTTTGGTCTAAATTTATAATGGCCGCCGGAAAGTCAGCTGGACGAACGAGAAGAAGACGAAAATGCTGACGAACAAAGGTCAAAATTGAAATGTAAATAAAGAAATTGTTGTATATCACGTGAATGTATCGGAAAATAGTGAAATGACTGGTGGGCCTATGCTTACCGGCACACCGAGCGCATAAACGGCCAATCTAACCTCGAATTTTCAAGTTGGCGTGAGCATCCAGTTCGTTCTTTCTCCACAGTGTGGCGCTACAGTAAGCTAGTACTGTACGAAATGGTACCCAGTTCGAGAATTAGAACGTTATAATTTTTTTAGACTTAGACTTAGACTTAGACTTAAGAATTAGAATTAGAACTAACGTTTTTTCAATTCGGACACGTCCTTAGCAACTTGTGGTATTGACAGCTTCAGTTCAGTCGTAGACGAAAAATAAATAAACGCTTTCTGTGTTAACAGCTAGGTAGGCATAGGTCTAGGCTTAAGACGCCTAGGCCTAGGCCTAGGCCTACCCTACGCCGCGTAGGCTGTGTAGGCCTAGGATCTGGCATACGAAACCTTGCAAAAACCTGGGGATACCGCCGTAAATCGTAGCGTAGAGAGAATACAAATACAATTTTATTTTTGGCCGTAGGCCTAAGCCTAAAGGATTGGTGTAGTAACAGTAAACCTACGTTATAGTTTAGCCTAGACCAACGTTTAGGCCTACCAGTACATACCAAGTATACTAGGCCACTAGGCTTATGCTCAGACCACCTATCATACAAATAGCCCTGACCATTCTGGATTTCCATACCATTACCTACACTAGGCTAGGTCTAGGCCCGCGTAAGAACCATACTAAGAGCTAGATATAGACCCAAGCCCTAATGGGAATACACTAGATTCTAGGCTGATTTATGTCGATGCCCGTACGTTCTATGTGTCAACAGGGAATAAAATAAAATTTCATTATTACAAGGATGAATTTTGTAGGCAATACTCATGTAGATACATGTCTATAGTTATGCGTTGAACTTATTTTATCCACCTCCCCCCCCCCCCCACACAAACTGGTTGTTGCTGACAATCGCCTCCCCCCCTCCCCCCAACAGCAAGAGGGAATAACATAAATTTCATTATAACAGGCCTGAATCATATAGGCCATAAACATTTAGATGAATACTTCGTATGTTTATTTTCTCCCCCCCCCCCCCCAACCACCCACACACTTACATATGCCTACTGTTGGCACACAATCGCTCCCCCCCCCCCCCCCACAACAAAAACAGGACATAAAATAGCATGTCATTATAACAGGCCTGAATCACAAACCAAAGCCATCATTTAGGTGACTTCGTGTGTTTATTTTGTTTATCCCCCCCTCCCCCCCAACAACAACAACAACAACAGGGAATAAAATAAGATTTCATTATATCAGACCTGAATCATGTAAGCCATAAGCATTTAGAAAAAGGCTTAGTTGTGCGTTTATTATTATTTCCCCCCTGCCCCCCGCCACCACCCCCACAAAATGTCAAAAATGTCAAATGTCAAAACGTTTTCTGCACAGTGCTCACAAATGTTCGAAATCGTTGTCTGGTTTAAATCTCGTCATGCGTTCCGAGATCCTAGACCCGTGATTGGTTCGGGTAAAGTCGGCCACGTCGGTAAAAGAAGTATTGGAACTTGCAGCGGTAAATTAAACGAGCATCATGGCGGACTTGCGTGAACGCTTTGTGCATTCGGATTTTCGAAAATTTATCTGCGTCTGCAAGTCCGCCATTTTTAACGAGCGGTAACTGTGCGTCCGCAAATCTTTGTGCATGAGGCTGTAAGTAGACTTCTACTAGGCGTTGATCTGACTAACGCACTCTAAACCGCTTTTACGAAGTATAATATGTCTATGTCATCAGTGGTATCGGTTTATAATCCATGTAGTACGACGTATCTCGTACCACATATTTACAAACTTAATATCAACCAATTTGTCCTACAGACACATAATGCAGGGGGTACAGTTTGCTGCGACGCCAGGGAGACCATCGGGATGGAGGATTAGGGGCTCCACTTGTCTAGGGCGGGGGGGGGGGTTGAAGCTGGTCACTATACACAATGCGCTGCGCCAGGAAGCCAACCGCTCAGGTGACATTGGAGCTAAGATCAGCACTAACATCACGCAACATCAGACAGGTCAGTGGCCACAGTTGACTTGAAGACTATAGTGACCACGTCAGCCGCAGCGCATGAGCTCTAGCGCGCATGAGTGCTACGTCGCGTGGGTCGTCATACGGGAGTCCAGCAAGGGTGGGCAGGGCCAAGTGGGAGGAGAAATATTCAATGGGACAGTGGGGGGGAAAGGGGATTGGGGTGTGGACTGCACTTCGTCTGACTTCTCCAAGTGGGAGGAGAAATATTCAGTGGGACAGTGGGAGGGAAAGGGACAGGGTCTCCTTTTGTCGCCTCTTACGACTAGCAGAGTCATTCTGGGCCTATTCTACCCCGGGCCGAGACGGGTCGCGGAGATTACCGACAATGGCCTAAAAGTTGGCAAAAACGGGAAAGAGTATAAGGTTTGTAAACAAATAAGTTCATAATGCACATTTATTAACATGTAAATGAAACATTTCTTGCTCATATAAATGTGTGCATATAGATAATAACATGTATATTTATAAAATAATTATTATTTTGACGTATGGTAAATAATAATTATTTACTAAATATACCATACATAATATATAATTATTAAGTATCATTATTATTTTTTATTAATAATACTAATATGCATGTCATCCCTGTTAGCTAGCGTAAAATACACCAACACACATTTAAGACTGGCAATAATAATATCTTGATTGATTGATTGTATTGTAGTGATGTTTCATTTTTGGGTCGCTTAAAATTCATTTACAGATAAATGAACCTTTTCCAAGCGTTATGCTTCGATACAGAAGTATTGTTAAGAATGCTATGAGTATGATATAGACGTGCTTTTCTCAATTCGGACTTTGATTCCCCTTTAAATATAAGAAATATACTCATTTTGCAACTACGTAACAATGTAATATTTTTTGTATGTAGGTGACTATAGAAATATGCTCTTGTAGATTTTTCAAAGGCATGCTCCTTCTGCCAGCATATATATTTTATCAGGACGCTGAAGGGATGGTGTTGTTGGCACAAAATCTGGTTAATTTACGGTGGTCACTAGATTTTAACAATTTGCCATCAAGTGACACACACAAACACCTGAAAATTAACCCAATAAATATTATACAAGTAAAAGAAAGTAGACAAGGAAAAGCCGTGCAAGCAAGGTTCAAAGAGGCCCTCTCAAACGCAACTGCGCTTTGCTCTGTTCTTGCCCATTTTATTGGCCAAAGCTACGATCATCGACTAAAATAGATCAACACATTGCGAGAGGCCTGGCTAAAAGACAAAGATGTCATCATAACACAACAACCAGAGAACAGTGATGAATACAAACGTAGGTATTTTTATTAATTTATATGGGCCATCTTTATTTTTACTGTATAATAGTATATATAACATTTCACTGCTGATCGAATTGTAAAATTAACCTTTGTTTCATCCTCGACTGATTGATTGATATTTGGGCTTAACGTCTTATATTTTTGCAACTTGGCTAATCAAGACGATGAGTGGGTGATAATGGAGATGAAATTTGGGGTTCTTTGGAGGAAAGGGGCAAGTAGCAAGGCGCGTGAGGAAGAGCTGCGGGTATTCATGATGACTGTACTTCAGCCTCCCCAGAGAATACACTGTGTTGTTGTTGACACTGTGCCCTGGTTTACATTACGGTCTTTCAACGTCGGTAGGACTACTTTACCGAACAACCTAGGACATTAATTGTGTATAAACGAGAAAACGTAGGTAGGTTCGTCGTTCAGAGCTACCTGCGGAGATTCAATGATTGATTGATTAATGGGGCTTAACGTCTCATTTTTCGCAACTATGGCCAATCGATGATGATGATTAATGGGGCTTAACGTCTCATATTTATGCAACGATGGCTAATCGAGACGATGAGCGGGTGATAATGAAGATGACAAAGATGATAATGAAGAATAAAGGCTGATCAACTAAAAAACAACATCACTACCAACCAAGCAGAGAGACTGATGGGCCACGTAGCTAAGTTTACAGGTGGGAAACGTGTAAATGTTAGTACAGGGGGCGGGTATGAACGTCGTTGCGTCTGGGCCGGATTAGCCCATACTAGTGGGCCTGATCGGCACATCAGTCCGTGGAGGATCATAACCGATGCTAGTCCAGGCACAGACTTCAAAACGGTGTAAGGCCGTGGAGGAAAACGAAATAGGTCAAGACTAAAACTAACCGATTATTGAGTGCCATAGCGGCATGAAGGAGCAATTTCGTTACCAAATTACATATTTGCAAATTTAAATAACAAAAGTGCTTATTCTTGTACTGCAGGCATGGCTTGAGTCATTGTCATCATCCATTGAGGCTGTCATGGCTGAAGAGATAGCCTTGGCGTTGGCAGCTGGAGATGTCAGTAAAATAGGTGTTCCGCAACTAGAAGTAATACTAGACGGAGGTTGGAGCCATAGGAGCTATGGCAACAGTTACACCACCAATTCGGGAGTAGCAGTTATTATTGGTCGAAGTACAAAAAAACTTTTGTTAATTGACGTACGTCAAAAGTATTGCAGCATAATGTGCCATCGCTACAAACAGAGAAGAAACCATTCCTCCCCACAAGTGCTGCAAAAACTGGGACAAGTCTTCACCAGCGATGGAGACGGACATAATAGTTGAAGGCTTTCGTCTTAGCGAGTCCCAACATGGGGTTCAGTACAAAGAGTGAGTATTAGCCTGATCAATGAAAGGTAAAAAAATCCCATTACACGAGTCTTAAAAATGTAACGGAAAACTTGTAGATTTGTGTTTGGGTAATACACACATGCAGATAAAATAAAATTGAGCGAAAGTTCTTTATCGACCCGTGGGCCGGATCCACCACGAGCGGCGACTACTCCTACACACTTGGTTTGCTGGAGGAGGCTGACTCCAAGCTAAACGAGCGTATAGAGACCGCTGAGCTGGCGAATCACGACAAGTTCCAGATGTATGCATATGCTGATGGAGTCAGGAGTTCGAACAAAAATGACCTAGCCTACACTGAGGGTCCGGGGCTGATGTTATCGACGATCTTAGGATCCATCAGGGGAATCAGGAAAACTACCTTTGTGTACACTGATGACCAGACCCTGTTCCGCATAACAAACGGTTATCTTAGCGGAAAGTACAGAGCCACAATGAGCCGCAGGGCCGTTGCAAGGCGGGCATGGGCACACAGTGTCACACTCGACGTCTGCACTGTGTCGTAAGCAGCTTGTACAATGGGCAACAGAGTCAGAAACACCCTCCTTAACGAAGTGACAAACGTTGGGAGCGGATGTGTAGAGTGGCATTGGTTAGCGGGCATTGGTAGGCATTGGTCAGAGGCAATGGAGAAGCTTAAGATGTCCAGCGGCCTCCAAGAGGTCTTCAAGGCACACGAGGACCTCAGAAATGGAGATGTTTCCCTCCTGCCGTCCGATTTCAGTATAGGCAAGACATACGCGGGGCTGTACCTTAGAGCCAACCTGCTTGGTGGCACACCTGCTGGTACCAAGATGCAGTTTACATACTAGACTACTCTGCTATGGACCAGTTGTGTGCCATAGCTAAGCATTGGGAGGGCTGGTTCAACTGTGTGTCGAACTATAGGCTCTGCGGCTACCTAAAGGTAAAACGTCCGAACGTGCTCGAGGCAACATGTAAGGGGCACAGATGGTAGATGCTTTGGAGCAGACGTCATACTTGGTCTGGCTTGGCCGCAGCATGAAACAGTCTCTGGCAGTCCTCCAGAATCGCCTTCACACCCACAATGAAGACCACGAGATGGGAACGGAGGACAGGGCTAAAGTAGTCCTTGCAAATGTGGAGTCAATCATTGCACTGAAGACCTGTTGGCACGAATGCGTCGGTGCAATGCCAATTCTCGACCGAGTGGCCATGGACATGGCCAATATGTTTTATAGCCCCCCTTGCGCGGACTGTGACCCATCTGAGCTTCTAAAGAGAGCTACGGTCGACATGTAAAAGACCAACAAGACAGACAAGGAGTTCTATGACGGATTCCTGAAGTATTTGATGGCGGTGGATGTAGCCAAGACTGTCGTTAAGCACAAGCACAGCACGAAGATGGTGGTGGAAGGGGAATTTGATCTGGCGGGGGGCGACTGGTATAAGTCTTGCAGAAGGGGGAACCTCATGCTTCCTGCAACCGAGGATTAGGGGAAGTGCAGAGTGGCCGGGATGTTCCTGTGGAAAGACCCCACACCAACTTGGTACTGGAAGGCTGCTGACGTCACGCATGTCACAGCTGACCTCAAGCAGTACTAAACACAATTTTCTTCACTGACAGATTACTTGAAAGAATGTCCCAAGATTTTGAAAAACCACCACCACCTGAGCCATACAATAGACAAAGCGTCATGCTATATCAGGTGTGATGTAGCCCACACAATTAAGCTGATAACTGGATGGAAGAGTTTAAATGGAAAAATTGGTCGGACAAGAAAACTTTACCTGCGTTGTACGGCACAGGTGTTGCAATGCAACGACATAAATGATATGAAAGCCCTATAGATCTCCATACTTAATGTTGCACAAAGTGAAACAGAAGGTAATGACATTGTCACCGGAATGCCAACCAAAACAGAATTATGTAAAAAAAAAGAACTTACAAAGAGAATTGGGCTAGGACTTATCGAAGCGATGGCCAATGATTCTGATCAACCAGCAGCAGATACAAATCCTGACAAGGACTCGACAGCAGAGCTTGACTGGAACGACAAAAAAATCACGTCCGAATCAGAGCCATCATGTACGTCGCGTGGGTCGTCATACGGGAGGCCAGCAAGGGAGGGCAGGGCCAAGTGGGAGGAGCGACCGACAGTGGGACATAGGGGGGGGGGGGGGAGGAAAGGGACAGGGTCTCCTTTCGTCTTCTCTTACGAGTAGCAGAGTCACTCTGGGCCTATTCTGCCCCAGGACCAGACGGGCCCAAGGTCTCAGTGAGAAAGGGTTCGACCTATCTTTCTCCAAAACATTATTCAGTAACTTTCATTGTACAGTATATTGTATTTTTTATAGGTTCAAAGACCAGCTGATGGATTAGCTCGAAAGGCTAATCAACTAAAATACAACATCACTACCAACCAAGCAGAGAGACTGATGGGCCACGTAGCTAAGTTTACGGGTGGGAAACGTGTAAATGTTAGTACAGGGGGCGGGTATGAACGTCGTTGCGTCTGGGCCGAATTAGCCCATACTAGTGGGCCTGATTGGCACATCAGTCCGTGGAGGATCATAACCGATGCTAGTCCAGGCACAGACTTCAAAACGGTGTAAGGCCGTGGAGGAAAACGAAATAGGTCAAAACTAAAACTAACCGATTATTGAGTGCCATAGCGGCATGGAGGAGATATTTCGTTACCAAATTAAATATTTGCAAATTTAAATAACAATAGTGCTTATTCTTGTACTGCAGGCATGGCTTGAGTCATTGTCATCAGCCATTGAGGCTGCCATGGCTGAAGAGATAGCCTTGGCGTTGGCAGCTGGAGATGTCAGTAAAATAGGTGTTCCGCAACTAGTAGTAATACTAGACGGAGGTTGGAGCCACAGGAGCTATGGCCACAGTTACACCGCCAATTCGGGAGTAGCAGTTATTATTGGTCGAAGTACAAAAAATTTTTGTAGTTTGACGTACGTCAAAAGTATTGCGGCATATGTGCTATCGCTACAATCAGTGAAGAAACTGTCCCTTCCCACAAGTGCCCACGATGGAGGCAGACATAATAGTTGAAGACTTTCGTCTTATGGAGTCCCAACATGGGGTTCAGTACAAAGAGTGAGTATTGGTCTGGGTAATGAAAGGTAAGAAAATCCCATTACACGAGTCTTAAAAATGTAACGGAACTTGTAGATTTGTGTTTGGGTAATATACACATGCGGATAAAATAAAATTGAGCGAAAGTTCTTTGGCGACCCGTGGGCCAGATCCACCACAAGCGGCGACTACTCCTACACACTTGGTTTGCTGGAGGAGGCTGACTCCAAGCTAAACGAGCGTATAGAGACCGCTGAGCTGGCCAATCACGACAAGTTCCAGATGTATGCATATGCTGATGGAGTCAGGAGTGCGAACAAAAATGACCTAGCCTACACTGAGGGCCCAGGGCTGATGTTCTCGACGATCTTAGGATCCATCAGGGGAATCGGGAAACTACCTTTGTGTACACTGATGACCAGACCCTGTTCCGCATAACACACGGTTACCTTAGCGGAAAGTACAGAGCCACAATGAGCCGCAAAGCCGTTGCAAGGCGGGCATGGGCACACAGTGGCACACTTGACGTCTGCACTGTGTCGTTAGCAGCTTGTAGAATGGGCGACAGAGTCAGAAACACCCTCCTTAACGAAGTGACAAACGTTGGGAGTGGATGTGTAGAGTGGCATTGGTTAGCGGGCATTGGTAGGCATTGGTCAGAGGCAATGGAGAAGCTTAAGATGTCCAGCGGCCTCCAAGAGGTCTTCAAGGCACACGAGGACCTCAGAAATGGAGATGTTTCCCTCCTGCCGTCCGATTTCAGTATAGGCAAGACATACGCGGGGCTGTACCTTAGAGCCAACCGGCTTGGTGGCACACCTGCTGGTACCAAGATGCAGTTTACATACTAGACTACTCTGCTATGGACCAGTTGTGTGCCATAGCTAAGCATTGGGAGGGCTGGTTCAACTGTGTGTCGAACTATAGGCTCTGCGGCTACCTAAAGGTAAAACGTCCGAACGTGCTCGAGGCAACATGGAACAGCACAGATGGTAGATGCTTTGGAGCAGACGTCATACTTGGTCTGGCTTGGCCGCAGCATGAAACAGTCTCTGGCAGTCCTCCAGAATGGCCTTCACACCCACAATGAAGACCACGAGATGGGAACGGAGGACAGGGCTAAAGCACTCCTTGCAAATGTGGAGTCAATCATTGCACTGAAGACCTGTTGGCACGAATGCGTCGGTGCAATGCCAATTCTCGACCGAGTGGCCATGGACATGGCCAATATGTTTTATAGCCCCCCTTGCGCGGACTGTGACCCATCTGAGCTTCTAAAGAGAGCTACGGTCGACATGCAAAAGACCAACAAGACAGACAAGGAGTTCTATGACGGATTCCTGAAGTATTTGATGGTGGTGGATGTAGCCAAGACTGTCGTTAAGCACAAGCACAGCACGAAGATGGTGGTGGAAGGGGAATTTGATCTGGCGGGGGGCGACTGGTATAAGTCTTGCATGAGGGGGAACCTCATGCTTCCTGCAACCGAGGATTAGGGGAAGTGCAGAGTGGCCGGGATGTTCCTGTGGAAAGACCCCACACCAACTTGGTACTGGAAGGCTGCTGACGTCACGCACGTCACAGCTGACCTCAAGCACTACTAAACACAATTTTCCTCACTGACAGATTACTTGAAAGAATGTCCCAAGATTTTGAAAAACCACCACCACCTGAGCCATACAATAGACAAAGCGTCATGCTATATCAGGGGTGATGTAGCCCACACAATTAAGCTGATAACTGGATGGAAGGGTTTAAATGGAAAAATTGGTCGGACAAGAAAACTTTACCTGCGTTGTACGGCACAGGTGTTGCAATGCAACGACATAAATGATATGAAAGCCCTATAGATCTCCATACTTACTGTTGCACAAAGTGAAACAGAAGGCAATGACATTGTCACCGGAATGCCAACCAAAACAAAATTATGTAAAAAAAGAACTAACAAAGAGAATTGGGCTAGGACTTATCGAAGCGACGGCCAACGATTCTGATCAACCAGCAGCAGATACAAATCCTGACAAGGGTCGACAGCAGAGCTTGACTGGAACGACAAAAAAATCACATCCGAATCAGAGCCATCATGTACGTTGCGTGGGTCGTCATACGGGAGGCCAGCAAGGGAGGGCAGGACCAAGTGGGAGGAGCGACCTACAGTGGGACATAGGGGGGGAGGGGGAAGGGACAGGGTCTCCTTTCTTCGCCTCTTACGAGTAGCAGAGTCACTCTGGGCCTATTCTGCCCCAGGACCAGACGGGGCCAAGGTCTCAGTGAGAAAGGGTTCGTTCTATCTATCTCCAAAACATTATTCAGTAACTTTCATTGTACAGTATATTGTATTTTTTACAGGTTCAAAGACCAGCTGATGGATTAGCTCCAAAGGCTGATCACCTAAAATACAACATCACTACCAACCAAGCAGAGAGACTGATGGGCCACGTAGCTAAGTTTACAGGTGGGAAACGTGTAAATGTTAGTACAGGGGGCGGGTATGAACGTCGTTGCGTTGGGGCCGGATTAGCCCATATTAGTGGGCCTGATTGGCACATCAGTTTGTGGAGGACCATGACCGATGCTAGTCCAGGCACAGACTTGAAAACAGTGTAAGGCCGTAGAGGAAAACGAAATAGGTCAAGACTAAAACTAACCGATTATTGAGTGCCATAGCGGCATGGAGGAGCAATTTCGTAACCAAATTAAAATAACAATAGTGCTTATTCTTTAACTGCAGGCATGGCTTTAGTCATTGTCATTAGCCATTGAGGCTGCCATGGCTGAAGAGATAGCCTTGACGTTGGCAGCTGGAGATGTCAGTAAAATAGGTGTTCCGCAACTAGTAGTAATACTAGACGGAGGTTGGAGCCAAAGGAGCTATGGCCACAGTTACACCGCTAATTCGGTGTAGCAGTTATTATTGGTCGACGTACAAAAACACTTTTGTTTATTGGCGTACGACAAAAGTATTGCAGCATATGTGCCATCGCTACAAACAGAGAAGAAACCATCCCTCCCCACAAGTGCTGCAAAAACTGGGACATGTCTTCACCAGCGATGGAGACAGACATAATAGTTGAAGGCTTTCGTGTTAGCGAGTCCCAACATGAAGTTCAGTAAAAGAGTGAGTATTAGTCTGATCCATGAAAGGTAAAACAATCCCATTACACGACAACGAGACAGTACGCGGTGTCACCAGAGGTATCTTGGAAACTGTCGCATTAATCGCTATAACGAAAAACTACTGAAGAAAATTCCCAAATATATTTGTGGAAAAATTCAAGACCTGAAGAAAACATCGATCAAGAATAGTGGAAAACAACGGAAAACGGATAGCGTAAAGGGGGCGGATATAAATGAACAAGACGAGAATGGGAATAGACGTAGAAGTGAGGAGATGATGGACTTGGATGATGACAAGCAGGACCGTTTGCAGTGATCCAGGAATGGGTACTGAACCAAATAGAAGTGAACGCGAGGATTGACGATTGATATTTGGCGTCTTATATGTTTGCAACTTGGCTAATCAAGACGATGAGTGGGTGATAATGAAGTTGAAATTGGGGGCTCTGCGAGGAGGGAAAGTCAGGAGGATGGGATCGCGATAGACATAGGGAACTACGACCTGGAGGAGGAAGAAGAAGAAAAAGAAGCGGTCGTAAATGTTTCCGCTAATGACCCATCTTTACTGATGATAAGAGTAACAGGATTTTATCTAGAGCTTATGGCTGAACATCACATTCCCAATCCGAACCTACAATCCATCTACGAAAAGTTCAGCGCACTACTGCATTCTTTTGAAGAGCAGACCCACATTGAATTGGAAACGCTTTTGAGGGGAGAAGGCGTGCACCAGGTCGTAATTAATTCAATTCTTAATAATATTGCAAAAAAATCATTGGCGCACCACAATTCCACGAACGGAGAGTGGCGTTCTATTCACACTCGGGAAGAAGCTACTGACAAATATTTCTAAGTCGTCAAACCGCTTTCATTGTGTGTGGGTAGAACTGATCGTAATGTCGTCTGCTGTTACCATTACGTGCCAATACAAGATTCACTGGTAGCATTTTTGGAGGACACTTCTGTGTTGATTCAGTTCATGAAACACCGTCAATTCTCAGACGAACTAGTAACAGACATTCACGACGGAAGTATGTTCAGAAATCATTCGGTGTTTAGATAGATGGATAGATATTTGGGCTTAACGTCTCATATTTTTGCAATGAGGCTAATCGAGACAATGAGTGGGTGAAATATGAAGATGAAATATGGGGCTGTTTGGAGGAAAGGGCCAAGTAGGAGGGAGCGTGAGGAAAGGGGAAAGGGGAGGAAAGGGGATTGGGGTGTGGACTGCACTTCGTCTGACTTCTCCTCCTCGACAAGTCCGACTAGGGTGGCCCTACCAGAAGCATACGCTTCCGCCGGCATAGCTCTAGGAATCAAGTTCACAGTCCATTAACCCACTATTAACACCGCTCAGTTACTTTTGTATCACGATACATTTGAAGTGGCTGATCCTCTTGGGTCTAGCAAGAAAAAGGCATCAGATTTTGCGTTGTGGTTTTGTTATGTGAATTGTGCGTTGGCATGATATTCGCAAATCAACAACTGAAGGAAAAACAATGATACACCAATACCAAAAAAATGGATTGGATGCCTCTAACAGAACAATTCTGTGTGACAAGATTCTACAAGATCAAATGAATGGGGATGGAAACCATCGGTAAGCCTATGTAGCGAGTGGTAATTAAATAAATAGGCCTAGGGTTGGTCTACTTAGAACTAATATTTGTGGAATTAGAGACTTGTTAATCGTCAGTAGTCACCAATAGACCACTTAGCAGAGGCCATTTTGGGTTATTAAGAAAACCGATATGAGCTCTGGTCAGGGAAATGAGCAAACAATGCTAGGGAGGCTGAAAAACTATCAATAGTCAGGGAAATTTGCGTTAATGTTCGAACTGCCAATCGAAATGGCCAGGGATATCATTCAATGTACGGATAAAGTTCACACAACACTCGCTCTGTAACTTTGCATACATTGTGCTTTACATTTAGTTCTAGGATAACAACAAACAGATTTATTGAGCTATCGAACCAAATAGTTGCAATTTCACAGAAGTGTTCCCTTAGGGGATACTGACAGAAATAGGCCTAATCTTATGAAAGACCTGGAAAAAAATGCAATTTTATACCCAAAGTAGCAACCATCACCACTTCTTACTAGCCTGATAATTGACAGTAGGGCCGGGGTCTAAATGCAAGAGGGAACTCAGCTTAATAGGCAACGAGGCTAAGTAGCACATTTAATACACGCACAAATTCATTCAGAGAAAATAGATCCAACGGGAGAGGAAATCTTCACGGGTGCAGACAAACTGTTATCTATAAGGTGTCGCCTCTTTTTCGTATGCGAATTATGCACAAAGATAACACACCGTGGGATGAAGACGAAAAACAAATCGGCCATTCAATGTATAACAAGTCACCCACGTAATCATTTCAATCTAAATTTTTATTGACATTTTTCAATTGCACGATCAATAATGTCAATTAAAATTTACACATTTAGTAAGTAGTAAGTAAATTGCTGAGATACATTATGGCCATGATGTTTGGATCATCCGTGAAATTGGCAGTTGCCATTTGGGAAAGTTTTGGGAAAGAAATAAGGAAAAGCTCAATCTCCGGCAAAAAGGGGCCACAGCCCCCTGATACACCGATAAAACCAGCACTACGAGAACAAACCTGCGAACGAAATGAATGTTTATCATTTGTACAAGATGTGGATAAGAAATACTGAATGTGTTTAAACTAAGGTAAAAATAATAAAAAAAAAGGTTAACATAGGTTGTCGGTCAAACACCGAATTAAAAATGCAAAATGTGGCATTAACAATGGCTTCAATACAGATTCCCAGGGAAGTTCAAATGGTGAGGTGCATTAATTCCGATTGATTGATTGATATTTGGGCTTAACGTCTCATATTTTTGCAACGAGGCTAATCGAGACAATCAGCATTCTTTAAAGTTAATGGATAACGATGGCATCACCGAAGCTTCCCATGGAAGTTCTAATCGAGGGGTGCAATTAAAACAAATTCTTTCTCTTGCACTTCGTGAAAACGGTGCAGTCAACTAAAAGACTATCTGTTTATGTGAGGAATCGAATAAATCGATTAATTGTTGTGATAATCAGGAAAATCAATTATGTTAAGTGAGAGGAGGTTATGCGTTCGTGAGGTTTGTGGACGATAAGTACAAGTGCGTTGTGCCAATAACAGAGATCCAACACTTGGACGAACAACTTTGGGACAAGAAGCTGTTCTGGGTGAACTAGAAAGGCAGCAGCTTCAAGGTATTGGTTCTAGCTGTAGGGGGTAAGCAGCAATTAATATATTTTCATCAAAGTATGCCTGCTAAGGCACAGGTTGCGGTATACGAACATCAACATGGTTGACAGTCCAGTATGGAAATTACTGTTGCAGCTAATAGAGATAGTTCAACTCTCCAAAAATCACACGTCTGGCATATCTGAAGGTAACAGTTAAGGGTACTTGCAAGATCGTGTACGACTTTTCCCTTCTGTAAAACTTTGCCCAAAGCATCACTACCTTTTCCACTATGCCGAACTAATTCATATATTTGGACCAATGATTCAAGTGTGGACAATGCGAATGGAATCGAACCACTCGTATTTCAGAGATTGCGCATGAAGCAAACAATTTCTTCGATAAAACTCGAACATTGACCTATGGACACCAATACCTTCAGGCCCAATACACTGCCAGTGGTATTTTTCCTGAACCAATTGATTTTGACAGTGCGAAATCATATGATGGATCTCACTATTTGTTGAGTCGTGACATCACTAAAGTCATCAAGGAACAAAACCTCAACACCAATTCACTATCGTTTGCCAACAAAACAATGTGCAAAAGTGTCATCTTACATAACATAGTGTTTTAGATATTGAACACAAAGTGTTCTTATAAAAAATGGTATACAAATGTAAAATACGTTTTCAGATACCGTTACATGGAAGTGCCACTCAAGTATGCCAGGCATCCGAGTATGATGACCAAAAGCCGTAGCGCGGGGTTTCCGCCCATTCCTGCGACCCTCTTGGGTGTGGGTCAGCAACTGGCTCACACTAACAATGTCCGCTTTGGTTTTGCTGAATGGATGGCTAGGGAACCGTTTTTCAGGACTGTGTTACAGGGTAACATGGAGGAAAGCGCTACGGTTTAGGATTATTGGTATTATGGAACATTATATCGTTTGAGTATACCATGTTATTAGGGGACAAAGGTCTTAACAGCTGAAATTTCACAACGCCTCCTCGGACCGAGCGTATTGTATACAATACACACACGTTTGAATTTTTCCCGCTCGGCTAAGTGAACTATCGGTATCGGAGTTAGTTCCTATGTCTTTTGCTAGATGGCAGTATCATACAGAAGTTCATTTCAAGACAATCGCGCGACGCATGGCAGAGATATCAACTAGACAATAATGGCTACCAATGGATTGATTGATTGATTAATGGGGCTTAACGTCTCATATTTATGCAACGATGGCTAATCGAGACGATGAGCGGGTGATAATGAAGATGAGAAAGATGATAATGAAGAATAAAGCCACATCCGAATCAGATCGATTGTACGTCGCGTGAGTCGTCATACGGGAGTCCAGCAAGGGAGGGCAGGGCCATGTGGGAGGAGAAATATTCAATGGGTCAGTGGGGGGAAAAGGGGGTTGGGGTGTGGACTGCACTTCGTCTGACTTCTCCTCCTCGACCAGTCCGGCTTGGGTGGCCCTACCAGAAGCATACGCTCCCGCCGGCATAGCTCTCGGGATCAACAAAGCACGCAAACCTGCCCACCACGATAAGGTAGCAGTCCCTAGGCAGGGCTACCAATGGAAAACGTAAGTGTCAACATTTTACATTTTTATTTATAAAATATAAATTAAAGTACATTTTGTAGCAAAATAATGATTGGATTTTCTGAATCCTACTATTTTCATTAGTGTATTCATGTGTATACTTCATTGCGTACCGGAATAATTGTCACCAAAATTTGCATGTAATTAGGCCTGTATTGTATACAGTACATCAGGTCTTTGACCAGGCATTTTACTAGGCCTAGGCTAGTAACATTTTTTAACCTGTTGACATTCTCTCTTTGTAGGTCGCATTGTTGATACCGATATTGTTGAACTGTTGGAAGATTCCGAATTGGAGGGACTGTCTGACGATGATAATGATGATCGTGATCTTTTTTTTAACCCTGGACCAAGTTACTAAGAGTCAGATGGATCTGAACCTGATGCTGATGAAGGGACCTCAGTCCTGTCAGTTGACGCTAGTGGTAAGTAAATCACTCCATAGGCCTAAACAAACCAAGGTCCTAGACCTACCCAAGGCCTTCACACTTGGCCTACACAAGCCTAGGGTGTAGGCCTAGGCCTAGCCGTACTGAGACGAGAAAGATTCGAACGAACGTCTCTCGTCTCAAAAATACAAAACCCTAATTTTAGAGTTTCTTGATAATTGCATTGACGCCTAGATCCCAAAGCCTACTGTTAACCGTTAACAACAACTACTTAATCGTTATTTTAGATTCGATTCTGTCTATGAATTCCAATGATAGGCCTTGGCCAATAGACCGACCGTCCACATCACGCCAGGGTATTGCGTTGTCAACGCCAGTTCACAGACCTTTGGGGAGGAACCATCGCAAGAGGCCACGATCTCCTTCTGTCACGTCAGAGGACTCAGCTGCAGATACGCCCACTGCACCCATGCCAAAGCGGGGGAGGACTGCACCACTGCCTGCTACTGTGCATCGTGTAACACGAGTAACTAAACAAAGTAGGCCGAAGCCTGCTCCTATTCAAGTTCGCCAGCAACAGGTAAGGCCAATGCCGGTACCACAACAAGTAGGCCTACAAAGAAGAGAGATTTGGAGACATCTCCAACAATTTGAACCAATTCCACCAGCACCCTCATTTGATGTCCCAACACAGGTTCCGACTGAAAAATCACCGATAGAATATTTCTCCAAATATTTAGATGAAGACTTTTTTAACATTTTGTCATCGTCCACAAATGAAAGAGTTATGATAGAGAAGGGAACTGTCTTTGGTACAACCCCACTGGAAATGAAAAAGTTTGTAGGCATATGTATCGTGATGTCGATACTGAAATATCCTAGAATGCGAATGTATTGGGCGAGGGATACTCGCGTGCCATCAATTGCCAACCATATGACAAGGGATCGATATTTCAAAATCAGGCAGAATGTGAAAGTTGTAAACGATTTGCTTGTCACACAGGAGGAAAAATCGTACAAGTATTGGAAATTAAAGCCGATGCTTGACAAGATACGGAATGGCTGCCTTATGAACCCACGATCGACAGAAGTTTCGATCGACGAACAAATGGTGCCATTCTGGGGTCATGTTGGCATGAGGCAGTATATCCGAGGAAAACCAAATCCTTGTGGCCTCCAGAACTTCGTGATGACTGCGCCAGACGGTCTGCCGCTAGACTTTTTCTTGTACGAGGGCAAGGGCAGCAGCATTTCAGACGATCCTGATCACGAGGATTTTGATATTGGGGGAAAGGTTGTGCTACGACTGTCCCAAACACTGCCAGAGGGAATCGTCATCTACATGGATAGGTACTTCACCTCTATTCCATTGTTAGATGAACTACATGCATCGCGTTCATTGCAGGCTACTGGTACCCTACAGAATTCCAGGATCCCGCAAGGGACCAACCTAAAAGCTGATCTCACATTGAAACATGAAGGTCGAGGCTCCATTGACCAGGTAGTGAGATCGGATGGTCAAGTCGTAATTGTCAAGTGGTTTGACAATAAACCAGTGATACTGGCATCATCGGTCGAAGGGTCTTTGCCAACGGACACATGCATTCGTTGGTGCAAGAAAGACAAAGTGTATGTGGATGTTGTAAGGCCAGTGATAATCAAAAATTATAACACGAAGATGGGTGGCGTAGATTTTTTAGATCGAGTCATCAGTTACTACAGGATTGATGCACGTACCAGGAAGTGGACAGTTAGATTATTCATGCATATGATTGACTTTGTTGCCGCTGCTGGCTGGATTGAATATAGACGCGATCAGGATGGCCTTGAAACCAGAAAGAAAGATCAGTTTGATTATCTTGATTTTAAAATGAAATGTGCTCATGCATTGCTGCATTCTACTTCATCGGACAATGAGCTCACAGATGAAGAAGAAGAAGAACCTGCTGTCAGGCGTAGGCCTAATGTAATTCCTCATCCGCCTGATGAACTGCGAAAGAAAGGTGCACTTCATCTTCCGGAAATTCCTAATAAAGAGTACAAACCGACACGGTGCCGACTCCCTGGCTGCAGAAGCACATCAGCACGAGTCCGTTGCTCAACTTGCAAAATCAATCTCTGCTTGACGGCAAATAGGAATTGTTTCTATCAGTACCACAGGTTGTAACATGGTTATTCATAACAAGCTGATAATAACTAATTGATTCATTTACTATCAATAATTATTTGCATAATATTTACCTAACCACTTAGATAGTTTGTAGTTTATTTTTTATGATTGGTATTACCATGGTATTACGATGACTCGATTTCTCATGTATCTTAGATTTCAATATTTAATTAATTAATAATTTCAATCAATTGTCAATGAGCAATTAATAAACTTACAATCAATAATTATTTCAATAATTCATATGTGTGAATTTGTATAAGAAATAACAGTTAACTATGTAAGAAATGAGCATTATAAAAAAAATACCAACTTGTTCTTTCAGCACTCTTGTTTTACCATTGAGACCCAATGTATTGTATACCATACCTCCCATATCCAAAAATCCAGGCCCCCTAAAATTTTTTTTTCAAACAAATGTTGCTCATAAACATATAATTGACTAAGAAAATTGAAATTCATAAAAAAAAAATTCTGGATATGTCCTGGGACTGAGGAGGTTATAAAGATGAGGATAGCGACTCGCTTCTGTGGTTAAAAAACAGTTTGGAGCCATGGGTTAACGTGCTGGAGCACTGAAGAAAGACATCGGGAAGTAGGCTGCGCACCCTTCGTACAAGTTCTCCAGTCCAAACTGCACCAAAACTTGCAGACTACTTCAACAAGTACCCGGCCTTGAAGCAACCACTGGGATATTCATTGGTAAGCACCGAACTTAACGGTTTCGTGTGCTAACTCTTCGACTTGTGGCGGAAAAGACGGCGCCAACTTTCCTGGTTAAGTAGGTCACCACCAGCAACTGTACATCCACCTCTTGCATAGCCTTGGAAACAACTAGAAAGATGTGCTATGCGGCCATAACAAGGAGCATCACTTAGAATGAAGAAAGTATGGCGTAAATATATCTACAACACTTTTAGTAGGGAGCGCACCTAAACCAATGAAAATGATTCAATGAAAAATTCTTAGGCTATTGGTTAATGGCCATCAAATGGGAGGTACCATATAAGTGGAGTGGGGGAGAGTAGAGTAGAGTAGAGGGGGGTGGGGGGCATAAATTGTGTAGAATAAACATTAACCCTACGTACTTCAATCTCCCGCCAGGCCTCAAGCGCTCAGTGGATTTGAAAAACGCGGCAAGGCGCCTCTGGCAGCGAACCAGAACCCCTGACCTGAGCAGACGATACAATCGCATGGCGCGAGAACTTAAGAAGCAAATCCTCGTTGTAAACGTTTTTGCGTTTGTTTTTGCCGTGTGGGGTTTTTGGCGACCACAGTCATTCTTCATATACGAATACAGACTACGTTTAACTTCAAACATTCTGGCACACTTGGGACATTTGTGAGGTTCTTGGTTACCAAAGTCATTCTTCATATGCGCATTTAGATTCTGTTTGTATGCAAACGTTTTGTTACATGTAGAACATTTGTGACGTTCTTTGCGACCACAGTCATGTTTAATGTGGAATGTTAATAGGTATTGCCGCTTGCCTAGACCTAGGCCCAAACTGGCCCTTGCAACTGCAATAATTGATTGTACCATTGTAACAACACAATCAATGTCAATGTTTAACAGACATTTCCTACGTTACCCTATTACTCACCCAAGAATCCCCCCAAGAATCCCAAGGTTATAAGAAAAACAAAAACAAGTCTATGATGAGTATACACCAGCAAGTGGGGCAGGAGCAGCAACCGTCATCAGCAGGCTTTCCTACGAGGAGGACGTATCGTTGCATCGCTCCGTTATCGCTCGCTACATACGTAAACATAACATAACAACCGCGCATCTTTTCGTAAGTCCTACGTCGTTTCGCACAAAGTATTTCCTTTAATTACTGCCCATAGAACTTGTGTGAATGTAGAAGAGCGCAAGCCTGCCCGCAACAATCCAAAGTAGTTTCTATGCTGGAAGTGTACCATGCCACCGTTCTAGGAGTCATGCCACAAACATACCCGATGAACTTTGAGGAAAAGAGTTCCTTATTTCGGGGAACTTTTGAAGAAATATCGAAAAGTTCGTTTTATCTCATTATGGCATTTTATTACACCATCATTCGGCCATTCTAGCTGCATTTTGAAACAAGTTACTAATTTCTGGGAGCTAGACTCTTAAAAATTAAAAATTCCTTCGATTTTTCGATAATTTTATAAAAAGCGCCATTGCCACTAAATTTTGTTTCTTTATCATCCTTCACCAAGGCTGATGACTACATTAACCGAAAAGGCTTTCCTTTGATGAAACTGCAAGGGATTTGCGATGAAAAGAAGAAAATTATCGATGTGTTCATTGGTTACCCTGGTTTAGTGCACGATGCCAGGTACTCGGGAACTCTCGATACTTATCCCCAGTTACCAGTATTGCGTACAGGCATGTAGAATTAATTCATAACATGGTATACAATACAATGTTATAAATAAATACCATAAAACTGCAGGTGTTTGTATATTATATGTATATTAAGTGTACCTTTTTCGACGTCAGGAAGAGCGCTACATTTCAACATGCCCTACCATGCACGACCACCCCGCACTTGAACGAATTGGACGAATTTGTTGCAAATGAAGAGAATTATAAGTTTTCGCACTATACAGCGCTGACGTCACGTTTTTAACTTTGGCCTGCTATCTGTTGACGCCTTTATAAACTATTTCAGTTAAGCGTTGCTGTGGCAGGTGCCGCTACGGGTTGAGCCCGTAGTGCGCGTGCGCTAACCTTCTGTGCAGCAGCATCTCACTATCGACGCGGGTGTTTTGAAGAATAGGATACCTGCATTTGGTTCGTTTATCGCCTCGCCGTTCGGACCTAACGCTGTTGTCAACGCATCTGTTCCGCTAGATCACGTCGAGGTATCGTGGTGATGAACTTCAGCAGAAAACAGACTATTGCATAAGTGCTACCGTGTCTATAGAGACACACTATTTGAAGTGCCGGTTGGAAGATTGTGGCAATGGAATTCGGTGGCAATGGGGGCGAGGAGGTAGTAACGTCTAAGTTCGTGGCCATTTCTCCCCTCCCAAGCCAAAACGCATTAACTAACAAAATCGAGATTTTTATGTTTTTGAGCTTCTCATGCCATCTAGTATCGATGCAGCGAACTAAATGTGGTTTAATGCGTTCTGCCACCTAGAATTCGAGATAAAATAGACCACAGCGCATTAAGTACATGTTTTTCTGATAATTCCCAGGACAGAACGCATTATCTTCAATCAACCAATGGAGGCTCAGGATTGTGACCATGTGACCTAATGTTAAAAAGATAGGAGACCACCGTAACCAACCTAATTAATCATTAAAAACAAAATTCTTCGTACAATTTATTTCATTTTATCACATAAATTAAAGTAACATTTTCTTCGCTTAGAAAACATAATTTGAACGCTGGACTGGAAGGGCTTCCTGCCTTAATATCGTTTTGAATTCGGGGACACAATCAGAAAAAGACTGGAATCCCGCCAAGTATTTAGTTATTATTTATGATATCATGTTGGTGTTTATTAATGTCGTGCCCATTATAAATACTTGAAGAAGAAGAAGAACCTGCTTGGACAAGAGAACCACGATGCTTGATGAAGGTAAGGTTAAAAAATAAAAACATAATCACAGGGAACCTAGGCCTCCGCCTAGGATATTCCGCCGCATATTCTCATAAGCAAAGGCTAATAGTTCACGTGTAATGGTTTGTTTATTGGGCTTGTTTTAGAAAACGCAGATAGTGACGATGGTTCGGACTGGTTTGAAGATTCAGCAGATCTTATGTCAGATTCCTCATCAGACATTGAAAGTCTGTACAACGCAGCTGCTACAGACAATGGTCTCAATGCACATAAAGCAAGGTTAGTTTGGTTTCATTTTATGCACTAGGCTAGGCTATGATGTAACGAGGCCCTAGGCCTAGGCTAGGCCTACATATTACGCTGTCTTGGGCTAGGCCTAGGGCCTAGGCTACCTCTAGGCCCGATCCCTAGCCTAGATCTACGGCCTAGGCCTATGTTTTGCTTTATGGTACTAGGCCTAGAGGGTTTATTATTCCACATTGGCCTCATAGCTTAAAGGGGATTGTCAATCAAGTATTACACATTTCTTGAATTACATATTTTATTTCAGATTACCTAGGCCAAGTTATAAACTCATGGACAAATCCAAAGGTGATCCAGATTCAGCAGCAGTTGTACCTCAAATAACAGCCGTTGCACGTCCACCTGAAGGGACAGCCGCTACACATCTACCTAAAGGGACAGCCCCTGCACGTCCATCTGAAGGGACAGCCGCTACACATCTACCTAAAGGGACAGCCCCTGCACGTCCACCTGAAGGGACAGCCGCTACACATCTACCTAAAGGGACAGCCCCTGCACGTCCACCTGAAGGGACAGCCGCTACACATATACCTAAAGGGACAGCCCCTGCACGTCCATCTGAAGGGACAGCCGCTACACATCTACCTAAAGGGACAGCCCCTGCACGTCCACCTGAAGGGACAGCCGCTACACATCTACCTAAAGGGACAGCCCCTGCACGTCCACCTGAAGGGACAGCCGCTACACATATACCTAAAGGGACAGCCCCTGCACGTCCATCTGAAGGGACAGCCGCTACACATCTACCTAAAGGGACAGCCCCTGCACGTCCACCTGAAGGGACAGCCGCTACACATCTACCTAAAGGGACAGCCCCTGCACGTCCACCTGAAGGGACAGCCGCTACACATCTACCTAAAGGGACAGCCCCTGCACGTCCATCTGAAGGGACAGCCGCTACACATCTACCTAAAGGGACAGCCCCTGCACGTCCACCTGAAGGGACAGCCGCTACGCATCTACCTAAAGGGACAGCCCCTGCACACCTACCTGAAGGGACAGCCGCAGCTACACATCAACCTGAAGGGACAGCCGCTACACATCAACCTGAAGGGACAGCCCCTGCACATCAACCTGAAGGGACAGTCCCTGCACACCTACCTGAAGGGACAGCCGCTACACATCAACCTGAAGGGACAGCCCCTGCACATCAACCTGAAGGGACAGTCCCTGCACACCTACCTGAAGGGGCAGTCCCTGCACATCAACCTGAAGGGACAGCCCCTGCACGTCCACCTGAAGGGACAGCTGCAGGTGCTATAGAAACTGATACTCCCGAAGGTAGGCCTGGTTTATACACAGAAGCTGAAATTGAAATGATGCCCATATATATTTTAACAGACCAGGGGGCTGAAAACGAAATACTGCAACTTGGCCAAGATGACATGCGGGCTGAAGATGAACCACCATTAAAGAGGAGGCGTGTGAGAAAGAAAGCAGAACAACTAGAAAACTCAAGGATAAAACATCCACTACTAAAACCTTGTGGAGAGTCATGCAGCCGCAAATGCAGCCGTGAATTTTCGGAACTGCAACGCTCCGCAATTCATAAGGGGTTTTGGAACCTAGATTTCCATGCGCGACGAGTGTGGATGCATGCAAAAATTGAAGTTGTTGAGCCTAAAAGAAGGAGCATTGGCAACATAAATGACAAAAAGAAAAGGAAAGTCACGTATTTGTATTCGCTTCCGAAAAACATACTGCGCAATGACATCGTAGACGATGGAATTCCTGTTGCTACTTCTAATCCAAAGGTATGTCAGAATTTTTTCCTATCAACACTGGGGTTCACTTCAAATAGGATCATCGTAGAAACATTCAAGTCCTTAAATGCCACAACATCTGGTATGCCTGATACAGACCAAAGGGGAAAACATGTGCCTGCTAATAAAATAAGCAGAGACAAAATTACGGAGCATGTTTTAAGTTTCCAGCCCCAAATAGCGCATTATAAACGAGAACATGCTCCTAACAGGAGATATCTGTCACCAGATATAACAATTGAATATATGTTTTCTGACTTTCTTGTTAAGAACCCTGCATACTGCAGCAAAGAGCTATATCGCCAAACGTTATCAAGTATGAACATTGGGTTTTCTGAGACATCAGCTGAAAAATGTAGTGAATGTCTTACATTGGAAAACAATGGAAATGAGGCAGCATTGAAAGAACATCAGCAAAAGGCAAAGACAGCCCGTGATGCTTACAAACTTGATGGCATGTCGCACGTACAAGATGAGTCTGTTGGAGTCTTTGCCGCTGACTTACAAAAAGTGATACTGCTCCCACGCTTTCCTGACGTAAAGCAGTCTTTTTTCTGTCCCCGGCTTATCGTGTTTAATGAAACTTTTGCAAACATGAAAAAAACCAAAACGGATCCCCATTACTACATCATTTGGCATGAAGCGGAGGCTGGGCGTAGCGCAGAGGAGGTAGCTTATTCCTTTTTAAAAGCTTTAGATATTTTGAAAGATAAGGAACGCGTTATATTTTGGTTGGACAATTGTTCTGGACAAAATAAAAATTGGTTTTTATTTTCGGCAATCCTTTGTTTGATCAACTCTCCACATTGCACCATCAAGGAAATTTACTTAAAATACTTGGTAACTGGCCACACGTTTTTAGCAGCGGACGGCTTACATGGTAAAATCGAACAGAATTCAAAATTGAAAAAAAATATTCTAGAATTGAATGATTTTGTTGATGTTTGTAAGAAGTCATCAAAGAGGTCTGAGGCTGTTATTTTGACCCATATTGACTTTTTGCTTATTCAAAATCAATTCCGTACTCGAAGAAATATTGCAAACGAGTCCATGCCTCTGTTAAAAAATATTTGTTGCATTAAGTTTGTAAACAAATCCAAGAATTTCTTTTACAAATACAACTTTGACGACGAGTTATTCACTGAAATGAAAGATAATGCCCGGAAAAAGAAGTCAAGGTTAGACTTCCCAACTGAAACAATGTCTGGTCCCCGTGGGTTGAACCCAATGAAGAAAGACCGCATCCTAAAAGAATTGGTCTCCAAAATGCCACAAAATCGTAAACAATTTTGGCTTAATTTGCCCACAAACGAGGAGTCCAAAGATCTGCTTGGTAGTCGTGGTTGTGAGTGAGGAAACCGAGTGTCGAATAATGTATTGTATAGGACATCTAGCAAGCATTATTGTATATGAATAAATACTACATTCTTGAAAACAAAGTAAACATTAATAAAGTATTGGATATGATCCTCTTCCCGAAGTGGTGTAAAAGGCAAGGGCAAAACGCATTAAAGTCATTAATGCATTTTGCCTTAGAATTTTACTGAACAAAGTGTGGTTTTTCTCCATGTGGCAAAATGCATTATGTGTTATAACAATGTAAATAGCAAACAAAATCAAAATCTGAGGTGGCCAAACTATTTAGAACATGAACTTTACATTGTTATGACATATTGGTAAAAATTGCTAATATATTTCAAATGGGGCATTGCTTTTTTGGAAAAATGCAATTTGCTCCAGTCGGCCATTTTGCAGTTAATGCGTTTTGGCTTGGGAGGGGAGAGTCCCTGGGCAGGAGGACGGCGTGATGTGGTCGATTACTCGTGCCGTGCTGCCGGGTGCGGTGCACGAGCCGAGACGGCCTATCACGTTGTTCAATGCTGCTTCCGAACACACAGGGGAAGAACGTTGAGACACGACGCCGTCAGGGATTTAGTCGCCTCTGAACTAGCGCGTAAGGGGTGGGAGGTCGAGAAAGAGTACTTGTATGATCTTGGCGGTCGGCTCCTAGATAAGAAACCCGATATCGTTGCTGTCCGCGATGGAGTAGCGGTGATCGTGGACGCGCAGGTAGTATCCGGTGCGGGAGGATCGGATCGGTTGCACTTTCAAAAGTACGACAAGTACCAGAGCAACAAGGCGCTTTTGGCCGCTATAGCGGCACGTCACAAGGTTACTATCGAGAAAGTACAAAGCTGTCCTGTGACGATCAGCTGGAAAGGGGTGTGGTGTCGTAAGTCCGACTTGAGGCTTACCCGTATGGGGGTCACAAGGAGGGTGATGCGGCGCTGCACGACGATGGTGTTGAACGGCTCGTGGCTAAACTGGGCTCGCTTCAACTGTATGACGACCAGGTCACCCTGGGCTGATTTCGGAGTGGCATTACGATAGCAGGGTTCAAGGTTGATACATCTGCGGTTCTGTGGCCGCACGCTGAAGCGTGACAGAGCAACATTTCGGGCTTCTTGGGTCGACGGTTGCTGGACGGGCCCGTTTCCGTCGGCCTGGGTTGTTTGGTTCTTCGCCCTCAGCGGGAATGTCCCACATAATACCCCTCCCTACGGTCGAAGGGTGCCTGTGACGCTTCTGTCCGAGCCTCTTGTCGTTGAAAGGGGGGGGACACTAGCTTGGTTATGGAACGGGAGGAGTCGAATACTTAATAATAACAGAAAAATAAATGCCTTGATGGCAAGAGCTAACATGATACCGACTAAAGTAGTCATGAAAGCCGCTGGCTACTACACTGACGGGGTACAATGCCGGAGGTGCGGGTCGGCGGAACATATCGCGACACTAGCACACATACTCGGGAAATGCACCAGCCAGAAGAACCGCATAATAAGAAGACACAACGAGGCCCGCGACTTTATACTCGAAC
This sequence comes from Isoperla grammatica, assembly GCA_945910005.1. Lineage (NCBI taxonomy): Eukaryota > Metazoa > Arthropoda > Insecta > Plecoptera > Perlodidae > Isoperla > Isoperla grammatica. Next base: position 10,966,716 of record OX246749.1, read on the forward strand.
GTACAGTGTCCAAAGGGGGCTGGATCTGCGCCAAGGAGCAACCCTTCCTACTAAAAGGGGAAACTCGCAGGCCAGATCTAGTCTTCCTCAAACAAGATACGAAGACCGTTATCATCGCTGACGTCACGATACGTTTCGAGGAGGGTGACTGGGAAAGGCGAGCCAGAGGGAAAAAGAAGGAGAAATACGACCCTTACATTAAGGTTGTAGAAGAAGAGATGAATGGCGAATCTGGCGTTGTAGCGCCGCCGGTGTTTGGAAGCCGGGGGTGCCTTCCCAAGGCGACAAAGGAATGGCTTACCAAGTTGGGGCTAAACACCAGTGAAATGGAAACGATATGCGCCAATATATTGAGATCATCGTTAGAAATATCGTCGCATTTCTTCGACAATACATAAGGGAACCAGCACCTTTAAACAGCCCCGCAGATGATGATTATTGAGGCTTAACGTCTCATATTTATGCAACGATGGCTAATCGAGACGATGAGCGGGTGATAATGAAGATGAGAAAGATGATAATGAAGAATAAAGCCAGATCCGAATCAGATACATTGTACGTCGCGTGAGTCGTCGTACGGGAGTCCAGCAAGGGAGGGCAGGGCCAAGTGGGAGGAGAAATATTCAATGGGACAGTGGGGGGGAAAGGGGATTGGGGTAAAAGTCAGACGAAGTGCAGCCCCGCAGACCATCGCGGGGTGAATTCCAGAGGTAGACCCATGTCCTCCAAGGGAAAGACGTGCGATCACGCACGAGATATCCACACAGGCAGACGAGCCTGGGGTAGTCCCGACTACGGGAAAATAGGAAGAGCTGGCCACCAAAGGCCATCAAACTAGCCAAATGCCTCGTCATCTAATTAGTGACGCGCATGAATGGATTAACGAGTTTCCCACTGTCCCTATCACGTGCCTTTTAAGCCATCGATGTTTACACTATGATCCACATACAGCTAGGCAGATAGTAAATGCATGTGCTGTGCTGCATAATGTTGCAATAAATGCACGTCTTGCAGCCAGTCTAGCTAAAGAGTTGGGATCTTTATGCGGATCAACAGTGTTGTAGACCTACTTAATTTTAACACGGAATAATATGGAAATTCTGTTTCATATCTTAAAACAATTATTGCAGAGCATACAAAATTGTATCTTGATCTATTCCATGATACCTTGAAACCAAAACATCATCTTTTGTTGCATTATTCTAGACTAATTTGTTGTATGGGACCTAGGGGGAAGCATTAGATTTTAAAGACATTTGCTAACGTATGCTGTTCCAGGAGAAACATTACTAACACACTAGCACTTAAACATCAATTAAAGCTTAGCCAAAATTTTCAAAACCACACTTTTAAATAAGATGTAGCATCTAACCTGGTGAAACTCAACACATTGAACACTACACCAATATGTATAGAACACTTAATACAACCATTTGCGTTGATGCCGACTTCAACAAGGCGCAAACGAAGGAGGCGCGAGGCCGGGGGCGGAGAAGACCCCGGCCTCGCTGACGATGGCCCTGACTTTCCCGGTGACGGCTTTCCCGGTGACGGGGCCCCCGTCAAGGACGATGGCGGTCTGGGCGGTCACGGAGGCCGTAGTGGTTGGAGCCGGCCAGTACAGATGTAAGTTACTGTGTATTGTACAACGCCGTATTGTTATTGTAATTGTCATTGTTATTATTATTATTATTATTATTATTATTATTATTATTATTATTATTATTATTATTATTATTATTATTATTATTATTATTATTATTATTATAATTATTACGTTTTATTTGCTTGAGAATTTCTTTCATACGTTTGCTGTAGCGTACGTGCTTATGACACGAAAAACACAAGACGCGTACACCATGGTTCTAGAAGCAATAAAAGACATTGCTGGTGGACTAATGGCACCACAGAACATTATGTCTGACTGCATTCCCTAACGCAAACATTAGTGGTTGCTTCTTCCACTGTGGACAGGCACTAACTTTTCTTTTCCTACTTGAAAAAAAATAGTTAGTTTTAATTACAGGATAAAAATCACGAAATGATTTTAACGTGACCATAGAAATGATATCAACAATGTCTATACAATGAAAATGAAAGCAATTCTTGTGTCGCCATTAGGTGTACCATTCTTGTTTTGTTTGTGGTAATTTCTTTAGTAAGTACTAATTAGCATTTTTATTAGCGAATTCTATTTCCACAATTGTTACCAATCGAATTGTAGAAAGTTATGGTATCTACCATAACTTGTTAGTCTATTATATTCTAGGATAAACGCCACATGAGCACGATCTATTTGAATGTGTCATCTTTGTCGGGTAAGTCGTTAAACAACAAATTATAAAGATTATGATATTCATATTGAGTCAAATGAGACATTCAAGTAGATCGCTCATCTGTCAACGCGCTTATGTGACGTTACCCTAGTAAAGCATTCCAACAGACCAAAACCGGGTGTTCCGGAGACACAGCATTAAAACTTGCCGATCACAAAGCCGATGGTGCAGGTCAGATTTTGCTCGTGATTTGACAGCTCAAAATTGACTAGCTCACTTTTTGAGCCGAAACGAAGTGTTTCCTGTCAACTTTAATTAGGCGTAATCTCTTAACAAATTATAAAAAATGTTGAGAGCACTAGTACGTTATACACTTAGCCTGCAATAACTAAGTTACTGTTTGGTTTTCAGGCCATATGGCGTAAATGCCAGAGCGTGGGGCGGCTTCCTTTCGTAGATCAGAACGACGTACGGCGGACAGTCACGACATTGATTGCGCTACCCCTTCTACCGGACGCTTTTACAGAACGTGGCTTTCAAGCGATTCGGAAAGAGAGTGAGAGGGATTGTGTTTTGCTATTCGATGAAATGACAATCAAAAAATGGCTTGAGTATGATTCTCGCCTGGACCTCGTGGACGGGTTTGAGGACTTAGGACCCCTGGGGAGAAAGCCATTCGTCGCGACGCAAGCCATGGTCTACATGATTAGAGGACTGAAGCATAATTGGAAGCAACATGTTGCCTATTTTCTAGCCTACAATGGGATAAAAAAACTCCGCTTTGTCACTCATACTGGACGAGTGCAAAAAAAAGCAAAAAAAAAAGCAAAAGAACAAAAAGAAAGACACTTATCCAGAAAAATTAGATCATCCTCGATTTTCGGACATGGCAAATTACTGTTGTTCGTGTAACGGGTACTATTATTCGCCAGAATCGAAGGAAAAAGGGTAACTTGATAAGCTGTCAGGTATGTGGGTCTTGGTACCATGAGGTACGTGTTGGTGCCGAGGGGAAAATGCACTTCATTTGCGCCTGTTGTAAATGACCCAAATTGTCCCACCGAGTGACCCAAATTGTACACCACTTGGTACAATTCGGGTCAAAACACAACGCAATTGATTAATTAATATATGTGCAGTTCGTGTTTTCCAACTTTTAGTTATGCATCCTTAAAGCAACACTTAATGTCCAATATTTCAAATAAAAAATTCATTTTCCTAATCACTTTTGATTTGTATCACTTATGTACAGAACAGCCCATAGGTGACCCAAATTGTCCCCCTCTACCCTATGCGTTACAATATTACAAACATATTGTTTCAGCTAGGGTGGCAGGTCTAGTTGACAACATGGTTGAAATTACTCCAGAGAACGGGGGCCCCCAGGTTTGTATGAATGGATGTTTACTCCATCACACATAGACCTGGGGGCCTTGCCTAGATTGATTGATTGATTAATGGGGCTTAACGTCTCATATTTATGCAACGATGGCTAATCGAGACGATGAGCGGGTGATAATGAAGATGAGAAAGATGATAATGAAGAATAAAGCCACATCCGAATCAGATCCAATGAACGTCGCGTGAGTCGTCATACGGGAGTCCAGCAAGGGAGGGCAGGGCCAAGTGGGAGGAGAAATATTCAATGGGACAGTGGGGGAAGGGAATTGGGGTGTGGACTGCACTTCGTCTGACTTCTCCTCCTCGACCAGTCCGGCTTGGGTGGCCCTACCAGAAGCATACGCTTCCGCCGGCATAGCTCTCGGGATCAACAAAGCACGCAAACCTGCCCACCGCGATAAGGTTGCAGTCCCTGGGCAGGCCTTGCCTAGAGATGACGAGGAGTTTGTAATCTTTAAAGCTTTCGAAGACGAGCCCACGCACGAGAATGCAGAGGAGGTGGTCGCAGGGGGCGAAGCATGTAGTATTTGCCTAATAAACACGCCTACTAGGTTGGTGTCCCCCTGCGGCCACGTGTGCCTATTCATTTCGTGCGTAGAATACTCCGTACGCACCGTCGGGCTATTGACGGCAGGCCAGTGCAGAAGACCTGCCCTATCTGCCATGCTCTCGTTGGGCGGCATGTACGAATATTTAATTGACTGGTGGTGTAAAGTTTTAATTTCAATTCATTGATTTGTTATTATTTTTTGTCATTTCTTTTTACTTGTTGTAATGTAGGAAGTTGAAATCTATAATATTGCAACTACACTAAGAAAACTCTCTGTGTGGTCTTTCGGTGGTCCCCGCCCTCGAGCAAAGCGCGGCTTTTCCGTTTTCCCCGCACCTCGGCAAGCACGTTATTTATTTATTTATTTATTAATAAATAAATAATTGACATTGTAACAACTCTTAAATCATTAAGCGGTTAAGCAATACCACGCAGTTATGTCTTATTTATTATGTATTATTTGGTGTTTAATGACTTCCTCGAGATACCATCAACGGTCCGAGCCATGTCTTTGGCGATCACTCCCACTGCGCCAAGAGACGTATCTTCTGTGACCGGACACTGAAGGTTGGTGCAACTAATCTCGGGCCTGAACTTTTACGCACTAGAATATACCAAGAGACGAGCTCTGCGTTCCGCAACCTTGAGCTGCAATAAACCTTTTGTTTGGACCACTTCGTTTTCCTACGCCTTTTAAATAATTTCAAAATCTGTCGAGATTTGGCTGAGTTGTGGCACTTATAGTTTTGGTTTGTGTGTTAGAAAAATTATTCCAAAATGTATGTATTATTATGTTATAGGTCTTTGGGACTGTTTCTGTTCTCATGATGATTGATTAATGAGACTTAACGTCTCATATTTTTGCAACAATGGCTTATCGAGACGATGAGCGGGTGATAATAACGATGATAATGAAGAATAAAGCCACATCCGAATCAGCTCCATTGTACGTCGCGTAGGTCGTCATACGGGAGTCCAGCAAGGGTGGGCAGAGCCAAGTGGGAGGAGAAATATTCAGTGGGACAGTGGGGGGAAAGGGACAGGGTCTCCTTTTGTCCCGGCGGGGACAGGGTCTCCTTTTGCCGGGCGCTCATTTGTGCAAATATGGATTTGAAATCAGTCATGTGTGACTATGAAACGGGGCTAAGGAGTGCCCTTAAGGAAGTCTTTCCACACACTCTCACTCGACGCGCAGGTTTTGAGCTACGTAAGTGGTCCAGCAACATGCCCGAAGTGCTGAGTTCTCTCCCGGAGGAACATCTTGAAACTCCTTTAGTGTTGTCCAATGACGGCCAAGGTTTCAAGATTCTTGGGTTACTTTGAGATCTAGAATCTGACTGTTTCAGTGTCCACACCCTTCGAAGGATGCGTCACTAAGCGCGCTGTTCTTTCCTATATCGCTCGCATTTTTTAACCTCTCGGGTTCCTCACCCCTTTCGTTTGCCGGATGAAAGTCTACCTCCAACAACTATGGCTTAGTCCCTAGAGTCGGATGACGCTCTCCCAGACTCTCTGAGTCATTATTGGCTTTCCGCCGTAGATGGGGTGTCTCAACTATCTTGTCTCCGCATCCCTCGTCTCATTGCTCGCAGTAATGCGGGAAAGGGGATTGGGGTGTGAACTGCACTTCGTCTGACTCCTCCTCCTCGACCAGTCCGGCTTGGGTGGCCCTACCAGAAGCATACGCTTCCGCCGGCATAGCTCTCGGGATCAACAAAGCACGCAAACCTGCCCACCACGATAAAGTGGCAGTCCCTGGGCAGGATAAATAATTAAACTGTTTGTTTTACTTTCAAAACATAAGCATATATTTTCTTCTTAACCTTAACATATCCACTTTGCCTGGATCTCCCATATCGGTGTAAAAAATAAAGCTTAATAAATAACTGAAATGTAATGAAACATTACTTTGGTCCCTGGTGCCCACACATGAGCTTTATGTGCCTCACGAGGCTGGACCTCATTGTACACGTGTTTGCACAAGTAGGACACATGTGGGGTTGTTGGCCCCCCCACAGTCCTTCTTCATATGCGAATACAGTCGTGCTTCTTATGCGCATTTAGATTTTGTTTGAATGCAAACGTTTTGTTACATGTAGAACATTGTGACGTTCTTTGCGACCACAGTCATGTTTATTGTGGAATGTTATAAGGTATTGCGCAAGGGAGAGGGGGGGGGGGGCAGCTTCAGAAGTTCATGTTGTCATGTTTGTCACAACTGTTCGATGCAGGTGCGATTGTAAGAACCGTAGTTTGTCATCAGGGCCCGAACAACCAATCTCTAGTTAGGAAAATGGGAATAACTGTAAACAATCGATATTTCAATTTCGGGTCGCGTAAAGTATACATGATGTATGATGTGCCACATTTGTTCCAAAGCATAAGGAACAACCTCCTGTCAAAAGACTTCTTCGTCGATGTTTGCAAGCAAGTATCTTGGAGAGATCCACCCGCTCGTGAGCAACCTCCAGCAATTAATGATTACGTTACTCGGGCTAAGAGTAAAAAGAGTAAAATGAAATAAGAGTAAAATCCTTGTTACTGACTTAGGAAAATTCTTCAATATTATAGGTCAAATGCATATCATTTTAAGATCAGAGAGTACGTTACAATTACGTAATCTGTCTCATTCCGTGGACTCTGTTAAGCCGAGAGAATTGGTCATGAGCGTTGTGGATAAATTATCTATAGGATTTAAGGTATTTTCTGCAGGTGACAATCGCGTTGGTTGGGTAACCACAGATTTTCCTCAAATTCAGGCTTTCAAAACGTTTGATGAGTTTTTGCGTGGATTATGGATTCTTATAGTTAATAAAATATCGTGCAGTTTTAACAACCTAAGAACTCCACCATCCAATTATTGGAACATACGGATCCCGAACCCAGACACCTTTGGTTATCCAACGAGCTTAATCCAACAGTTGAACGGGGAGACGCAGCAATGGATACATAACTTGATTCTGACAAAGCACGAGGGGCGTGTACAGTAAGTCTGAGGCATATCGCCCCAAACAGATTCGATAAAATGAATGAAAAACTTGCAGGTCAAGTCTTCTCTCATTCTGTGTCGGCATTGATTTTCACGGCGGTCGGCACTGATCGATTGCAAAGTCCTACTGCATTAGCGACAGCACAGTTTTTGAGAACAGCAAATATGACGTGTTTGACGCATGCAACAGCACATTGTTAAATTGTAACAATCCATACAACTGTGCCATCTCTGAACGTAACAAGATAGCGCATAATTGGCTAAAGGCGGCCCCAAAATGGATGGAGACATGGGTAGTACAACAAAGATCGAACCAGGACCCTTTGACTACCCCTTGCTTTCTGGGATTGAGAATGACTATCCTTGATCTCTGGGATGACTTAAGGTCGGAAGGATACATTTTCCTATTGACGAGCCGTCTTAATCAGGGTCCCGCTGAGAAGACGTTCTCTCATTAGACATAGGGGTGGCTATGACCGTAATCCCACGGCACAGCGCGTTAGGCGGACCTGCTGTAACCTACGACATCAGCAACATATCTACTCATGTCGTGTACTAAAACCCTTATAGCATCATTATACATATTATTTTCCTCATTAGAACACATACGAATTTTAAATTGGTTTCTTGGTGTACGAGTAGCACTTGTGCTATAGCTACGAACAAAGAGATACAATCCGTCTCCACAAAGGTTTAAAAAGAAATTGGGATATCGTCACCAGCGAAGGAAGCTGACTTTACAACGAAGATCATTCGCGCCACTAAGATAATTTTAATGTTCAGATTTTGTACAAATGATGAAGGGACGGCCGAAAAAACACCTTAATGTAGAGCAGTTGTAGCATTCCTACCCGGTCGCCCCTCTCTGCAACATTGATCCCTAGTTGAGGTGCCGGTGTGATGTTTGCCTTCTCAACTACCAAGAGTACAGAACAGGTTGCAGCAAAAGCCACCTGTTGAACAATCACCCATGGTGACTTTGGCAACCGAGTCGCCACCGAAAAGGTTTCCTTTCGCGGACCCAACTGACCACTTAGTCCACTACCACACACAAACACATCCCCTTCCTGTGTCAACATCGCAGTGCAGTTACATCCAGCGATGACCTGGGAGACAGTCTGCTCCTCGAGGCCAATCATTCGAGAGGGGGCGGATATCTTAACCCTGTCACCGGTACCCAACTGACCATTTCCATTACCCCAAGCCTAGGTCGTCCAATCGACTCTAAAGGCCACAGTGTGGTAATAACCACAGGACACGGCAGCCACGGCTGATGACGGCGTCGATACTCGCGTAAAGCTGGACAAGGTTTCGGCTACGTCAAGACAAAGCTGGCCATCGTTATTCCGCCCAGTTATCAAGAGTGCCCGAGAGGCCGAGACAAGATAGATTGATATTTGGGCTAACGTCTCATATTTTTGCATTTTAGCTAATCAAGACAATGAGTGGGTGAAATATGAAGATGAAGATGAAATTCAGGGCTGTTTGGAGGAAAGGGGCAAGTAGGAGGGAGGCGAGGAAATGGGAAAGGGGAGGAAAAGGGAGTGGGAAGGACAAGGACTGCATTGCATCTGACTTCTCCTCCTCGACCAGTCCGGCTAGGGTGGCCCTACCAAAGCATACGCTTCCGCCGGCATAGCTCCAGGACTCATCAAAGCGCACAAACCCGCCCACCACGATATGGTAGCAGTCCCTGGGCAGGCGGCCGAGACAAGAACTGTATGGAGCCCGCCACACGAAATGTCAATGATGGCCTCGGGGAGGTTGATCACGCAGGTAAATGAGGTTTGCTGGTTTGTATGACCAAGTCCTAATTGGCCAAACTTGTTGTATCCACACACCCACACCTCACCGCCGTCGGCAAGAACCACCGTGTGCAGACAAGCAGCAACCTTCTTGAGGGGCGGCAGACCGGCCACCAGGACAGGTTATATACTTATAAATTATATATACTTACGCTATACTATTTGATGTAATATATACCATTCAAAGAAGTACGTGATCAATACAGTAGTACAGTATACTGATGTTACTATAACAATTCCGATTATGTATATTCTTTGTAATGCTCTTCCAGTGCGTGTTGTCACTCGCTGCATGAGCTGTCTGTGCCTCACGAGGCTAGACCTCATTGTTAACGTGTTTGCACAAGTAGGACACGTGTGGGGTGGTTGGCGACCACAGTCATTCTTCATATGCGAATACAGACTACGTTTAACTTCAAACATTCTGGCACACTTGGGACATTTGTGTGGTTCACTTCAGTTCAGTTCGAAATGACAATCAACGTGCACGATGTTCGTGAATTTGATGCTTACATGGTAAGAATTGATGGTGAATATCAAGTAAATGCAAAACCAGAAGCACCCAAGAGATATTTGAGAGACTTGGAAAACCCAATTGAATTTTACACCAGTATACAGTTCAAGTTGAGGTACAGGTTTGACAAAGAAACTGTAATGCATATGATGGATGATCTACACATTCAAGAAAGATTACAATGCATGAACAACAGAGGATTACCTATTCCTCTTCACGTTTTCAATTCCCCTCGAAGATGCTGTGATTCGTGTGTTGGAAGGTATGTATGTGGATATGATAGTTTAAACAAAAGCTATATCTGTAAAAAAAACTTGAATCAATTCATTAAACAATATTTTGATGAACCACAACATGAAAAAATTGTTTCGTTAGTAAACTAAAGATCTAGAATTTTAAATATTCGCCAAAACCCTCTGCTTTTTAGTCATCACAAATAAATCATACATTTTTACTGATAGGTAAATAATGGTAGGTCAATTTTTACTGATTAGTAAAAATCAAATGTTCCATAAAAATTTGACTCCGATAGGTTAAAGCTCCCCGTCTCCAGCATGACCAATCTTCTAGGGGGGGGGGGGGGGGATCTTATAACCACCATCCCTCTGAATCCCAACCGGAAACAAATATTTCTGTTTCAGTAAAGCCCATAAACCCTTTGGGTTTTAAGCGATTCGAGACTTCCCAAAACGTCGAGGCCGTTCCTGTTCGTCACATGATCACCGACTACAATGGTGCTACTCTTGATCTGATCACCATAAAAACAATACCACTCAATAAAAACGCAACGGCCGGGCGCAAAACATGCTGAATATTGTACACACACATTTGAACAACACCAGGGAGGTTTATCCTTTGCACAGAAATGATTTTCTTATACGCTGCTAGACATCTGAGATTTTTAAAGTTTTATTGCCAGGTTACCCCTTCAAGATAAAACGTACTTTATGTTTATGTACTGTATGTATGTGTTATGTATTTGTATAGGCAATTGACCGACATCCTGCGGACAGAATACAGATGCGAAGAAGGAGGCTACATAACACTCACGTAAGGAGAACCGTAAGAATGGTAATGGCGCTACCGCTGCTACCAGAGAACAAAATCGCAGAAGCGCTGATATCCATTACCAACTACGCGCGTAGAGAGCGCGTATTGTAGGAAAAGGGCAAGTAGGAGGGCGGGCGGAAAGGAGAAGTGAGGAGGTTGTGTGTTTTGGCAAAACTTGTCAGTGTCTTCTCCGGTTGGACGATTTGCCGCATGGGGGGGGGGGCGGGGGCTACTTTAAGAATCATTTCGTGGAAAGTGATTGACACGAAATTTGGGAGGTGAGTGACGATTGAATGTTAAAACGGTCACGTTATTTCTTGCCGGCCAGGTTCGGCAAACTCAGTGATACCCAGATAAAGGAATATAATACTAAAAATATAAGGTTTATTTATAAAGGATAATCAAACTTTGGCAACCACATGCCATCTGACATTGATAAGATTGTAGCAAATTAAATGATACATATTGCAAAATCATACTATATGTACACTTTTGTAATTGATACCGGCACAGACGCCAAAACAACAGACGACGAGGAAGTCAAGAAAACTTGGGTCTCCAAAAAGAGAAACACTACAAGTGAACCCAAGAAACAAACCAGCTCACAAGCAGAACCCAGTACTAGCACACATGCACCAGGATATAGAAAATACCACTCAAAACAAAACCTGGTAGGCTTAGCTAGTCTCCAAAATGAGCCAGAACCACAACGCGATCTACTAGACTGGAACTTTTCTGTGTCAACAGCACCTCTTATAATAGAGGACGAGCCCAATTTGAAGTTCAATACAGAGCCACTGCGACCAGTGGCAGTAATTACTCTTGCAATAACATTACCTTTAATAGCAATACCACCACAGTCGTGCTGCATATGCGAATACAGACTACGTATAACTTCAAACATTCTGGCACACTTGGAATATTGTTGTGGTTTTTGGTTACCACAGTCGTGCTTCATATGCGAATACAGACTACGTTTAACTTCAAACATTCTGGCACACTTGGGACATTTGTGTGGTTCTTGGTTACCACAGTCGTGCTTCATATGCGAATACAGACTACGTTTAACTTCAAACATTCTGGCACACTTGGGACATTTGTGTGGTTCTTGGTTACCACAGTCGTGTTTCATATGCGAATACAGACTACGTTTAACTTCAAACATTCTGGCACACTTGGGACATTTGTGTGGTTCTTGGTTACCACAGTCGTGCTTCATATGCGAATACAGACTACGTTTAACTTCAAACATTCTGGCACACTTGGGACATTTGTGTGGTTCTTGGTTACCACAGTCGTGCTTCTTATGCGCATTTAGATTTTGTTTGAATACAAACGTTTTGTTACATGTAGAACATTTGTGACGTTCTTTGCGACCACAGTTATGTTTATTGCGGAATGTTAATAGGTATTGCCGCTTGCCTAGGCCTAGGCCCAAACTGGCCCTTGCAACTGCAATAATTGATTGTTCGATTGTAACAACACAATCAATGTTTTACAGACATTTCCTACGTTACCCTGTAAATAACCTTAATAATCATAATATCCTTAGCATAGCATAGCTTTAAGTTGGTCTGGGTGCAGTGCAGGCTTACGGGCTTCTACCCTTTATTATAAGTGGACATACAGGCAGTGTCATTAGTTTAGGCCTAGATCCCAAGTAAAGTATATAAAACATTGCCCTACTTATACTAAATCATGATTTCCATTACAAGAACCATGTTTTCACCTTGCATCACCTAACAAGAAGGATGCTTTAAAGAAGAAAAACACAGAAGATAAAACAAGTTTGTTCAAGACGAGCCTGCCAAGCCTAGAGACACCCTACACACGTCCATTCAGGAGGGTGGTATGAATTAGTTGATACTATATCCATGTGAACGGTGTTGCACATATATTAATAATAATAATTGAAGATTAAAAAAAGATTGGATCCTGAATCGGATAGCTGTAAATGCGGCGAGGGACATGGCGGAGGATCTGGATATGATTGTTCAAGGCGAAGGATATGAAGTAGGAGAAGATGGGAAGGATGATGACATTTTTGTCGCTGGAGAATTCATTGAGACTTGCAGGTATCAAGGCTCTGACCCCAAGATTATACAGAAATCTATGTATGTTTTAGCTGGAAGCAATGCTACAAAAAAGTTGTCAATAAGCCAATCATTTGGCAAACTAATTTATATGGGCCTATTATGCTTCAATAAAGAACATGTCGCTTAAGCTATATTTTATTCTAGACTTTCAGAAGGAGGTGCTAAAAATGTTGGCTCATATCAAGGTTGTCCAACAACCACATGGCGAAACCCTGAAAACGATGCAAATTCTAACTTTGTCAGAAGCGACTTCTTCTGTAGAACAGGACACCACACTAGAGGCTTTCCCCCTTAAACTCTCACATGATGTGGATATGATGGAAAGTAAGCTTAAGGATGACGAATATAAAACTGTGGTAGGTGCCATAATTTTACCTTTGTAAGCACATTTAGTTCCCGCCTGAAATGGGTACATTGTCATCAGGTACATGGGTGCTTATTTATTTTTATTTACCCTACGGATAAGAAAACTGTCCGAAATTGGGGGGAGGACCGTCAAAGAGACCGTGAACCGAATTTTGGAAAGAGTGATCTTGCCGGAAGTGGCCGTCGAACTAACCTGCCACGGGCTAAAAAAAAAAAGAATCAGTTTTCCAGTCGAAGTAAATGTTCTATGTCGTCTAGTACATAAATATAAATATATATATAAATAGGGTACGTTCCCAAACTACAGTGGAGTTCCGCGGGAGTTTATACCAACATTTTAGGTAGTTTTCTTGATACACCCCTAGAGCAAAGTCTAGTCAAGCAATTATCTCCATTTAAACTCGAGTAAAGGACGAGGAATTCAGATGACTGAATACACTCATCACATTCTTCAAGGCGATGAGGTCCGATCGTTCTAGGGAAACAAGAGATCCCGGGGAAGCTATCTTTCAACGTATCTATGGGTGTCCAAAACAGGGGAAAATGGTGTGGCCAAGTTGTTAACGCCCGCGGAACTCTACTGTAGATGAATACGCCATTTCGTGCTGAGGCCGTTCCGTAACCTGCTGGAAATCATTGGCTGAGCGTCTCGTGCCACCCCTAAGTGAGGGCTCGGGCCAAAAGATTTCAAAGGGGAAATTAGTAGACTGCTATAGAAACAAAAGGAAAGAGCTGCGAAGTGTAGACATACTGCAGTCTGGTAACAAAATTGATGGAGGTTCTAACAAGAGTGAGACACAACAAATGGTAGAAGCCACAGGTTAGTTGTGAAACAAGCATGCTATTCTAAGATCCAACTCCTTAAATCTCTGCTTGAATTATTGCAGATTGGTAACCATGGATTTAACAAACATTACATACAAATTAATGATTATTGTTTGCTCTTTGGGACTACAAAATATTAGTGAAACCAAGAGGTTTGAATATTCTATGCTTAGACACAACTAAACCTTCTAGACACAACTAAACATGCAGTGCAAGACCAGCTGCCCGGTGTCTTCCCAATAGTATCATATATCCTGAAACAGGATTATACTATGATAGTCAAGGAATATAAGGTATGAACATAACCCATATAAGTAACTAACTACCTTGCTTTTGTTTGCATTTACCTATCGGATTTGCGCAGAAATGTGCGCAGAATACGACATGCCTAGACGAGTGCAGACTATGCTTGGTTCTGTATCACCCCGAGTGTGTTGGGCTCGGATCTATCCCCCACGCGATTAACAATTACGTTTGCAAGGTGAGTCTAGTCCGCCTGCTTGGGTTTGTTTATGTTGTATATTTATTCAATGTGTGGATGTGAATTACCTAGTGTCTTAATATTATGTATAGCACGATTGGGGAAGATTTGGTAACCGAACAGCTTACCTGTTTGTTACGAGACTACTTAGAATGAAAATGGTAGAAACATTGTACACAAGGAAGTATTGTCAAAACTTGGCCATCTTGTGTCGCTGTGGACAAACAATTTACCAATTTGTTTGTTATGTCAATTAAAACGTACACATTTAGTAAGTAGTGGAGATGCATCATGGCCATAATATGGGGATTTCTAAATTGGCATTCGAGAATGTGAAATTGAAGAGAGAAACGGAGGGGCAATCTATGTTCGTCCGCACCTTCGCGGTTGCCATTTGGGGGTATAAAACCCTGGCAAGATCATCCGTGAAATTGGTGGTTTCCATTTGGGAAAGAAATTAAGGTAAAGCTCAATTTCCGGCCAAAGGGGGCCGCAGCCTCCTGATACACCGATAAAACCAGCACTACGAGAAAAAACCTGCCAACGAAATTAATGTTGACCATTTGTACAAGATGTGGATAAGAAACCAAAAAGGTGTTCAAACTAAGGTGAAAATAATATAAAAAAGGTAAACATAGGTTGTCGGTCAAACACCGAATTAATAATGCAAAACGTGGTATAAACATTGGCTTTGCTGGAGATTTCCAGGGAAGTTCAAATGGTGAGGTGCAATTAATTCCCAAACGACAGCGTTCTTTAAAGCTTATGGATAACGATGGCTTCACCGAAGCTTCCCAGGGAAGTTCTAATCGTGAGGTGCAATTAAAACAAACCCTTTCTCTTGCACTTAGTGAAAACGGTGCAGTCAACTAAAAGATGCTGAGTGCTTTGGAGATTCGGGTGGAGGTAAAAGCCACAACAACTCGACGTTTGTGCATAAAATCGTGTTCGCGACGCGTAGGTGATTGCGGAATATTTAGAGCACGGGCATCGGAGGCCATGGCCATCACCAGACCACGACACCGCCGCCGGGACCTGCGGCGGGCTCTAGCGGGCACCTCTTCTGCCGGGGCTAACGACCTGGCGCCCGCCGCAGGGCCAGGGGACGTACCCCCAGCACCTGTCAACCTGGATAGTATGGTCTCCGCCGAGGTTGAGGCAGCCATCGCTGCCCTACCGATTGACGACTTCAATGCCATATATGAAGAGCTGGAGGAATATTTATTCTTTCCGGCAACGACCGACATCCAGCAGGCGATAGAAACACTGGTCGACTTCCAGGACAACTCAGCCTTGGACGACCAGGGACGTCTCTTCAAAGTACAAGTACCTCCACACCCCCTAGTGCGAGGTATAATGCGTGACCGCTCGGGCTACGACGAAATGGGAAACGAAGATGAAGAATCCGGAAAGCAGCCGGATAACGAGAGACCGGACTCTCCGGACAGAAACTCCAACCGGGACAGCGACAGTGAAGACGAAGAACCGCCCTCCGGCTTCTTCATCGCAAAACAGCAAGGGGTGCTCCCGGACTTATTGCTGCGGGACAACATGGACGTGCGCAACCTAACCTACAAGGACGTCTCAGTGCCAGCAGTGCCGCAAATAAACTGGACCCGCAATGCCACTAACGATTGGCTGCATCGTGTTACAACCACGGGGGTGTCACTACCTCGGCCAACAGACGCTCCGAACATCTTTGTGAAAACTCCGGCATCCGAACCAATGAACCATATGGTACGGGACATGCTCGCATCAGGACTTCTAGTGAAACGAAAGTGCGTGTGCGCGTTTAAGTGGGTGGTAGTTCCAAAGGCAGGTGGCTCCATGAGACTCATAATGGACTATAGTCCGTGGACAGACTTCATTCGAGCTCCGGCGTTTAGCCTCCTGTCGGCGGGCCGAGCCATTCGTGCACTACGCCCACACTGGTGGGCCATCAAATTGGACCTGAAGTCTGGCTTCTACCAAATACGGATATCCACTGACACTCAGCACTTCCACGGCCTGTACTATAACGGTGAGTCATATTGTTTCACTAGATTACCCATGGGGCATGCATTATCCCCTTATATCATGCAGAAATTTGCCAGCTGCATCCTGGAAGAAGTTCAACGCCGGTTCAATGTGTTTACCATCTCATATTTGGACGACTGGCTCATAGCTAGTCAGGATCAAAGCCGCCTGCCACTGGTAACCGCTTTTCTTATTGAAACGGGGCTCTCCCTGAGCGAGAAGTCAGTACGAATTCCTAAACAAAGACTTCAATACCTGGGCCTACACCTCAGCATCCCCGAAGGAACCCTACGGGCAACGGAAGGAGCCTTAACTAAATTACGGGAGTGGGCATCAGTGGCAGACGCGTACAACGCTAAAGATCGCGAGCGGATGGCCGGATATGTATCCTGGCTAGCATACAATTTAAGATGGCCGGGATTCATGGCTGCTCAGATCCTTCAGGGAAACACCGACTATCTGCTTGAGTTTTTAGAAAATGCTGACCCTAGCGCGCCACGCCCCATGCGCCCCTCCCCGGCTGTCTTTACAACCTTCAGCGACGCCACCCCCTACAGCATGGCGGCCGTATGCACCACCACACTCCAAGCATACGCCCAGCCATTCGGAACGTACACCGAGATCAATCTAGCGGAGGGAATCGGAGGACTCCTAGCAATTCTATGGACCCTCGAGAATGCCAACATGCCGTGTCACGTACTACTCTGCGTAGACAACACCTCAGCAGCATACGCTATTCGGCGCGGGACCGGGAGGCTGTTCTGGAACCATATCGCCCGGAAATTGCTATGGAAAATCTTTAAAGAACATCCGGACTCGACGTATAGCACACACTGGGTACCGACGTCCCAGAACATCGCAGATCGTCCACGTCGGGAGGTACTGGACGCCGCCCACTTCCAAGCAGAAGCACCAGGAGACTTAGAGGAGGAAATAACCTTAAGATTGTGATTGTAATAACCTGTACTGTACATTATAAAATACAATTAAAGGGCTTCACCCGGCATATGCCTCCCTCGCGTCTCCGACAGTGCTGGACGTTCTCCCCAACCACCGAGCTCGGCTATATATACCGGGCGCGTTGGGGAGGACGGCCAGTGCTTTGGAGATTCGGGTGGAGGTAAAAGCCACAACAACACAACTGTTTATGTGAGGAATCGAATACATCGATTAATTGTTGTGATAAACAGGAAAATTAATTATGTTAGGTGAGAGAAGGTTATGCGTTCGTGAGGTTTGTGGACGATAAGTACGAGTGCGTTGTGCCAATAACAGAGATCCAACACTTCGACGAACAACTTAGGGACAAGAAGCTGTTCTGGGTGAACTACAAAGACAGAAGCTTCAAGGCCTTGGTTCTAGCTGTAGGGGGTAAGTAGCAATTAATATATTTTCATCAAAGTATGCCTGCTAAGGCACAGGTTGCGGTATACGAACATCAACATGGTTGACAGTCCAGTATGGAAATTACTATTCCAGCTAATAGAGATAGTTCAACATGTACTTCTCCAAAAATCACACGTCTGGCATATCTGAAGGTAACAGTTAAGGGTACTTGCAAGATCGTGTACGACTTTTCCCTTCTGTAAAACTTTGCCCAAAGCATCACTACCTTTTCCACTATGCCGAACTAATTCATATATTTGGACCAATGATTCAAGTGTGGACAATGCGAATGGAATCGAAGCACTCGTATTTCAGAGATTGCGCAAGGAAAGCAAACAATTTCTTCGATAAAACTCGAACACTGACCTTTAGACACCAATACCTTCTGGCCCCATACACTGCCAGTGGTATTTTTCCTGAAACAATTGATTTTGACAGTGGGAAACCATATGATGGATGTCACCATTTGTTGAGTCGTGACATCACAAAAGTCATCAAGGCACCAAACCTCAACACCAATACACTATCGTTTGCCAACAAAACAATGTGCAAAGGTGTAGTCTTACATTACATAGTGTTTTAGATATTGAACACTTGAACACGATGTGTGCTTATGAAAGTTGGAATAAAAATATGTAAAATATATTTTCAGATACCGTGACATGGAAGTGCCACTCAATTATGCCAGGCATCTGAGTATGATGACCAGAAGCCGTAGCACGGTGTTGCCGCCCATTCCTGCGACCCTCTTGGGTGTGGGTCAGCAACTGGCTCACGCTAACAATGCCCACTTCGGTTTTGCTGAATGGATGGCTAGGGAACCGTTTTTCAGGACTTTGTTACAGGGTAACATGGAGGAAAGCGCTACGGTTTAGGATTATTGGTATTATGGAACATTATATCGTTTGAGTATACCATGTTATTAGGGGACAAAGGTCTTAACAGCTGAAATTTCACAACGGACTCGCTTCTGTGGTTAAAAAACAGTTTGGAGCCATGGGTTAACGTGCTGGAGCACTAAAGAAAGACATCGGGAAGTAGGCTGCGCACCCTTCGTACAAGTTCTCCAGTCCAAACTGCACCAAAACTTGCAGACTACTTCAACAAGTACCCGGCCTTGAAGCAACCACTGGGATATTCATTGGTAAGCACCGAACTTAACGGTTTCGTGTGCTAACTCTTCGACTTGTGGCGGAAAAGACGGCGCCAACTTTCCTGGTTAAGTAGGTCACCGCCAGCAACTGTACATCCACCTCTTGCATAGCCTTGGAAACAACTAGAAAGATGTGCTATGCGGCCATAACAAGGAGCATCGCTTAGAATGAAGAAAGTATGGCGTAAATATATCTACAACACTTTTAGTAGGGAGCGCACCTAAACCCATAGGTATGACATTGCGCAGATGCTCGCGGCAGCCGGCCCGCTCGTGACGTCACGTGGATACAAGAATCGCCCAGCGCACGAGTCAAGTGCTCGCATTCAGGGCTCCGCTCTGAGTTATTGACAGGGGTAATCAATGAATACTGTCTCTGTTCTTAACTAAACACTTATATTTCATAGCCTAGCACTTTGTTTATGGTTGCCGTCTTGGTGACAACTTATAATCGTCTTCAGATATCAGTAATATGGCCATAACAGACCTATTAAATTGCATTTTCTTGATACCGATATAAATAACTCACTTCCGTAAATAAACACGCACAAAAACTACTCTCGGTCATGTTCGCTCGATCCTTGTTAGTTCGAAACCTATTTACGATAGCATATTATTCTCGCCAAGTCATCATAAATGTATTACGATTGCTTACTTCCACAAATATTTAATAAACTTTTCTCACTGGCTGTATCTGGTCCTCTCAGTAGTGTGTCGTCTGCTTCCAATGTGCAAGGAGTCGTGTCCAAACGTCTCGTTGAGTGTATAGATACTACAAAGATATTGAGAACTGTTGTCAGTGTGTTTGATTTGAGTGTTTAAAAAGTAGAATTTTCTACCCAAAGTGCTTAGTTCCGGAAGAATATAAAAAAGTAATTAACTTTTATAAAAGTGTTATTTTAGACGTACATTGTCAATTAGAAGTTCCGATATTATAATATGAACGTTTTTTTTTTATAGATATTATTAAGTGTGACGTGATGTGATACTATTTGCATAGTTTGACCATTGATTAACCAGGTGGTTTGACCTACACAGTTGGTTCTCCTCGTTTGTACAGCGTTAACTATTAGTAAGCAACTGTTTATTCGTATGCTTCGTTCGTAAAAGCTTTTTATTTATTTTTTAAATACATTATTATGTAGTAATGTACTCTACAGTTAAAAATACTAACAATGATGATGGTGTGGTGAGTGGATGTAACAACGGAAGCCCTACCAAACAAAGCGATTTACAGAGTGCCGACGGATAAATATAATTTATTTTTTTAGATTCCCTAATTATAAAGGATTGTGCTAAATTTGGGTTCGATTTTGTGAAGGGTCTGACAAATTCAATTGAAAGAATTGTAGAATTTGTTGATTGTTCTGAACATTTTGAACTCTCTGATTTTCAAAGGGATTTAAAACACAAGTTGTTGGGTTATTCACCAAAAAAATCACGAAAAGTCAAACCAGGATGCGTCTTAAAACTAATGTCGGCTTCGCAAATTGACACGGAGGTACAAGGCTCGATACCCAAAGTAGAAAGAAAACTGTAACATAGAGTAGTCGAGTCTTCACCACGGTAAGACAAATATATCAGAATAATATTGTTACTGACTGCCATATACGAACATCTCCATAAAGGCATAAAGGCACCCACATAAAGCATTCTCTAAATATATTCACGTTATTATTTTGTATTGCAGAACAGTAAACTACAGCTATAGGCCTAGTCAAAGCAATGCCGTCATCTCATCTGGTTCAATTAAGTTTCAATGATGTGATTGTTTTTTTTTTTAATTTATTGGCACATTCAATGTAATTTAAAAATTAAAACAGATTCGCGTTATCAGGTCTTGATGAACATCACTTCCAAACGTCTAATATTATTTACACGTAATATCTAGAGAGAAAAACCACCGTATTTGAATTTGCATTTACGCTCGTATTTAAAGCCAGCACGCAATCACATTATAATTCGTATTTGAACAGTTTACAAATGAAATGTACTGACTTTATATTTGTATTGCATGTGATGTGACGTTATACTGTACAGTGTATGGAACGGCATTATTACGTGCTACGTTTACATGGGCCTAACCATGCCTCCTAACCACAATTTTCGGTATCGAGATCGGGATCGCAAGTCGGAAATCGTAACAAAGTTAACTTACATGGTTCTTATGGCACTGTTCACAACTAAATCGTAACGTCGTAATTGATTTTAATGGGAAATTGTACGATTGCAATCACGAAACCGATTACGATCACGATGCCAAAAATTGTGGCTGGGGCTTTAGTCCAGTACCGAACTGGAATCTTGGCCCATGTAAGCATTATATAATAATACGCAAAATTATAAAATGGGACGAATCATAACTGACGTAATCGAATTAGGTGTAACTCTGGGTGCGAATAAAATGACAATGCTAAAGCGAAATAATTGCAGCTAAAATGTGTCTGGTGTAACTATATATTTACCTACACAATGCGTATTGTGTGTTTAATGTTGCTGTAACGATTTTATCACGTTAACATGACACATAATCACGCAAAGATGTGTTTATCGGTCATGTCTTCATGCTACCACTGTACGCCTAATATTATAGTAGTTTCTACTGAGCTAATATTTCTATCCACTTACATAATGCATTGTTAGTAATCATATAACAAACACATTCAAATACGACTTTAATTTTGACGATAGATATTTAATCAATGGAGGAGAGTAGCATTTTAACACGCGCGAAGCGGCAGCCGGCCAGCGATCTTGTATCCACATGACGCTATGCGCGGGCCGGACGAGATCGGGCGCGCGGGAGTGCCAGACCTAGGATATCCTTAGACCATGACCTAAACCAATGAAAATGATTCAATGAAAAATTCTTAGGCTATTGGTTAATGGCCATCAAATGGGAGGTACCATATAAGTGGAGTGGGGGAGAGTAGAGTAGAGTAGAGGGGGGTGGGGGGCATAAATTGTGTAGAATAAACATTAACCCTACGTACTTCAATCTCCCGCCAGGCCTCAAGCGCTCAGTGGATTTGAAAAACGCGGCAAGGCGCCTCTGGCAGCGAACCAAAGAATTAGTTTAAATTGTCGAATATAATATATAAATATATTTTCTAGAATACACACAAATTACCTGAGCAGACGATACAATCGCATGGCGCGAGAGCTTAAGAAGCAAATCCTCGTTGTAAACGTTTTTGCACAAGTAGGACCCGTGTGGGGTTTTTGGCGACCACAGTCATTCTTCATATGTGAATACAGACTACGTTTAACTTCAAACATTCTGGCACACTTGGGACATTTGTGAGGTTCTTGGTTACCAAAGTCATTCTTCATATGCGCATTTAGATTTTGTTTGTATGCAAACGTTTTGTTACATGTAGAACATTTGTGACGTTCTTTGCGACCACAGTCATGTTTAATGTGGAATGTTAATAGGTATTGCCGCTTGCCTAGGCCTAGGCCCAAACTGGCCCTTGCAACTGCAATAATTGATTGTACCATTGTAACAACACAATCAATGTCAATGTTTAACAGACATTTCCTACGTTACCCTATTACTCACCCAAGAATCCCCCCAAGAATCCCAAGGTTATAAGAAAAACAAAAGCAAGTCTATGATGGGTATAGGCCAGCAAGTGGGGCAGGAGCAGCAACCGTCATCATCAAGCTTTCCTACGAGGAGGACGTATCGTTGCATCGCTCCGTTATCGCTCGCTACATACGTAAACATAACATAACAATCGAGCATCTTTTCGTAAGTCCTACGTCGTTTCGCACAAAGTATTTCCTTTAATTACTGCCCATAGAACTTGTGTGAATGTAGAAGAGCGCAAGCCTGCCCGCAACAATCCAAAGTAGTTTCTATGCTGGAAGTGTACCATGCCACAGTTCTCGGAGTCATGCCACAGACATACCCGACGAACTTTGAGGAAGAATTCAAATTCTAATTTTCTAATTTCGGGGAACTTTTCAAGACATATCGAAAAGTTCGATGTACTTTGGTTTTTTGGTTTTTAGCAGGTGCACCAACTTAAACACAAGTAACTATTTAATAAAGTTTTAAAAATGAATCCTTGGCTTATGATTCAAGATGTTATTGGAGATGCGAAATTGTTGCCCGTATTTATTAGAAAACTATTTTCGACCACGAATTTTACATACAAAGACAGGGTGGTTTTGTCAACATTTGCGTACACATATGGGTGTCAGCGAATGTGGTAATAGATGCAATACGTTTTACCCGGAGATTCTATGTACTGTAACGTCCACAAAGTGGCCCTGTTTTTATCCTCTTGGATGATTTCTTCTCTGAGCACACAATAAACCCGCCCTTCCTAGTCAATACTTCTCGTTCCTTTTCATCCCCTTGTGACCGGCCACCATCGGCACCAGGTGGTGAAGGAGGGTACTAGGGCTACTGACAGGGGACAAAAGGATAACATCTTGGATGTGGTTTTAGTGAGACCGGAGAAGGCGTGGAGTCATTTGGAGGTTGTAGAGGTTATGAGTGATCATAAGGTGCCATTAGTGGAGTTTGAGTGTGAAGTCAAGAGATGGGTGGATATTCAGGAAGAAACTACAGGAGTAGAGAAAATATGGAAGTATGGTATGGCAAATGTGGAGTGTTTGCAAAGGGAATTGTTGGGCAGGTATGAGTCTTGGGCACGTAGGGAGGCGGGGGTAAATGAAAAGTGGGAAAGTTTCCTCGTTATTTATAGGGAGCTTATGGAACTGCTGTGTGGAAGGAGGAGAGGAGGCGAGGACTCAGCTTATTATAACAGGAGGATTAGATCGTTAAAAAGGAAGTGCAGAGGGCTGTGTAGGACTTATAGAAGGTAAGGTAAGGGATAATCTCTAAGGTCTGGGACGGGATCCTGGCTAGAGCCAAGGTTGAAGCTACGGTGGAGTTTATGTTGGACTTAATAGATGAGGGGGAGGGGGGAGGGGATAAGGGGCTGCAAAGGTTATATTGTTATCTTGTAAGTCGGAAAGGAAAGGGGGAGATTCCGACTTTAAGGGAGGATAGGGTGATGTTTTTTCAACTAATGTGGAAAAGGCTGAGTCTTTGAATGCTTATTATGGAGGGGTGTATCAGGATGATGGGGGGGGGGGGGGCTGGGGGGCAGTGACTAGGGTGGGGTGGGAGGAAATACTTGCTCAATATCAAATAGGGATAAAAGAAAAGTGATAAAACAGTTTGGGGCAGGGGAAGGTCCCGGTGTTGGATCGGCTAACGAGTAGGTTTTTGAAGATTGGTGGGGAAGCATTTGTGTTGTATATGGGGGATATATGTAGGAGGTCGATACAGGAGGGTAACATCCCAGATGGGTGGCGGGAGGGTTTAGTCGTACCAATTTATAAAAGTGGGTAGAGGGGACAGGTGGGAAATTATTGGCCGGTAAGCCTTACATCCGTCGGGAGCAAGGTTATGGTTGTGAACTACATAGGGGGTTGTTGGAGGGGAGTGGGGTTTTCATTGAAGAGCAGCACGTATTCAGAGAGGAACATTCTTGTCGCAGTTGGAAAGTTGGAAACGAGTTGGAAACAGGACCAAAGCCCGCTGAAAAAACACGACGTGACGTTTGGAGTCTTCTTCAATAGTTAGTGGGTTACAGCCTTCTGGTACGAGTTGCTGGAAACCAATGTAAGTACAGAATGGAACGACTTTTCCATAGTCTAATGTTTCTAAATTTCTGTCTGATTGTCCACATGCCTTCTGATAATAGCCACGGTACTTTGTAAATAATAGCCATTTTATGTTGAGTTGTATCCCACAAGTTATTTTTTTTTACGTTTTTTTTTATTTGAAATTATCAAGTTCACATTTTCATCGGTAACTGTTACTTATAATAACTCGCGGACATATTTTTTCAATTATAATAACGTGCACGTACTTAATTATTCTTGAGTTTAAAGACACAAAACAGCAAGGTTATCAGTGCCTATGCACGTACTTAAAAATACCACTCCACGTGTTGCCATTCGCCCTGGTCCTCGTCCTCACCAAGAACCACCAACCTACAAACCAAACTACCAGCCTAAATGACCGTTAAAACTAATAACCGCTAATATTTTGAGTAATTTACCAAAACACTACTATACGTCTACATTAATTATTACTTTGTCTATGTAGCTAGTTATGGGCATTGCGTCCATAAAAATATAGCCCTCGCAGCGATTATTTTGTTTCTCTGCCCTAAGGGGAAGGGACAGGGTTTCTTTTCGTCGCCTTCTACGACTAGCAGAGTCAATTTGGGCCTAGATGGGCCAAATTTGCTAAAAATTGAACAATGGTTGTGATAATGTGGTGTAACAACTTGCCCCAGTGTGGGGCAGGTTGTTACAAAGTGCTGCATGCAATATTTTACATTTCTGTATGGTTTTGTTCATTTTTTGTACAAAATTGTATTATTTTGTTAAAAAATATGTATTTATCATGTGAAACCTTAAAGCCGCCCCATAAAAAACTATTGACTATTGATTAAGTGATTTGAAACATAGGCTATACGTGCTGACGTTCACACAACTTTACTTTTGGCTTTTGACTATTGACTTACGAATTGAAAATATCTCAATTCCTTAGTCAAGTCTTAGTCACAGCCAATCAGCACGCAGAATTCTCACTCGCAGCGGATGAAACGAGTCTTGTTGGTTTTGTGGCTTGACTAAGAAATAACCACGGTGGGTCAGACAAGCGGCCTAGATTACAGCGCTTTTAGCACCGCAAGGGAGAGCTGTGACGTCACATTAGTCGGACGGTCCCGCCGGTAGGTCCCCACTCTGTGTAAAGCCCGAATTCGACGGTCCAATTTTTCATCCAACTTCTTGAATTCAATCTAGAGCTCAATTTATTTAACCGTGTAAACGTAAAAATTCGATGATAAAAAGTTGAGTTCAATAATTGAATTCAATTTTTGGACCAAAGATTACTGAGTGGGGAAGATAGTTCATCCATATGGGAATTCGTCTGCGCGTGTCTGAGCGAAATTTTCGAAGTCCGGCGTGTAGTTCGAATTCTCACCGCAAGAGTCGCTCTTCCAAAAGTTTAAAACTCAAGGTCTACTAAATCGCCTGGCACGCAAGGTCCGTCAATCCCCTAGCGGAGGTTTTACGGACCTTGCCTGGCACGTACTAGCGATCTAGTAGACCTTGTTTAATGGTAACGAAGTCAAACGCAAGGTATAGGCACCGAGATTGGCCACTGATGGCGCTAGTGAAAACGAATGAAGCGCTCCAAGTGGCAAAGTCGCGCAACAACCTGCTGAAGCAGCGTCGTTCTTCCTACGTCAATAAAGGGAAATTGTGAAAATTGTTTAATTAAATACGGGTTTTAAAAGTTTCGTGCAGATTATGAATCCCATCAGTAAATCTTAAAAAGGCAAGCCACCATTTTAATCAGGACACGTTTTAGACGTAAAAACAACAAATAACACACAACAAACACAAACAAAACAAGACAATAAAAGCCAAAACAAAAACACAAAACAAAACAACAATACAAAATAAATACACATCAACAATAAAAAACAAAACAAACACCAAACAAAAACAAGATATATCACAATAATATCCAGCACTATTTTCAACCGCGGAATGAAATCTTCAGCAGTTTGTTGCTAAATTTGGCCACATATAGCGCTGTATATACTAACACACGGTGCCTATACTAGTAGCCGCCAGGGGATTTAGTGGACCTTGGTCAAACGTGCAGGGCTAGCGCTTTTTTTTTTAATGGGGCTTTACGTCTTATATTTATGCAACGATGGCTAATCGAGACGATGAGCGGGTGATAATGAAAATGAGAAAGATGATAATGAAGAATAAAGCCACATCCGAATCAGATCCATTGTACGTCGCGTGAGTCGTCATACGGGAGTCCAGCAAGGGAGGGCAGGGCCAAAAGGGAGGAGAAATATTCAATGGGACAGTGGGGGGGAAAGGGGATTGGGGTGTGGACTGCAATTCGTCTGACTTCTCCTCCTCGACCAGTCCGGCTTGGGTGGCCCTACCAGAAGCATACGCTTCCGCCGGCATAGCTCTCGGGATCAACAAAGCACGCAAACCTGCCCAACACGATAAGGTAGCAGTCCCTGGACAGGCAGGGCTAGCGCTCTTGCGGTCAGAATTCGAACTAGTGGTGAGACTTAAAATTTTTTGCTAAAACTCGCGCAGATATTTTAACACGGCGATGAAACATCTTCCCCAATCAGTAATCTTTGGTTGGATACACGAAATATCAACAATGCTAATTGAGCTGTACAAGCAGGAATTATGCCTGCAAGCAGTTATGTCGGTGGATCCTTCTGATAGACGAGTTCATCTTCTCCAAGTACTCAGAACTCCTTAGGATCTGGATAGTAATGCGCGGTTCTCATGGTCCAACGCCGGCGTATACTGTTCGACGTTGGCCAATCAGACATCGTAACGACTTACGTGACTCCTCCCCTTTCAGCGAGGTAAAAATTAAGTTGGCATTTCACTCGCGGATTGCGCGGCGTGGCGTGGCGCGGATTCAGATTTCAGCCAATCAGAGTGCTCTATTCTCCGGCCGAGGATCCCGTGGATTTAGATCCGAGACTTTGGAAAAATTCAATATTTTATCCGACAATATCCACGCTCCGAGGATTCGACAGTGACTTCACTGTCAACAACCAATAGAAACTCGGAATAGTGTCAACAACAAGAGTATTAACATAACCTAAAAACCACAAATATTTCTGAGAACGATTTCGCTGAGAGGTTAGTTCTCGCTGTAGAACAGCGAGAAATCTTATACAACATGTTCCACAAACATTATAAAAACAATGTTCTGCGCATGAATGTGTGGAAGGATGTGGCAAAAGAAACAAATAATTCAGGCAGGTCTAGTCCCGGATGAAACTCGATCCTAGGGCCCAAGACCTAGATTTTAGACTCAACTTTAATCCAAACATTTCTGTTCTGGAAAATTGGCCTAACATGCCAACGCTTTTGGCTGTATGACTGCGGCATTAATATTAATAATAATAAAATACGTAATAATTTTCGTCGCCACAACAGTCTTCGTCTATTAATTTCGAGATTTTTCCTGACAACATAGCCACATTTGAAACTCAATCACCTGTTCGTAAAACGCGGGAAAATAAGCGAATAACAGATCGTCGAAATCCAGGAGTGAAATCGAGAATCTACGTCGCGCCGTAAAGCTTCACCGCCTTGCAAATACATCGAATTTGCTGAATTTCTGTTGGAGAAGGCTATGCTCAAATGTAAACATTAACAATCTCAAACATGTCGTCGGATTCCTTTATGGAGCTTACTTGCGCATTAGTAGAGCGTTTTCCTTGCCTGTACGATGTACAATGCAATGAATATAGAAACGCAAAAATAAAAGAACACGCCTGGAATCTTATTGCAAGTGAGTTGATTGATTGATATTTGGGCTTAACGTCTTATATTTTTGCAACTAGGCTAATCAAGACGATGAGTGGGTGATAATGAAGATGAAATAGGGGACTTTTTGGAGGAAAGGGGCAAGTAGGAGGGCGCGTGAGGAAAGGAGAAAGGGGAGGAAAGGGGATTGAGGTGTGGACTGCACTTTGTCTGACTTCTCCTCAACCTGTCCGGCTAGGGTGGCCCTACCAGAAGCATACGCTTCCGCCGGCATAGCTCTCGGGATCAACAAAGCACACAAACCTGCCCACCACGATAAGGTAGCAGTCCCTGGGCAGGTAATTGCAAGTGAGTTGCAAGTTAATGGTAAGTATTAATTGTCTTAAATGCTATTCTGCCAGGCACACCATAACCTCCAATGTGTTGTAGATTAGATGCAATGCAAGTGTCAGTTTACCCTAGGGCCTAGGCTCAGATTTACCTCAGATTAGAGGTGAGGAAGGCCTATGGCCTAAGGTAGGGTTGGGGCTTTCCTGAATTCAAAGATAGGTAGCCTAGGCCTGAGGGCCTCAATGAGGTGTTACCTAGCCTTAGAGACAATAACTATCGAGGCTCTTTTCCGTGATGCTGACATGCACATTACTGTATATAACCTTCCCGCCAGGCCTACAGGAGGCCTGCAAGAAAACCAAGGCGAGCAAGGAATGGATCAATGTAGGACTAGAGAGATGGATAACTTTGATAACCTTGAGTGTATGAATACTGTAGCTTACCATTGAGGAAAATCACAGGTCTGAGACCAGAACGTCTTAACGAAAATAGACTCAATATGAATAATCATAGAAATAACAACCATGAGTGTCTGCGACAGGAACAGGAACAAACCCGATCTGTATTTATATCTCCAATCGCTAAACCAGCTCCTCCTTGTATCCAAGAATTAAAAAGTAATGCAGCACCTGGAATAGACCAAATTAGTGCTTCAACAATACAAGCAGTTGACATTTATATTATAAAGCCCCTAAAACATATTATAAACTTAAGTTTTACTGCAGGTACCTTCCCAGACGCTTTCAAAAACGCGGTCATCGTACCGATATATAAAAAAGGAGATCCATTGTCGGTAAATAACTATAGGCCAATATCACTTATTAGCAACCTTGCAAAAATAATGGAAAAATGCATCAAAAATAGATTGTACAATTTCCTTGAAACTCATAAAATATTATCTCCCAACCAGTTTGGTTTCCGCAACCACATTGGCACGGAGGACGCAATTCTAAACCTAACAAGTGAAATAATAAAAATACTAGACAAGAACAAAAAAGCACTTGTAATATACTTAGACCTTGCAAAAGCATTTGACACGGTATCCCACCAAATTCTAATACAAAAACTTGAGCAATATGGAATAAGAGGACTAGCTCTTGACCTTATTAAAAGCTATTTAGCAGGAAGGGAACAGTTTGTCCGTATTGATAACACTCTTAGTAAAGGTAGGAATATAGAATTTGGCGTGCCACAAGGCACAACTTTAGGACCACTACTCTTCCTCATCTACATAAATAACCTTTGTTGCTCGGAAATTAATGGAAAGATTGTCTGTTTTGCTGATGATACCGCTTTGATTTTTGAAGGATCCACATGGGAAGAAGTCCATGAAGTAGCCGAGAGAGAAATGAAACATATTAAATCAACCTTAGACATGAACCTACTCACCCTTAACGTAACTAAAACAAATTATATGACATTTTCCCCACGCATTAACGACCAACCCAAGAACTTATACTTAAAGATTCATCAACAAACATGCACCCTAGACCGTTCTGACTGTGACTGCCACACACTTACAAAGGTATACGAAGCAAAGTACCTAGGCGTTATAATAGACCAACATCTTAGATGGGACCGACATATTAACGAATTAACAAAAAAACTCCGAAACTCCCTCTACAAATATTACTCGCTAAGAAATGTTCTCAGTTTCTCAACACTGCGCTCAGTCTACTTTGCATTCACACAATCACTGATACAACACGGACTTACCAGCTGGGGGGGCGCTTGCCTTACACATCTAACACTACTTAACACTACACAAAAACATATACTAAAAATATTACTACACAAGCACTTTCTATACCCAACCCACCTAGTATTCCTTGAAGCAAAGGTTCTGTCAATAAGAAAACTATACATTAAATCTACTCTCACTTACGTCTATAAGAATTACATGAAACATCCAACAATCCCTCACACAATACAAACACGTAACAAAACAAATAACAAACTTAATATACCCAGGGTCACCAAAGGATTTGCACAAAAACATTATCTATATCTAGGACCCAAAATATTTAATCTGCTTCCAGCGGCAATCACCGAAAAAAAGTCAAAATCGACATTCACGAAAATGATAATCTTATGGTTGTCAGAAAAAACAATTCAAGAAATTGAAGACATTGTTACACTACAACCTAGAAAGCATTAACAACCGCATTCATACTACATAATCATATTATTTTAATCCTCTAATAAGATAACATTCTTAATAATGGCTGAATATATAAATAATAAATACAGACACTTCCGGTAAAAAACAATAATAAACCGTCCCCAACATCGTCTCGTCATGAAACCTCATCCTATTCGTAATCGTTACTAGATATAAAATATTATAATATAATAGTTTTATAGTTTACATTTAAGTTACCACTTAGTTATATAACTCACAGTATTCAATAATCCGCACACCAGATATTTGTCTACGGACTCTCAAGACATAACTTCTGTCCGTAGATATTAATATCAATGTACAAATCGTCCAATAACCATTCTGTTATGTATCATGTGGAATTATTGAATATTGAATTGAATTCCTCCCAGAGCCCCCACGAGACGCCACTGCTCTACACAGTACCGAAAAGACTCAACATCAACACCCAGAGAAGATTGGCCTAGGGAGAAGGTTACCTCCACAAAACTAGAGGGGACACTCGTCATTGGAGATTCCATGGTCAGAAGAGCAGGTGAAACAGTCAAGGAAGCAGGGGGAAAAGTGATGAGCTACTCGGGAATCCGGACAGAAGAGCTACGGAAGCGCGTGGAAGCAGATGACGCTAAATCTCTCGTTCCAAAAGTGGTTCTACTTCACGTCGGAACAAATGACCTGAAGAGCACTCCATCAGCTGACCACTTAATGGGCGACATGTATTTCCCTTAAACCAAAAGGTCTATCAGAATGATCTTCTCGCATTTCATTTTCATTTCAAGACGAGCAACATCCGTCCGCATCCACCTCATCAAGGAGCCTTCTCCGTACCTCTATGTCGTCCTCTTCCGTCCGTCCCTCTTTTCACAACAATCACGTTCTTCTGCTCCCTCCCCCTCTTTTTTCCCTCTGTAACCAACTCTCAAGTCACTCGACCCGCCACAGCAGCTACCCATACCACAAAGCACCTGCCTCAAAAAGACGTGCACATCTAGACAACAGTGAACTATTGAAGAAACTGAATGAGGTTGAAGTTCCAGAAGTAAGTGTACATTTAGAATAAAAACCCTACCTGCATTTTAATGAGGCTGCCGTGCTTTTCGGGATTGTTTCGATCAGGCTTACTTACATGAGAGACACAAGACTGTCAATGATAATAAGTTTTGATCTTATCCTTTGTGTATCCACCACCATCACTAATACGTAATTATAAGTTATATAAAAAAATATTAACATGTTTTCTTGTTTGCAGCGCCCGAATAAGACTTGTCATCTGTGTACATGGTCGATGTGTGCATAATTTGTGTGGCTAGGCGGCGAAGGGTCAAATTTTTACCGTGCGGGCACAATGTATTTTGTGCAAGGTGTGCTTCTGCCTTCCAAAAATAAAAAATATGTCCTGTGTGGAGAGGAAAAATACACAAAAGTAGAATGATTAAGTCCACGATATTTTGTGATAGTTAGTTTGATAGTTGTGGCTGAAGGGTAGACTCTGACGTGAGAAATATTTGCTGTGCGTGTGTATTCGTTTGAGAACACTTCGACACTTCAGACGCTTTTTACTATGGACGTATCGACGAGTGTGTTTCCCCTCAATGTGAGTATCCCGCAAGCGTTTTTTTTTTTTGCAATACCTAATGTTAATAGCTATTATGTTGCGTTAATTATAATGTACGCTTATAGGATGTTACGGCGACGCCGCTGAAATGTACCTGTAACTTTTTGAAGGAGGAAGTCGACCCTTTTGCTCTCGTTGACGTGGAGCGGCGAGTGAAGGAGGAGGTGGTGGAGGGTGACGCAGACGATCGCAGCTTTTCATCGCTGACGACAATGCGGCGAGTCCCCCGTGATGTGAGTTCGTCGTTAACTATTATTTTAACATTTATGGTAATATATTTGTTATAGTCTTCTTAATTTTATCATTATATCGTTTATTTATAGATGGTTGACTTGTACGCAAACATACCGACGCCAGAGGAGGCAACGCGCGACGTGCATCGATGGATGCATGAGCAGAGAATTGATATCGAGTGGGGTAGCATCGGGGAGTGCGAAGACGTTCGTTAACTATTATTTTAACATTAATGACAATATATTTGAAATAACCTTCTTAATTATATCATTATTTCGTTTATTTATAGCCCGTTGACCTGTACGCACCATCGTCGGAGGAAATCAACTGCAAAGTGCAGCGGTGGCTTCAACAGCTCGGCGTCGACATAGGGTCGGAAGGCGTCGGGGAGTACGAAGGGGTCGGCGCGTGGGCGCACAAGTGGGAAGGTGAAGGCAGCGCATAGAGTGCTACCTGCGTCGGCCCGAGGTATCACCCGCGGAAGAGTTGCCAGAGATACATTCGGATGAGTAGTGCTGGTAGCTAAGAGGGGTTTTCGATTGATTGATTGATGGGGCTTAACGTCTCATATTTATGCAACGATGGCTAATCGAGACGATGAGCGGGTGATAATGAAGATGAGAAAGATGATAATGAAGAATAAAGCCACATCCGAATCAGATCCATTGTACGTCGCGTGAGTCTTCATACGGGAGTCCAGCAAGGGAGGGCAGGGCCAAGTGGGAGGAGAAATATTCAATGGGACAGTGGGGGGAAAGGGGATTGGGGTGTGGACTGCACTTCGTCTGACTTCTCCTCCTCGACCAGTCCGGCTTGGGTGGCCCTACCAGAAGCATACGCTTCCGCCGGCATAGCTCTCGGGATCAACAAAGCACGCAAACCTGCCCACCACGATAAGGTAGCAGTCCCTGGGAAGGAGGGGTTTTCGCAACACAAAGCTTTCCAGCCAAAACTGTGTGTGGACCTTTCCCTGAAGTGCAAAGAAAAAGGAACCCCATCAATGACTGAAACTTTGCCGTAGTGATGGGGCTTTCAATCTATTATCAGTCATGGCTGACGCTGACAAACATTTGACCTGACACTTGTTATGCTGACTCATGGCTACGTAAACAATCTGGAGAGCTGGGGGGTGGGTGGTAGACTGGCACAAAGGTTGTCCGCGGCGAAGTCAGCGATAGGTTGGCTCCACCTGTTTCGTCTACCCTGTAGTACGGGTAAGACAAGATGTAAAGTCGAGGGGAAACAGGAAGTTCCCGGCTCTTATACATAGATTATTAAAAAAACATGCGAACAATACAAATGTTCATCATAACAGGATGTGGAGGTAAATTGTTTGGCATCATCCACCGACGGCATAAACTCCGACATAACCGTGATTTTTGAGGTGAAGTGTCCGTTCAGTTGCCGGTTCCAATCTCCAACCGAAGCGAAGTTTTTACGTTCCAATAGTTCTGGCAATACAGTTAGGCCAGTGAGAGCCCATGTCTCATGGAGGGCTAATACACATATTTGCAATGTTAACGTATGACGTGTACATAAAGCGAGATTACTTATTAAACACATAATGGTAGGAAGCTGTAGCTAAACGTTTTAGTATAATAGTACTATAGACAATTTATGTCCATTGTTCAATCGTCAGTATAAGCCTATTGTTTTCAAATAATTGTTTGTTTCAAAACAAAATATAATAATTATTTTTGTAATTCAATTAAGATAAATTTATGAATAAGTTGTTCAAATATTTTAGGCGTTGCTCAGAAAACTAGTCAACTACGTCAAATTGACCTGCTGACCCAAAATAGACCAGCAAAAAAGGCTGTAAGCATGGCTATGTCCTTGCCATTAGTTCCGTCAAACAAGATAGTGGAAGGGTGGTACCACGTGCGTGCGTACGCCAACAATTATCAGGTGTTGGTGCATCTGGATCCATGGCTTGGATACATCCAACGACAGTGGTTGCAACGGGTAGGCGTGGATTTACATCATGGGTGCTTCTTAACTTCTGTTTTAAAGAAGTGTTCAAAAGATCAGCTGGCACATGATTTACTGCTCTATGTGGTGTAACAGTGACGTGGACTATTATCCGACACCAAAAACAGAGGCATCCTCACCATGTTTAGAACATATAACGAGAAATGCCTGTTGACTTGACAAGATTGATTGATTAATGGGGCTTAACGTCTCATATTTATGCAACGATGGCTAATCGAGACGATGAGCGGGTGATAATGAAGATGAGAAAGATGATAATAAAGAATAAAGCCACATCCGAATCAGATCCATTACGTCGCGTGAGTCGTCATACGGGAGTCCAGCAAGGGAGGGCAGGGCCAAGTGGGAGGAGAAATATTCAATGGGACAGTAGGGGGGGAAAGGGGATTGGGGTGTGGACTGCACTTCGTCTGACTTCTCCTCCTTGACCTGTCCGGCTTGGGTGGCCCTACCAGAAGCATACGCTTCCGCCGGCATAGCTCCAGGAATCATCAAAGCACACAAACCTGCCCACCACGATAATGTCTCCTGTCGATGTTAGATAATGGAGACGATAATGTCTCCCGTATGTCGATATATGTCTCCAACGCATGGTTAGTGAGGTTTGTAGACGATAAGTACAAGTGTGTTGTGCCAATAACAGAGAACGCACTGAAATATTTTAAGATTCCGGAAGCTAAATTTTCCCCTAGAATGAAGCAAATGATACATGAGAAAAAAGTCTGTGACCCATCAACTAGGCACGAGTTTTTAAGGTTGATATGCATCGAAATTCTTGACGTAGAAAAACATCCCAAAAAAGCCACAATCAATATAACCATAGCCCAAAAGATTGCAGAGGCATGGCCACATGCGTTCTCAGATGTTTGGAGGGATGGCACCGATAAAATAACGAATAACAATCCCTCCAAACAAATCGAGACACTGATCGAAAACTGCAATAGTAAAAATGCCTTTTCGCCAGACGCCGGGAAGAAAAGGCATAGAACATGCAAGAAAGACATATTTGGCCATGTAAATTCCCAACCAGATAAGTTACCAGAAGGAGAAACTCTGGATACTTTGCAATCTATGCGGGAGACACTGGATCTGTTAGGTTTTCTGAATCTATCTCCCAACAGATCGACGTCCTGACGGCAAATTCAACCAATTGTGACTTTCCCACGGGCACCAAGAAGCGGGAGAACCGCGGCGCCGTTGGATGCGGCAGCAGCATTGGGCGTGGCGTGGTGGTGGAGGCAGCAGCGTGGGGCGTGGCGTGGTAGTGGAGGCAGCAGCGTGGTGCGTGGCGTGGTGGAGGAGGCAGCAGCGTGGGGCGTGGCGTGGTGGAGGCGGCAGCAGCGTGGGGCGTTGCGCGGTGGAGGGGGCAGCAGCGTGGGACGTGGCGTGGTGGAGGGGGCAGCAGCGTGGGGCGTAGCGTGGTGGAGGCGGCAGCAGCGTGGGGCGTGGCGTGGAGGAGGCAGCAGCGTGGGGCGTGGCGTGGTGGTGGAGGCAGCAGCGTTGGGCGTGGCGTGGTGGAGGGGGCAGCAGCGTGAGGCGTGGCGTGGTGGAGCGGGCAGCAGCGTGGGGCGTGGTGTGGTGGATTGGGAGCAGGTGTATTACTGTAGCAGTTATTGTGTATTAATAATTAAACTATTTGTTCTACTTTCAAAACATAAACATATATTTTTTTCTAAACCTTAACATATCCACTTTGCCTGGATCTCCCATATCGGTGTAAAAAATAAAGCTAAATAAATAAATAACTGAAATGAAAAGAAACATTACTTTGGTCCTTGGTGCCGACACATGAGCTTTATGTGCCTCACGAGGCTAGACCTCATTGTAAACGTTTTTGCACAAGTAGGACACGTGTGGGGTTGTTGGCGACCACAGTCCTGCTTCATATGCGAATAGAGACTACGTATAACTTCAAACATTCTGGCACACTTGGGACATTTGTGTGGTTCTTGGTTACCACAGTCGTGCTTCATATGCGCATACAGACTAGGTTTACCTTCAAACATTCTGGCACACTTGGGACATTTGTGTGGTTCTTGGTTACCACAGTCGTGCTTCATATGCGAATACAGACTACGTTTACCTTCAAACATTCTGGCACACTTGGGACATTTGTGTGGTTCTTGGTTACCACAGTCGTGCTTCATATGCGAATACAGACTACGTTTACCTTCAAACATTCTGGCACACTTGTGGGGTTGTTGGCGACCACAGTCCTGCTTCATATGCGAATACAGACTACGTTTAACTTCAAACATTCTGGCACACTTGGGACATTTGTGTGGTTCTTGGTTACCAAAGTCGTGCTTTATATGCGAATACAGACTACGTATAACTTCAAACATTCTGGCACACTTGGGACATTTGTGTGGTTCTTGGTTACCACAGTCGTGCTTCATATGCGCATTTAGATTTTGTTTGAATGCAAACGTTTTGTTACGTGTAGAACATTTGTGACGTTCTTTGCGACCACCGTCATGTTTAATGTGGAATGTTAATAGGTTATGCCGCTTGCCTAGGCCTAGGCCCAAACTGGCCCTTGCAACTGCAATAATTGATTGTACCATTGTAACAACACAATCAAGGTTTTACAGACATTTCCTATGTTAACCTGTTACTAACCTTAATATTCATAATATCCTTAGCATAGCATAGCTTTAAGTTGGTCTGGGTGCAGTGCAGGCTTATGGCCTACTCCCCTTTATTATAAGAGGACATATAGGCAGTGTCATTAGTTTAGGCCTAGACCCCAAGTAAAGTATATTAAACATTGCCCTACTTATACTTAATC
The DNA here is from genome assembly GCA_945910005.1 of Isoperla grammatica. Classification (NCBI taxonomy): domain Eukaryota; kingdom Metazoa; phylum Arthropoda; class Insecta; order Plecoptera; family Perlodidae; genus Isoperla; species Isoperla grammatica. Next base: position 11,004,119 of record OX246749.1, read on the forward strand.
ATGATTTCCATTACAAGAACCATGTTCTCACCTTGCATCACCTAACATGAAGGATGCTATAAAGAAGAAAAACACAGAAGTTAAACAAGTTTGGTTCAAGATGAGCCTGACAAGCCTATAGCGACACCCTACACATGTCCATTCAGGAGGTTGGTATGAATTTGTTGATACTATATCCATGTGAACGGTGTTGCAAATATATTAATAATAATAATTGAAGATTAAAAAAAGATTGGATCCTGAATCAGATAGCTGTAAATGCGGCGAGGGACATGGCGGAGGATCTGGAAATGATTGTTCAAGACGAAGGATATGAAGTAAGAGAAGATGGGAAGGATGATGACATTTTTGTCGTTGGAGAATTCATTGACACTTGCAGGTATCAAGGCTCTGACCCCAAGATTATACAGAAATCTATGTATGTTTTAGCTGGAAGCAATTCTACAAAAAAGTTGTCAATAAGCCAATCATTTGGCAAATTAATTTATATAGGCCTATTATGCTTCAGTAGAGAACATGTCGCTAAGCAATATTTTACTCTAGACTTTCAGAAGGAGGTGCTAAAAATGTTGGCTCATATCAAGGTTGTCCAACAACAACATAGCGAGACCCTGAAAACGATGCAAATTCGAACTTCGTCAGAAGCGACTACTTCTGTAGAGCAGGACACCACATAGAGGCTTTCCCCTTAAACTCTCGCATGATGTGGATATGATGGAGAGTAAGCTTAAGTATGACGAATATAAAACTGTGGTAGGTTCCATAATTTTACCTTTGTAAGCACATTTAGTTTCCGCCTGAAACGGGTACATTGTCATCAGGTACATGGGTGCTAATTTATTTTTATTTACCCTACAGATAAGAAAACTGTCCAAAATTGGGGGGAGGATCGTCAAAGAGACCGTGAACCGAATTTTTGAAAGAGTAATCTTGCCGGACGTGGCCGTCGAATTTACCTGGCACGGGCTAAAAAAAAAGAATCAGTTTTCCATCTACTACTGGCAAATGTGACTATAAGTGCTGTAGCATCGCAGACCAGAAGTGTGGGGCTCACCGAACATGTAATGTATGTATTTGCTGTGACGTTGGTAAGAACTAAGAATAAAGGCAGTTGATCTCCAGCTGTGGGCGTTGGTTGTTCCCGGTTCCCTTGTCACCCAGATTACAATATTGGCGACGAGGTGAACGGGAATATACATCATTAATGTAGTATATATTAAATATATATATGATAATATACATCAGGAATACTACTGTGTAACCATTTCGGTATTGAAATCCTACCGTAATGGCCGAAAGTGGGCCGGGAAAGTTCGTCGTGACGGGGGATGAGGGCACGGTGGCCCAAAGATGGACGTGGAGGTTCCGCGCCTTCGAAATCTCCCTATCGGCCAAGGACGTGACAGCAATCCCAAGGAAGAAAGCTTTGCTACTGCATGCAGCAGGCGAGGAGGTCCAAGATATATGGTTCACGCTGCCTGAAGCGTCGATGGGCACCGGGGTTGGGGAAAATGCTGTCAATGAATACAAGGTATGCTGCAAAGCACTACTCAAGTATTTTGTACCTGAATGCAGCTATACCTTCGAAAGATTTAAGTTTCGTCAGACTAGGCCAAAGGAAGGGGAAAGTTCGTTGCAATTTCTCACAAGGCTGAAGGATGGCATAGTAAATTGCAACTATGAAAAACCCGAGCGGGAGATTGTGGACATGCTCATTGAGCATACTCAGTTCAGTGAGCTACGACGGGAACTTCTAAAGGTAAGAGATTCGCTCACATACGACAAGGCGAAGGACCTAGCCAGGTCGTTGGAGAATTCCGAAAGCCAGGCGCGCGCCATGGAGTTGAAAGATAAGAATGTAGGCCTAGGCCTAGAGCCTAAACATACCGTAGCTAGGATTAGTCATTCGAAAAAGGGGGCCTGTTTTCCCATGTAGAACAGTATAGTTGGACCAACGTTGGTTTAAGGTTGGTTACGGTTGTATTGGCTTATTGTTGTTTAACAACCAATTTCCAACGTTGGTTTAGTGGTGTATTATAACTGAATATGCTTTTGATGTATCCTGCTTAACAACTAACTTCGTTCCTACGTTGTAATACCGACGTGTTACAACGGGTCCACGTTGGTTGGATTTAGGTATTTTGCTTCCAATGTACCGACGTTGTAATTAAGACGTGTTACAACGGGTCCACGATGGCTGGAATTAGGGATTTTGCCTCCAATGAACCAACGTTGTAATTAAGACGTGTTACAACGGGTCCACGTTGGTTGGAAGGATTTCTCCTCCAATGTACCAACGTTGTAATTAAGACGTGTTACAACGGGTCCACGATGGCTGGAATTAGGGATTTTGCCTCCAATGAACCAACGTTGTAATTAAGACGTGTTACAACGGGTCCACGATGGCTGGAATTAGGGATTTTGCCTCCAATGTACCAACGTTGTAATTAAGACGTGTTACAACGGGTCCACGATGGCTGGAATTAGGGATTTTGCCTCCAATGTACCAACGTTGTAATTAAGACGTGTTACAACGGGTCCACGATGGCTGGAATTAGGGATTTTGCCTCCAATGAACCAACGTTGTAATTAAGACGTGTTACAACGGGTCCACGATGGCTGGAATTAGGGATTTTGCCTCCAATGTACCAACGTTGTAATTAAGACGTGTTACAACGGGTCCACGATGGCTGGAATTAGGGATTTTGCCTCCAATGAACCAACGTTGTAATTAAGACGTGTTACAACGGGTCCACGTTGGTTGGAAGGATTTTGCCTCCAATGTACCAACGTTGTAATTAAGACGTGTTACAACGGGTCCACGATGGCTGGAATTAGGGATTTTGCCTCCAATGAACCAACGTTGTAATTAAGACGTGTTACAACGGTTCCACGATGGCTGGAATTAGGGATTTTGCCTCCAATGAACCAACGTTGTAATTAAGACGTGTTACAACGGGTCCACGTTAGTTGGAATTAAGGATTTTGCCTCCAATGTACCAACGTTGTAATTAAGACGTGTTACAACGGGTCCACGATGGTTGGAATTAGGGATTTTGCCTCCAATGAACCAACGTTGTAATTAAGACGTGTAACAACGTGATTTGATTGATTGATATTTGGGCTTTACGTCTCATATTTTTGCAACGAGGCTAATCGAGACAATGAGTGGGTGATATATGAAGATGAACTAGGGGGGTGTTTGGAGGAAAGGGTCAAGTAGGAGGGCGGGGAAGAAAAGGGAAGGGGAGGAAACGGGCGTGGGGAGGATGTGGACTGCATTTCGTCTGACTTCTCCTCCTCGACCTGTCCGGCTAGGGTGGCCCTACCAGAAGCATACGCTTCCGCCGGCATAGCTCTCGGGATCAACAAAGCACGCAAACCTGCCCCCCACGATAAGGTGGCAGTCCCTGGGCAGGCCTATCTTAATGTATTTTGCAGCTTCAATTGAGCGTCTCAATGGGAAGTTGGAAGAGTTGCTCCGACAGGAGCGACACAATACGACACTTCTTCAAGACGTGCTAAGGCAACTAGGCACCCAACAAAAACACAATGTTGGTAGCGTAGTAGGACAAGAATCGGCGCCAGACGATGTGGAGGGCCTCCGTGCACCAGCATGCAAGATCTCCATGGGTTGGATACGTTATTAGAGGACAAACTGGAGATGAAGAAAAGGGTGAGATGAACTTTTTTTAAAGAAATCTCTACTAGGCCTAATACTGTAGGTCTTGTACTGCTTGAATCATTGTTTAATAGTAGACCTACAAATTGGACTTTCCTGTAAGGTGTCCCTACACGCTCACGTCTTCCGGAAGCAATGCCTGACGGCCTGCCTGACGGCCTGCCTGACGGCCTGCCTGACGGCCTGCCTGACGGCCTGCCTGACGGCCTGCCTGACGGCCTGCCTGACGGCATTCGACGAACAGGCGGCACTGACTCATGCTAAAACCTCAACCCTCCTCCCTTTAAAAACATTTACTTTCTATTTGTTTGTGTTGGCTATACTGTTACACCTAGAGGGCGGTGCATTAGGCCTGTCATGTGTCGTGAGGGCGGTGAGAGAGACGACCCCCGCCAGAGGGAGGAAGAGAGGTAAGAGTAGTGTTGGCCACCGAACAGCACAGTCCACCGTCTAGGACTGCCGTCGCCTTTGTTTCAATAAAACCCCAAAGTGTTTGTGTGGAATCCGTGAGTTAATATTTCACCCGTGTCCTGAATCCTGACAACCGATTACATTTGATAATCAAATGTTTTTATTTCAAAGTTGCCGTTGGTTAAACAAATTTTGTCGTGGGCATCATGAAGCAATGAACTCAATGATTGCTTAGCCTAAAATGTTCCTTATATTTCAGGTTGCTTTCCTGGGTGTATTTGGTGGAAAGAACGACACCGATGTGGTACGAACAATATGTAAGAAAGTGTTGGAAAAAGAAGTTGCCATTCAATTAAATTGGATTGGTACTAAAGATAAGAAGAGCATTTGTACCTTTTCGCGGGCGCTGTCTCTTATTAAACGTAAGTTCATTTATACCAAATATTCAAGACGTACCTACCTACCTATACTATAACATGGAATTTCTTAAAACTTATTTGACCGATGTACGATTGTACGGTAACCTGACGATGGAAGACAGGATCAGAACGGAGGTGGAGGATCACCAAATCCTCGGCCACCAGGAAATGGTATCAATCGTGAAGACAATTGAAGAAATCCAAATGATAATGCGGCACAGATTGCATCTGCTTTCGCAACAATTTCTTCGAGTGACACGATTGTTGGAGTTAATCTGGGACTAAATTTCCTCTGAAAGAAGCTCGAGATTCAGTTGTTGTCATGCCGTTCTTATACTTGGCTGGAAGATTGATTGATTGATTGATATTTGGGCTTAACGTCTCATATTTTTGCAACGAGGCTAATCGAGACAATGAGTGGGTGATATATTAAGATGAACTAGGGGGGTGTTTGGAGGAAAGGGGCAAGTAGGAGGGAGCGTGAGGAAAGGGGAAAGGGGAGGAAAGGGGATTGGGGTGTGGACTGCACTTCGTCTGACTTCTCCACCTCGACCAGTCCGGCTAGGGTGACCCTACCAGAAGCATACGCTTCCGCCGGCATAGCTCTCGGGATCAACAAAGCACGCAAACCTACCCACCACGATAAGGTAGCAGTCCTTGGGCAGGTTGGATGTAAGAGGTGAAGCATATTTGCGTCCTGCATCCAAAAGAAATACAATGGCATTAACAGTTTCAATAATGAACGCTATAGCACCAGTAATCGCTATGTCGCCCCTGAATGCTGATGCCAGCAAAGCAAGATTTCGAACAGAGATCATAGCGCTTCTTTGTAACGAAATCAATCTGACTACATTCTATGCCTTGACTGATGAAGATTATCGTATCTTGGTAGGAGACAATGGTAGATTCAAGTATTTGAATATGCCTGGCGGTTTTGCTGATTGGAGTTTAGTTTAGTTTATTGGGTTTAAGGGCGCTTCAACCAGTTAGGTCATTTTGCGCCACCAAGATAATGTAACTCGTTACTAATTGTTTTATTGAATGATTGACTAATGGGGCTTAACGTCTCATATTTATGCAACGATGGCTAATCGAGACGATGAGCGGGTGATAATGAAGATGAGAAAGATGATAATGAAGAATAAAGCCCCATCCGAATCAGATCCATTGTACGTCGCGTGAGTTGTCATACGGGAGTCCAGCAAGGGTGGGCAGGGCCAAGTGGGAGGAGAAATATTCAATGGGACAGTGGGGGGGAAAGGGGATTGGGGTGTGGACTGCACTTCGTCTGACTTCTCCTCCTCGACCAGTCCGGCTTGGGTGGCCCTACCAGAAGCATACGCTTCCGCCGGCATAGCTCTCGGGATCAACAAAGCACGCAAACCTGCCCACCACGATAAGGTAGCAGTCCATGGGCAGGTCCACCAGGACCAGTTTCGGCCACTTGTCGATAATGGAATTGACCTATGCATACATGAGCCGAGAAGAGAAGACTCTTTGCTCCCTTCCAGTCACCGTTGAGGGCCACCCGTCCTTGAACGTCTGCAAGGGGGTGATCTCGTGCTTTGATCTCCTTAACGTCAGTGATCAGGAACTCAAAGACTCTCTGAAACCGCACCGAGTTGTTGATGTCACGAGAATCATGAGCAGGAAAAACATTCTTGGTACAATCTTTTTAGGTCAAAGATGATTGGATCATTCGATCCTGAAGTAACGTGCGTTAAAAGCGGTGCGTTTGCGAAGATTCAAAAGTTGTATCTTATGAAGTATGAACGCTTATACTAGAGATGGGAGTACGGGAAATTGTGTTCGTGTCGACAATCGCTCATTTTAATAGCGATGCAAATATTTCGAAATCAAAGAAGTACCAAGTGAAGAAAGTGACCTCCAATTCAGCTCCTTTTGATTGATTGATATTTGGGCTAAACGTATCATATTTTTGCAACGAGGCTAATCGAGACAATGAGTGGGTGATATATGACGATGAAATAGGGCGATGTTTGCAAGAAAGGGGCAAGTACAAGGGCGGGGGGGAAATGGGAAGGGCGAGGAAAAGGGAGGGGGGAGGGTGTGGACTGCATTTCGTCTGACTTCTCCTCCTCGACCAGTCCGGCTAGGGTGGCCCTATCAAAAGAATAGGCTTCCGCCGGCATAGCTCTCGGGAGTAACAAAGCACGTAAACCTGCCCACCACGATAAGGTAGCAGTCCTTGGGCAGGTTCGTTCATTTAGGAGAGAAGACTTTATTCCAACAGAGCATACACGGATTTGTAGTTGGCACTTTGAACATGGGAAGGATGCTGGTCCAAATAGGTTTAATTGGAGTCAGGCAAAAGCGAGCAGTCCACCAGGACAAAAGAAGAGAAAAAGAGACGACGAAGACGATAAGACCCTAGAGGATATGCTAAGAAAATATAATAAATTGAAGATTGAGTACACCACACAAGAATAGCGGTTAGAGGATATCAATCATCTAGGTCTTAACAGTTGAAATTTCACAATTAAAGATTAGGATAGCGACTCGCTTCTGTGGCTGAAAAACAGTTTGGAGCCATGGGTTAACGTGCTGGAGCACTGGAGAAAGACGTCGGGAAGTAGGCTGCGCACCCTGCGTACAAGTTCTGCAGTCCAAACTGCACCAAAACTTGCAGACTACTTCAACAAGTACCCGGCCTTGCAGCAACCACTAGGTTATTCATTGGTAAGCACCGAACTTAACGGTTTCGTGTGCTAACTTGTCGACTTGTGGCGGAAAAGACGGCGCCAACTTTCCTGGTTAAGTAGGTCACCGCCAGCAACGCCATCTCTATTCAACAGTGGAAGAGTTCAAATGGACGAAGGGCACTTGGCGGATTTCTGCAAGGGTTGAAGGAGAGGTGGCCTCAGGCACTAACTGTACATCCACCTCTTGCATAGCCTTGGAAACAACTAGAAAGATGTGCATGCGGCCATAACAAAGAGCATCGGTTAGAATGAAGAAAGTATGGCGTATATATATCTACAACACTTTTAGTAGGGAGCGCACCTAAAGCAATGAAAATGATTCAATGAAAACTTCTCAGGCCATTGGTTAATAGCCATCAAATGGGAGGTACCATATAAGTGGAGTGGGGGAGAGTCGAGTAGAGATGAGTAGAGTGGGGAAGAGCAGAGTAGAGTAGAGGGGCTGGGGGGCATAAAACGTGGAGAATAAACATTAACCCTACGTACTTCGATCTCCCGCCAGGCCTCAAGCGCTCAGTGGATTTGAAAAACGCGGCAAGGCGCCTCTGGCAGCGAACCAGTACCCCTGACCTGAGCAGACGATACAATCGCATGGCGCGAGAGCTTAAGCAGCAAATCCTCGTTCTAAACGTTTTTGCACAAGTAGGACCCGTGTGGGGTTGTTGGCGACCACAGTCATTCTTCATATGCGAATACAGACTATGTTTCACTTCAAACATTCTGGCACACTTGGGACATTTGTGTGGTTCTTGGTTACCACAGTAGTGCTTCTTATGCGCATTTAGATTTTGTTTGTATGCAAACGTTTTGTAACATGTAGAACATTTGTGACGTTCTTTGCGACCACAGTCATGTTTAATGTGGAATGTTAATAGGTATTGCCGCTTGCCTAGGCCTAGGCCCAAACTGGCCCTTGCAACTGCAATAATTGATTGTACGATTGTAACAACACAATCAATGTTTAACATACATTTCCTACGTTACCTTATTACTAACCCAAGAATCCCCCCAAGAATCCTAAGGTTATAAGAAAAACAAAAACAAGTCTATGATGGGTATAGGCCAGCAAGTGGGGCAGGAGCAGCAACCGTCATCATCAAGCTTTCCTACGAGGAGGACGTATCGTTGCATCGCTCCGTTATCGCTCGCTACATACGTAAACATAACATAACAATCCCGCATCTTTTCGTAGGTTCTACGTCGTTTCGCACAAAGTATTTCCTTTAATCACTGCCCGTAGAACTTGTGTGAATGTAGAAGAGCGCAAGCCCGCCCGCAACAATCCAAAGTAGTTTCTATGCTGGAAGTGTACCATGCCACAGTTCTCGGAGTCATGCCACAGACATACCCGACGAACTTTGAAGAAGAAAGTTCCTCATTTCGGGGAACTTTTCAAGACACATCGAAAAGTTCGTTGTGCTTTGGTTTTTTGGTTTTTAGCAGGTGCACCAACTTAAACACAAGTAACTATTTAATAATCACAGTATTTTCGCTTTTTGATCGCTTTTTTTTACATAAAGTTTTAAAAATGAATCCTTGGCTTATGATTCAAGATGTAATTGGAGATGCCAAATTGTTGCCCGTATTTATTAGAAAACTATTTTGGACCACGAATTTAACATACAAAGACAGGGTGGTTTTGTCAACATTTGCGTACACATATGGGTGTCAGCGAATGTGGTAATAGATGCAATACGTTTTACCCGGAGATTCTATGTACTGTAACGTCCACAAAGTGACCCTGTTTTTATCCACTTGGATGATTTCTTCTCCAGTGAGCACACAATAAACCCGCCCTTCCTAGTCGATACTTCTCGTTCCTTTTTATCCCCTTGTGACCGGCCACCATCGGCACCAGGTGGTGAAGGAGGGTACTAGGGCTACTGACAGGGGACAAAAGGATAACATCTTGGATGTGGTTTTAGTGAGACCGGAGAAGGCGTGGAGTCACTCGGAGGTGGTACAGGTTATGAGTGATCATAAGGTGCCATTAGTGGAGTTGGAGTTTGAATTCAAGAGAAGGGACTTAGTGCCGTATTTAGGCCTAGGCAACCTAGGCAGCTGCCTAGGGCGGCAAGTTTTAGGGGGCGGCATTTCGCCAAAGATTATTTAAAGACTAGATGGTTTCAATAAATTTTCTCACTACAAAAATCTCAAATTACATATTTTCAAAATACTTTTAATGTTTTTCCAGAACATTTTTATAAATCTTTAATTCTGCAGCATATTTTGTGGTGAGTTGAATGACTACCTGACATTACAAGCGTAAATTTGTTTATCGTTAAAAACCGCGTTTTTGCTTCCGCAGCCTAACAAAAATTTTTCGCTTCGCGAATTGGCCTCCGGCGGCCGCTGCGCGGGGCGTCCCTGCGGCAGATGTTTCTCATTGTTGGGGCGGCAAAATGTATTTGCCTAGGGGCGGCAAAATGTATTTGCCTAGGGGCGGCTTACTACCTAAACACGGCTCTGAAAGGGTGGATATTCAGGAAGAAACTACAGGAGTAGAGAAAATATGGAAGTGTGGTATGGCAAATGTTGAGTGTTTGCAAAGGAAATTGTTGGGCAGGTTTAAGTCTTGGGCACGTAGGGAAGCGGGGGTAAATGAAAAGTGGGAAAGTTTCCTTGTTATTTATAGGGAGGTTATGGAACGGTTTGTGCTGTGTGGAAGAAGGAGGGGAGGCGAGGACTCAGCTTATTATAACAGGAGGATTAGATCCCTAAAAAGGAAGTGCAGAGGGTTGTGTAGGATTGATTGATTGATTAATGGGGCTTAACGTCTCATTTTTATGCAACGATGGCTAATCGAGACGATGAGCGGGTGATAATGAAGATGGGAAAGATGATAATGAAGAAGGACTTATAGAAAGTAAGGTAAGGGATAATTAAGGTCTGGGACGGGATCCTGGCTAGAGCCAAGGTTGAAGCTACGGTGGAGTTTATGTTGGGCTTAAAAGATGAGGAGGGGGGGAGGGGATAAGGGGCTGCAAAGGTTATATCGTTATCTTGTAAGTCGGAAACGAAAGGGGAAGATTCCGACTTTAAGGGAGGAAAGGGTTGTTTTTGAACTAATGTGGAAAAGGCTGAGGCTTTGAATGCTTATTATGGAGGGGTGTATCAGGATGATAATTAACCCAGCAAACACAGTGAAGTCTTTATGACCTCTTTAAGAGGTCACTTTAAAGAATTCATTGTTATCTTCAGGATGTCACTAATGTTTCATTATGACATCATTATGATGTCTTCAGTTTCTCTAAATGTCCCACCTATTCTGTTCATAATGATGTCACCACAATATCACTTAGTGATTCATTAATTAATCTTTTTTGTTATACAAATGTCTTCCATATTCTGTCATAGTGATGTCACCCTAACATCATTTAATGATCCATCAGTGAATCTTCAGGCTACACAAATAATTTCAATAATTATGTTATAAAGAGATTTATCCAACATTTTTTAATAAAGCATCAGTTACCTATCAATTAATGAGAATTAACTGGGTTCACATTGTATTATTACCTGTTTGATGCAAAATTTAATTTAATTGATTTCAATTCAACCAAACAGCAATATAGTTTGCATGCCACAAAATATGCCAAGATAAAAGAATAAAAGTGAAAACAAAATGGCTCACAAGGAAACTGCAATGGAGTTCGATATCTATTGGGTAGAATAGGCCAATGGGATACAGGAAATACTAAATAGAAACAGCTCAGTTTAAGTACTCATCTTTATATGGAAGTGTCTGCCTCTGTCCTGTTCACAAAACATATTCTTAAATGATTGAATAACATAATCAGAAAGCTAATGACTAATACAAAACCATGAAGTAAAATGAATAAACTAGGACACTAATACAAACTGTAGCAGTAGATACAAGATACACATTATTTGAAATGTTAAGTAGACATATACAGCTGATTCTCAGTGAATGATTGCACGAACGATTGCACTTCATATTCAACAAGATAATGATTAATGCAAAACAATGAAATAATATGAATTAAGTAGGACAGTAATAAAAACTGTAGCAGTAAACGCAAGATACACATTACGTATTTGAAATGTTAAGTAGACATATACAGCTTATTATCAGTGAATGATTGCACGAACGATTGCACTTCATATCCAACAAGATAATGATTAATGCAAAACAATGAAATAATATGAATTAAGTCCCAGTTGTCTAGCCTAATCTTTACAAATTTTAGATTTTCCATTTATTCACTGTCTAATTCAGGGATTATAGCCCTGTGTTTTTGTGCCTTTAACTTATGTTTAATCCTATCATTTGAGTGTTGAAACTATGTCCTGGTGGCCATCTCGACTTGCTTGTTAGTAACGTTTGTCAGGTTTGGTATCTTCTTCACAGAAGCTGAAAAATGAAAATACTTAATTTTATAATTTGACAGACAGAAGAAGGCACTAGGCACCAGTTAACAGTGTGAGTGAAAAAGAAACTTGTGAAAAAGAGTCCGACGTAAAGCCACAGTTACTTGAAGTTAAAAAATTGCATTAAATACAAAGCAAGTTGAACACACTGACAGACTTTGACTTAGACCAGGGTGCAGGGGTGAGAGTGATCTACTTTAGCATGGCAATGGCACACATAATAATAACAATAATAATAATAATAATAATAAAAATAATAATAACTAAGCGAGCGAAGCGAGCGTCTCCATTAGACCCTTATGGCACTTTGTTCTGTTTTTGTTTTTTTATGTCTGTCGATAGCGGTCGCACGAAAAGTCCGATCAACTTGAAATTTGGACCATCCACAAGCCTCGATGTGGATTGATGGTGTAAAATCGTTCGAAAAGTTACAAAGTTACACCATAGGTACTGCAAAATATGTTTCTGGAACAAAATGGCGGCAAAATGTGAGATAGCCATATCTTTAAAAAGATATTTCCGATCTCGAATATGTTCGAGTTATGGCGATCTAATAAGTATTGGCAAAGTTACACAAAAGTTACTCGAAAATATTTTTCTGAAACATAGTAACAGCAAAATGTGAGGTGGCTATATTATAGTAAATTTTTGTCCGGTCGCGAATATACTAATATAAATGCGATCTGATACGTATTAGAGGCAGAAAATACATTTCTATTACTGTCAATAAGTGTTAGTAATGGTGACGGACCGTGTTGAAAACACGACGACGAAAATTCTTAGCAACGCACATTGCACTGCATTCAACAATGTCGGAAAGTATAATAGCTATAGAAATTAGGAAAAATGTTGCTATACACATTCTTGAATTGTTGTTCATTGTTGTTTTTATAAGATTTGAGAACATTTCGCCCCAAAGTTCGTAGGTATGGACGCGCTCGCTTATCAACGCGTAATACAGAGCGTTTTCCTAGTAATAGTAATAATCAAGCAAGCGAGCATAGCAAGAGTCAGTATTCTATTTTTACGGCACTCGTTTTGTTTTTATATCTTGCGATAGCGGTCGAACGGAGAGTCCGATCAAGTTGAAATTTTAATTTTCCATAAGCTTTGATGTGGATTGAACGCCATTAGTTTTGTAGATAAATCGGTCGATAAGTTACAAAGTTACAACAAAGTCACACAAAAACAAAATTTTCAAAGAAAATGGCAGCAAAATCTGAGGTGGCTACATTATAGGAAATTTCCGGCCCATCACGAATATGCTATCTTTATTGTAAACCGATAAGTTTTGGAGGTGGAAAGTACATTTGTAAAAAGGTGACGTAATCAATGGCAACATTACACTAATTGACTGTTGGCGCTTACTTTCAAAACTGTTGTGAAGAGTAATTTCCGTGTTCGTTCCCCATACGCTCTTGCTTATCAACCCAGAGCGTTTTCCTAGTAGTAATAATAATAAAGGCAAGATTGGAACATAGTTCGCTCTTCCATTTAACCTGTAATTTTACTGCATAGGAAGAGAAATGTTGAGATACAAATTAATGTTGTAGGTAAAGGTGAGAACATTCCAATAAACCAAAAAATAGTACATACAAATTGTTTACACATCAAAACAACACCAAATTGTGAATTACGTTATATAAGTTACGTTGATAATGAGTGGATGTAAATACGGCTTAACACCACAGAACTCCTTATTGAGATGTATTTTAGAATAGAATGGGAATCATCATCGCTATCTGCAAATTCAAGTATTGGAATCGGTAAAAAAAAACTGGAATTAGTACATCCAAGCAAACCTTATTGCTAGTTAGAGTTTGTTGGGGAAAGAGTGTTAAGGACCAACAGCTTACCTGTAGAATTAGTAATTTATGACATAATTTTTCCATTGTTCACCTAAAAACGCACACTTTGGCTAACTGCTTGTCGCTGGTGACAGAAAAGTTCTCTCTCTCTCTCTCTCTCTCTCTCTCTCTCTCTCTCTCTCTGTCTCTCTCTCTCTCTCTCTCTCTATTACAATATATATTATGTAGTGGGCCACGGATGCAAAAGTTTGAGAATTCTGCTATAAAACAGGCTGAACAAAAAATTTCCAGGTTAAATAACTTTGTTTCTATGGTTTTTTCTTTTGGCGGTGATAAGCTTATTTAACTTACCGATTATGGTTGTCATCAACACATAGTCTCTTAGTTAGTCCTTTTCCCAGTGGCCCCATCCCAGGTAAAATGTCTCGCAGCTTCGTTAGCAAAGACAAGTCTAAGGATTCTACGAGTCCCATCGGGAACACTGCCTTGTGCCACCTTCTGAGCGTAAGATCTCTGCCTAAAATAGTTAAAAAGAAATACGTAATGTATATAATATAACTATAAAATATATTATATAGTGCATGTTTTAAAATATTCAATTCAAAAGCATTTTATTCTCAGTTCTTTAGTACAGTATTGGAAAAATAGTAGGATATGTTTATGTAATGAGAAGCCCACAGAAGGCAAGCCTTGAGTGTGGGCAGAACATAGGTTTGAGACATAAAAAAAATACAGTACAAGATGGCAGAACCAAAGTGATCTCAATGTTAGATTTGTGCAGATTTGTTGATTGAGTTTGAAAAAATGACAAACAATTAAATTACAAACATTACAAAATTACAATGTGTAGACAAGACTAATTGTACATATTAAAATAGGAATGAATGTTTTGTTTGCTTGTTATTGCATGTTTAGTCATGTGCCAGAATTCAGCAGCTGAGTATGCTGAGCAAGCGAAGTGTTCCAGTTCTAAGTTACTTACTTTGCTGACAGTATTGAGAGGGAAATAATTATAGGAACCAACAGCTCACCTTAAAGAAGATCGGCAGCCGTGTTGAGATGGAGATTACATATATTTACAATAATTTACAGTTACATTTAGACGGAACGTTTCGGCTTACACAGCCACACTTTGCTGACAGTTAGCAAGGTGTTCAATTATTCAGTACACTGGGTTTACTAAGTGAAACAATTGGAACTAAATGCCGCTGACTCCAATTGCTAACCTGATAAACACAATAAATATATATTTATATATATATATATATGTATCTATATGAATATTTTTCAAGCCAGTCATTGAACTGCCGGTCCCGGTGGTCTAGGGGTTATGGCGCCCCCCCGGCAAGTGGGAGACCTGGGTTCGATTCCCAGTCGGGGTTGGTTTTTTAATTTCTGGATTTCACATATATATATATTTGGAACTCAGAACAAGATAAAACATGTTCTAGTGAGGGGATGCTGTAGCTTGAAACCCCTTTGAATGGTAATAATAACCCCATACATAGAAAACGTGCAATTTTACACTAGGCAAACAGCTTATAATGACCATATATGGAAAACGGGAAGCCCTAAAAATGTGAGAAGAACTGATTTGAAAAGTAGACATTCATATGTGGGTGTCCATGTGCAAAATAAAAAAAAAATTAAGAATGTATCAGCATCCACCTCTGGTTGATTTCTGACTAACACGATGTTAGGACTAGGCATAGGGCTCAAGCCGACACTCAGTTGGTTTAGGGATCAAATGCGAAGTCGTTCCTCACGTGCTCCTCAACTCAGCCGTTCCTCAGACTCGCCCAAACCACCAATCACAGAGCAGTCCACATGGCAATGCTGCTATGTGATTGGTGGTTGGGCGAGCCTGAGGAAAGGCTGAGTTGAGGAGCACGTGAGGAACGACTATGCATTTGACCCTAAATATAAAACGTGTCCAACTTGGCGTGCTAATCGGTTCATAACCTCACAATTTTCGCGTGCCTAACGTTTCCTTGGCACGCTTACGCGGGCCTAGGAAACGCAAGGTAAAACCTCTTAGCCATACCAGAGGGAAGTGCTAATGACACAATATTATTATTATCACCACACACAACGCCGTTGCAGCTTACCTCAAAATGTCGAAGCCTTTGATATGGATTATCTGCCACGCTTGCCTACACTGCCACTGTGGGAATGCTCATAGAGTAATAACCGGGGGAATAACCGAGAAATGCCTACTCCCGCCACCACCACGCTACGTACGCCGCACGGGCCCACAATGACGGTATATTCAGGTGCACCAACGACATTGCATCATGATTTGGAAACTTCTAGAATTTCCAATTAATATAATAGTGTCATGCAAATAATTGTAGCAGAGTATTGTCCTCTTTCATCGCTTACAATTAATTACTATTGTAAAATAGGTTTTAAATATTAACAGCCAATACTTACCTTTACTCTTCTTGAACACTGTATTTTTGTAAGTTGGCGATGTTGTACTAAAACTTTTTTTCACACGAGCCGCTAACTTCAAACATTGGGAGCAGGAGAATCCGATGTAATGATGCAATAGACCATGACTAATATTGAGGCGTAGGTTTACACAGTTACTTTAGCCTATAGGCCAAAACACATTCCACATAAATAATTAAAACAGTTGAATACACATTTCTTTTTAAAGAAAAATAATTCCTGCTCAAGGACTGCTACTTTATCGTGGTGGGCAGGTTGCGTGCTTTGCTAATGTTGTGCCGACAATTAGATTGATTACTAGTCAATTTATTATCGACACCTGGAGCTTGATTTACTTCCTGATATCGGGAATGAGAGGGAAGGGTTTGCTAGGTTAAGACATAAGCCTTGTAAGAGTTAACTACTATTAAATAAAACAATAAGAACTGTTACTTACAAAATACTACTAGTACTTGAATAACCCTATCATCCTAGATCCTGCAAGAACACCTCATCTGCTAGGCTGCCAGATTACAAGAGAGCGATTGCAAGCTCCTGCAGCAAGGAGTGGGGGAGAGGGGGTTACCTCATCCACTCCTGGTTCCCATAATGTTAGCTTATGGAGTACAGTGATATGTAATTATTATTGAACAGTGATCTGCCTCAAATCTCCATATGCTGCATGTCAGTCTACAAACATGTGGAGAGGCTTGTACTGTCAACTCAGCGATCTCGAGTAGCAGAGATCCAGTGACCGAGGCCTGCAGTTTGCAAGCGAGTCAGCTGAATTGGTTGGAGGCTGGGAGCAATAAGTCTACAATTGTCTTGAAAAGTTATCTAATCATGTTCATGATTACCAAAATAATTTACCAATCAATCAATGGATATTGATTGAAAGGCTTCCCTGCCCACATCACACTAATCCCGAGTTTGCTGGCGGAAGCGTATTTCTTCTAGTAGGGCCATCCACCCAAGCCGGACAGGTCGAAAGGGAGAAGCCAGACCAAATGCAGTCCTCGTCGTACTCCGGTTTCCATTCCTGCATGACAATGTTTGGTTCTTATATTTATATCCCTTTCCTCCAATCACCCCCGGACGTAGTAGTTTTTAGTAGAAGTAGTTTTTTTTGTGTGGGAAGGGGGGCGAGGGGGGGGGGGGGCGTTTGGGTGACAATAGTTTAGTATGTGAATCTTTGATTGACAATAGAATGGGATCCTAGCGTTGTCAGTAAATTATATTGACACGCAGAGTTTTGATGTCTCATAATGATGCCGGAAATATGTCTTGAAACGGTCATTGAATGATTGCAATGCATTTTGTAAATATAAGGTTATATAACGATTTAGATATGTATATATATACCACCTAGATTAAAAATACCTTTAGAGTGTGCAATTAACTGATTCTTCATTAATTATTGAATCATACAGTGATCTCAGTAAGATGTTCTTGGGATATCAGTTAATGATATTAATATATAGACGAGACTATTATCCTACAATGATGTCAGAATGATATCATTCGTCTACCATTAAATGAAGTAAAACATTAGTGATTCGATTGGGAACTGCCAATGATATCAGTGTGTTTGCTGGGACCGAAGGTAAGACATGTAGCTTTGACTAGTAGGCCTATGCAAGCAAAATATGAATATTCCAACTCGTCTCGGCCCGGGGTAAAATAGGCCCAGAGTGACTCTGCTAGTCGTAAGAGGCGACAAAAGGATATCCTGTCCCTTCCCCCCCCCCCCCTGTCCCACTGTATATTTCTCCTCCCACTTGGCCCTGCTCTCCCTTGCTGGACTCCCATATGAAGACCCAAGCGAAGTACAATGGATCTGATTTGGATATCATCTTTTTATCTTTATTATCACCCGCTCATCGTCTCGATTAACCATTGTTGCAAAAATATGAAACGTTCAGCCCCATTAATCAATGAATCAATAACAATAATAATTTTTGTAGGAATCCCTGTTATAGGCTGCACACCAGCTTTACCTGATGTTCCTCTCTTCAGGTGACTAACTAGGTTATCAGGGTGTTTGAATAGCTGGGGAGGAATGTCCGAGGGCTGATAGTATGACTCAGTCCCAGCATTCGCCTTTACGACTGAGGAAAACCTCGGAAAAAACCTTCAGTCAGGACTGCCGGTGGCCGGAATCGAACCGGCGACCTCCCGAATTAGAGTCTTGCGTCTTACCTCTGAGCCACCTCTATCGGTAATGAATCAATGAATATTCAACCTTAAGCCTAAGAAGATCCTAATGATGATTTGCACTTTACGTTTATATCCCTTCTCACACGGATTCGACGTCGGGTCGCTGCAGTGGACGTATGCATACCGTATAGATAGCGTCGAAAGTGGCCTGTATCACGGTAATCGACTGATGCTCGGCGAATGCTTTTTGGTCCAAGAGGACCTTCCAGAGCGATGGGTCCCTGATGATGTTTAAGAGCTCTATATCGATCTCCCCATTGCCCATGGAACCTGCAAAGAGCGTAGAGGTGCAGTTGCCGTACATGCCTACTTCGAGCACAGAGCTCAAGAAATCCATAGACCTGTTGACGCAGTTTGATGTCTTGACCACGGACCGCACTTTGGTGGGTTCGCTTTTCTCCATAGCAACCATCACCTCTGCGGCTGGATGGTACAGCGACGCGATCAACTTCTCGTCCGATAGCAAGGCCCCAGCTACACCCTTTATAGACCAGGTCTGCCGCCTCTTGCCGTCGATGTAGACCACTGTCTTCCCCTCGGTACCTACGCGCCCTTTTCCTCCAAACAGCCCCTATTTCATCTTATTATTTTCATTTTCATATTGCACCTCTCATAGTCTCGATTGGCCAAGTTGCAAAAATATGAGACGCTAAGCCCAAATATCAAACAATAAATCCGCCTTTCCCCTCATCCAGGCACCCCCCCTGAGAAAGTGCCTTTTAGCATCATAGATCTTAGTTTTCCTGGCCGCTACCGTTAGTTTATTTTCCTTATTCCACGTAATTGATTTTTCTAGAATGCTGTTTCCCATCGTTGTTCCAAATAGCATCGTGTTTTCACAGCTGAGCAAGAAGAGAACTCGTAAATACAAGAGATTTGTTTGTACACCTACCGTTTTGGCGGGAGGGAAAGGCTAGTAGGCCTATATGGGGCACAGCCATCTCGTTCCAGAGCACTCTATAGACAAACCAATATACTTCAAACTGTGACTGAGAATAGAAGCCGGCTGTCTCACTAAAATTCGATTTTGGGAATTGTCTTCTAGACATGGCTAGGAAAAATAGCACAGGAATGAAAATAACTTTTGCGACTTCAAGACAAGGATAGTCCTGCAAGGATAAGTTTCCGTACCGATGGTATGCATTACCTTTCATTTCATTTTGAAGAATTATGGTTAGTCAAACTTGTCATTGTAGTAGAATTTTCGAGCCCCCTTTTCTTATACTGTGCAGGCTGATGTGGCTCGTCAGGCTGCTGTGACTCTTTAGGCTGCTGTGACTCTTTAGGCAGCTGTGGCTCGTCAGGCTGCTGTGGCTCGTCAGGCTGCTGTGGCTCTTCAGGCTGCTGTGACTCCGTCAGGCTGCTGTGGCTCTTAAGGCTTCTGTGGCTCGTCAGGCTGCTGTGGCTCTTAAGGCTTCTGTGGCTCGTCAGGCTGCTGTGGCTCGTCAGGCTGCTGTGGCTCGTCAGGCTGCTGTGGCTCGTCAGGCTGCTGTGGCTCTTTAGGCTGCTGTGGCTCTTCAGGCTGCTGTGGCTCTTTAGGCTGCTGTAACTCTTTAGGCTGCTGTGGCTCTTTAGGCTGCTGTGACTCTTTAGGCTGCTGTGGCTCATTAGGCTTCTGTAACTCTTTAGGCTGCTGTGGCTCGTCAGGCTGCTGTGGCTCTTAAGGCTTCTGTGGCTCGTCAGGCTGCTGTGGCTCGTCAGGCTGCTGTGGCTCGTCAGGCTGCTGTGGCTCTTAAGGCTGCTGTGGCTCTTCAGGCTGCTGTGGCTCTTTAGGCTGCTGTAACTCTTTAGGCTGCTGTGGCTCTTTAGGCTGCTGTGACTCTTTAGGCTGCTGTGCCTCTTTAGGCTGCTGTGGCTCTTTAGGCTTCTGTAACTCTTTAGGCTGCTGTGGCTCGTCAGGCTGCTGTGGCTCTTAAGGCTTCTGTGGCTCGTCAGGCTGCTGTGGCTCGTCAGGCTGCTGTGGCTCGTCAGGCTGCTGTGACTCTTTAGGCTGCTGTGACTCTTTAGGCTGCTGTGACTCTTTAGGCTGCTGTGACTCTTTAGGCTGCTGTGACTCTTTAGGCTGCTGTGGCTCTTTAGGCTGCTGTGACTCTTTAGGCTGCTGTGACTCTTTAGGCTGCTGTGACTCTTTAGGCTGCTGTAACTCTTTAGGCTGCTGTGGCTCTTCAGGCTGCTGTGGCTCTTAAGGCTGCTGTGGCTCTTTAGGCTGCTGTGACTCTTTAGGCTGATGTGACTCTTTAGGCTGCTGTGACTCTTTAGACTGCTGTGACTCTTTAGGCTGCTGTGGCTCTTTAGGCTGCTGTGGCTCGTCAGGCTGCTGTGGCTCGTCTGCTGTGGCTCGTCAGGCTGCTGTGGCTCGTCAGGCTGCTGTGGCTCGTCAGGCTGCTGTGGCTCGTCAGGCTGCTGTGGCTCGTCTGCTGTGGCTCGTCAGGCTGCTGTGACTCTTCAGGCTGCTGTGGCTCGTCTGCTGTGGCTCGTCAGGCTGCTGTGGCTCGTCAGGCTGCTGTGGCTCTTTAGGCTGCTGTGGCTCTTTAAGCTGCTGTGGCTCGTCTGCTGTGGCTCGTCGGATGTGGCTCGTCAGGCTGCTGTGGCTCGTCATGCTGCTGTGGCTCTTCAGGCTGCTGTGGCTCGTCTGCTGTGGCTCGTCTGCTGTGGCTCTTCAGGCTGCTGTGGCTCGTCTGCTGTGGCTCGTCAGGCTGCTGTGGCTCGTCTGCTGTGGCTCTTTAGGCTGCTGTGACTCTTTAGGCTGCTGTGACTCTTTAGGCTGCTGTGGCTCTTTAGGCTGCTGTGACTCTTCAGGCTGCTGTGGCTCGTCTGCTGTTGCTCGTCAGGCTGCTGTGGCTCTTTAGGCGGTTGGGGCTCTTTAGGCTGCTGTGGCTCTTTAGGCTGCTGTGACTCTTCAGGCTGCTGTGGCTCGTCAGGCTGTTGTGGCTCGTCAGGCTGCTGTGGCTCGTCAGGCTGCTGTGACTCTTTAGGCTGCTGTGGCTCGTCAGGCTGCTGTGGCTCATAAGGCTGCTGTGACTCTTTAGGCTGCTGTGGCTCGTCAGGCTGCTGTGGCTCTTTAGGCTGCTGTGGCTCTTTAGGCTGCTGTGGCTCTTTAGGCTGCTGTGGCTCGTCAGGCTGCTGTGGCTCTTTAGGCTGCTGTGACTCTTTAGGCTGCTGTGGCTCTTTAGGCTGCTGTGACTCTTCAGGCTGCTGTGGCTCGTCAGGCTGTTGTGGCTCGTCAGGCTGCTGTGACTCTTTAGGCTGCTGTGACTCTTCAGGCTGCTGTGACTCTTTAGGCTGCTGTGGCTCGTCAGGCTGCTGTGGCTCTTTAGGCTGCTGTGGCTCTTTAGGCTGCTGTGACTCTTCAGGCTGCTGTGGCTCGTCAGGCTGCTGTGGCTCGTCAGGCTGCTGTGGCTCGTCAGGCTGCTGTGACTCTTTAGGCTGCTGTGGCTCGTCAGGCTGCTGTGGCTCGTCAGGCTGCTGTGGCTCTTTAGGCTGCTGTGGCTCGTCAGGCTGCTGTGGAAAATAAAAGCTCGAGTTCGTTATTTATCAAATTTCCGCCCTTGCAAAATGTCAGCTGACTGGTGTCTTGAAATCACACGAATTGGAGTGGACCAGCCACTCGGCGGGAGTGGCCAAACTATGAGCAGTTGTTTATCACAACAATTTATCGATTTAATTGATACCTTACATAAACAAAAACCCATTAAGTTTACTGCACCGTTTTCACTTAGTGCAACAGAAATGGTTTGTTCTAATTGCACCTCACAATTAGAATTTCCCTGGGACGCTTTGGGGGAGCCATCGTAAATGTCACATTTTACAATTTTTTGTCACAAATGATGAACATTTATTTCGTTCGCAGGTTTGTTCAGTTCTTAATTGAACATGTTAGTTCACGTAGTGCTGGTTTTATTTGTGTATCAGGGGGCTACAGCCCCCTTCTCCCACTTGGCCCTGTCCTCCCTTGCTGGACTCCCCGTATGACGACCCACGCGACGTACAATGGGTCTGATTCGGATGTGGCTTTATTCATCATCAACATCTTTTTCATCTTCATATCACCCGCTCATCGTCTCGATTTTCCATAGTTGCGAAAATATGAGACGTTAAGCCCCATTATTCAATCATCATCAATCAATCAGCCAGAGATTGAGCAGTTCCTTAACGTGTCATATCCCCAAAGGGCTCCTGGTACATTGTTGGGGTGATGGCTGCAGCGACAGCTTTCTTATAGATTTCTTGTTTAGCCCACTCGTTATGGTCCAGTGCCTTAGAAAGCACGAAATGTGTTCTTAATTTTCCAAAATTCCAAAATTTCCTGTGGGGCTATCCTGGTCTGGTGGGCGGTCGCTTTCTAGGCGTTCTAAACACGCGAGCACACTAGTCTAGTCTCAATCGTGTTGTGCAAGAAGTATCCTAACCTCAAATGGGATTAGTGTGATTAGCTGCCGAATCAGTGTTTTTGTTGAGATAGAGACTAGAAGATGAACGTTTTACATTGCAAGTCTGCTTTGCTTCTAAGTCGTTAACCCGTTAACAACATAATGGCTATCTCCAACAGAAACAAAGAACAGCATATAGTCTAACTTGTTTACATCAATCGCTAATTTTTGGTGAGTTACCACTCCTTTTTGAAAATTACTATAGGGACATAGCTAGCTTCCAAAGCATTCATTACTTATACGAAGCAAAGTAATAATGGCATAAAAGTTAGCTTAACATTTTACTGACAAATTTTGTCAGTACACTTGCTCATGGAAGAACGTAATCTATGATGCCAATATTCTGAATACCATCGTATCTGAAAGTAACATAATACGAAATTGTTTTATTTGGCCTAGTGTAAGACTTGGACAGAAACTATATATTTTCTTTCTTCAGTGTCCGAAAGAGTTTACAATTTTCAAGCAAAATGTTGTTGCTGCAGTTGCTGTCTCACGTTGGCGTCCAGAGATACGCAGAACGCCGAAATCTCCTTCGCTGTTTTGGGGTTTTGTGCTGCGGGGTTGGTAGTAGCTGCTGCAGCGTCCATGATGCGCGGGCGGAGTTTAGTAATAATATGAATAAATGATAAAATGAGTACGTTAGTGGTTATGTGTGACGAAAAACACTTCGGTGTTAATGGTGATGCTTACGGCACTATTGAGGATGAGTAGTTACAGTAAATAATGATGTTTAGCCGATATTAGATGATTTCCCGGAGACACAAACAACTAGACGCTACACTTGCCACACACTTGTTATCAGGTTCTGTCTAACACTAGAATGCAGTTTGGCTGCGTCAACAAGTCCATCGACTATTGTCACATTGTGAAGCGGTATTACAAACGAACCTTCTCCCCATTCGCGGGAACTGCGTAATGGGTTTTAATGCTGACAACAGATCATTACTGTTCGTGTGCTTGAATCATTATTGGTGTTTGCCTGATAACAGATCATTACTGTTCGTATGCTTAAATCATTATTGGTGATTGCCTGATAACAGATCAGTACTGTTCGTGTGCTTGAATCATTATTGGTGATCGCGCGACGCAACTGAGTGAAACTAACCTCCCGAAAGGGATTCCAAATTGTACCAACATAATCGACAAAATCATCTTTATTATGTTCACGATCTTCACTCAATACGTCAGCGGCCCTTAGGCCCAATGTTGCATGGGAGCATCACACCCGCCAGAAGCAAGGATTTCGAATTTAACTCTACGGGTTGACCCCTGAGATGCTCGGAATTACAATTTGAGCATTACACCGCCGTGTTTGAGACATTTGTTGTTTCTCACCGAGAAGTATACGCCATTACCTCGTTACCGATTGCAGTGCGACAGTCGAGGTAAAACTTGTAGCGCTTGCAGCTGCTGTAGATAATTAACGCTTATAATTAACGCTTGCAGCTGCTGTAGATTGCGCGTAAATAACTGCTGTACGATTCTTGTTCGGTCTACGGCTGCGAAAGTGTACATCACATTGATTGTAGTTGAAAGCTTCTAAATTTGGTGAGAATCACGTCTTAATATGATGCAATGAATCTTTTGAATCAAATAGAGAGTCTAAGTTAACGGAGAATTTAAACTCACTTCCCACATTTGTTGAGTGTGTACCTGTGATGCCGACTGATCCCGTTGCTTTCATGGGTAACATCGGTTCGTGATGTGACTTGCTAGCGGAGTCTCGGCAATAGTTGTCACGCTATTTATCTACACTCGGCTAGGATTGTCAGTCCTACTATAGTGGCTACTATATTTAGGGAATGTGCTAGCGCACCATAGCTTTTGTATCTTCCTTTATTTTGCGATGGTTGGAGTGTTTGCTTCTCCATCCAAATGTGGTGACACATCTGGATATCCCTGCTGGTCTGGCTCTGGTTGCACTTGCAGGCCTATGCCATGTAGGCCTATGTCCAGACAGAGATCGGCAAAGTACTCAAAAAAATGTATTTGAAATACAAAATACAAGATACAAATACATTGACAATTTTGTATTTCAAATACAAAAATACATATGTATTTTGGATGTACTCAAAATACAAAATACATTGCTGAAAATATGGTAGGTAAGTACTAAATAAATAAACGTGAATTTCAAAATAATTTTTTTTAATTCGATTACATTTTATAGTAATATTTTAGTAACGTAGACATTACTAACATAAGGCCTACCAATAGTAATTTAAGGCATTTAAGCTTGCTATTTGGTGTAGGCAGAGGCCTTGATAGATAATCAAAGGCTCTATGTATACTGTACTATGAATATTTCAATCTCGTGTCCATTCCTCTTGCAAATTAGTCTTACAAATGTTGAAATAATTTAACAAAAATATTGAATAATTACATTTCGTTGTGAAGTAGGATTGCATTTTGTATGGAGTAGTCCAGTAGTACTCCACTACTTGTATAGTTGTAGTTACGGAGGGAGGGCCGAACTGACTAGCTAGGGGTGATTTGCTTAGAGAAGAACCAACTTTTTAAATGAACTGTCGGATAACAAGTGCCGGCGGCTTACAAAGGTAAAATCATGGAACCTACCACAGTTGTATATTCGTCATCCTTAAGCTTACTCTCCATCATATCCACATCATGCGAGAGTTTAAGGGGGGAAAGCCTCTAGTGTGGTGTCCTGTCCTACAGAAGTGGTCGCTTCTGACGAAGTTCGAATTTGCATCGTTTTCAGGATCTCGCCATGTTGTTGTTGGACAACCTTGATATGAGCCAACATTTTTAGCACCTCCTTCTGAAAGTCTAGAATAAAATATTGCTTAGCAACATGTTAGGCCTATATAAATTAGTTTGCCAAATGATTGGCATATTGACAACTGTTTTGGTAGGGACACTCACAGCACTGCTGTCACACGGTCTTTCGTACAACCTGATGCTGCAAATAAGCTTTCTCTTGAAAAGTCGTCGCGGGCCCCTGGGGATCAGAATTAAGACGCAGGGTCAGCCGCTCCAAGACCGTAGGACGTGTCTGGTCGCTCTGTACGGTGGCTTCACTACGCTCATCTCCTCGACTATCATCTGAGTTACCCTGGGGAGCAGAGCAACACATTCCTGTAGGAACACCAACACACACAACACTCCAACTCGACCACTAATGTTTGCGTTAGGGAATGCAGCTAGCAGTGCGACTTGCATTGCCCTTTCACAGTCAGACATAATGTTCTGTGGTGCCATTAGTCCACCGGCAATGTCTTTTATTGCTTCTAGAACCATGGTGTACGCGTCTTGCGCTTTACGTGTCATAAGCACGTACGCTACAGCAAACGTCTGAAAGAAATACTAAAGTAAATAAAACGTAACAAGAAAATGATAACCCATTCGAAACCAAGCATGCATTGATGTGTTCTATCATGCACATAGACTCAGTGGTCTGTTGGGACCGGAACGCAATCATTACAATATCATAAGCACGCTGCTTAAATCGCACGTTTAGTTGAATATATTTTATCACACTTAATTTGAAATAAAGTTATTTTCTAGTTAATAAATAAATGAATAAATAAATAACTGAATAAATAAACACCTTAAAACACATTTTATTCAACAGCATTTTGGTAAATATAGCTGGAAGTCTTGTGGCGAGCTTAGCCAGGATTTTCAGGAGTTTGCTAACTTCTCATTAAGCCCATGGAAAAAATGCTACAGGCCAAACAACTTGCTTGTCAAATGGACGGGATTTTCGTCCCCTCCCGGTTTTGTTGTTGTTTTGTTTTTTTCCACGTCCTTTCCAGTGTTCCAGCGGTTGTTGCACTGCAAGGGCGTGAAAATGTATCCTTTTCCCCCCCATTTTCTTTGCAATGTCTTCCCACATTTTCTTTAAGGAAATAATTTTACGTTTCTCCACCTAAGAAAAATAGAACATATGTATTGTCTAGTTGAGCCTCGTTGCAAAAATATGAGACGTTAGGCCCAAATATCAATCATTCTCTACCTGCCCAGGGACTGCCACCTTATCGTGGTGGGCAGGTTTGCGTGCTTTGTTGATCCCGAGAGCTATGCCGGCGGAAGCGTATGCTTCTGGTAGGGCCACCCTAGCCGGACTGGTCGAGGAGGAGAAGTCAGACGACGTGCAGCCGTCACCCCAATCCCCTTTCCCCCCCCCCCCCTGTCCCATTGAATATTTATCCTCCCACTTGGCCCTGCCCTCCCTTGCTGGACTCCCGTATGATAACTCACGCGACGTACAATGGATCTGATTCGGATGTGGCTTTATTCTTCATTATCATCTTTCTCATCTTCATTATCATCCGCTCATCGTCTCGATTAGCCATCGTTGCATAAATATGAGACGTTAAGCCCCATTAATCAATCAATCTCTCTTGGTTTACAAGAGCTGATTCAGTGAACAACATTTACAATTAATTGTGTGCTTCTGCTTCGTTGCTATGACAGCTTGAAAGTAACAGTTTACTCACGCTATAAGTATCATCCACTATCCACACGCGTTGTATTTACACCGTGAATTGAAATAAGGAATAAACCCCCTCCCCCACAAATATGATTAAAAGTCATGACAAAAAGTACACACCCGCCTTTAATTTGTACTGTCGGTACAATGAAATTAAATATTTTGTGGCAGAGTCATTCCACTTAACTGCCCGTACAGTTATCTCATCCTCTTGGTTGAGGGCTACCGGTACATTGGGACACGAGTACGACACATCTGTGTCCACAATAAGCCGGTATTCCTTACCATTTACCTTGACATAGAATTCACTTTCCGTAGAAATATCTATGTCAGTTGCATCTACATGCAGCTGCAACGAATCTGTAACAAAACAACGGTTTTAATTTATGTAGCCATAGGAAGACAGCAACATTAAGCCCTAGCCAATCCCAATCCAAAAATCGTGAAAGAGTTAACTAGGCCTAACTGGATTTTTTGGCACTGCTTGTTAAGAAGTAAATCGTAGGCTAATGTCTAACATAGCAATCCACACTGAAATGAGGCGATGTGTTCATATATCTATGATTGCAATCCCAATATCGAGAATTATGGTTAGAGCTTTAAGCGGGGTGTACAATCGCCCGGGAAGGAGCTCCGGTAACAGTAATGGCTGTTGTTGGCTATGATCTAACATTGCTTGGTAACGAGAACCTCCTTCCCGGGCGATTGTGCACCCCGCTGTAGGGTCAAATTATGCAGTAGCGCTAGTCCTACCTAGCAATTATTTTAGGAGCGTATCTTAACTTCTTAACTTAACACATCATGCTCATTAATCACATTTGAACATGCACATGGCCCTATGCCTTAATCCCACAAAAATATAGCTTGGCCAGGCCTAAGACTAGACCTTTGGGTTTGGAGTTCTGCACCCAAAGCAAAGTAGAGTTAATATTCTATTGTCAGGGTTGGGTGGCTACCTAGGCCTAGCCAATGGTCTAGGTTTACCCATAAGCTTAACAATGACCCTCGGCCTAGACCATATAAAATCGGTCAAGCGGGTAGACTCAATAGGTTCGCACATATGTTCACATCGATCTCTTTTTCCACGACCTCTATTAGTTGGGCAGGAGGTTCTGCGACCATCCATGGTTGCCACAATGGAACGGCTTGGGCAGGGGCGATTGCTTGTTGCTGAGGGACATGAGAGGGCACAAGGGCAATTGCTTCCTGAGGGACGCAAGGTTGTTGGACATAGGCCACTACGGCAGCAGCGGCTTGCTGGGCTGCGACATCCGCTTGCGGGATGGGTACTACGTTATTCCGGTCAACGACATCCACATCGGGAAACAATCTATTTTCGTTCCTAAACTGCTGTTCCAAGTTCCCAAAATGGTTATCATTGACGTGGGCCCACCAAACCTATGACTGTCTCGCCCCGACTGCCCTGGCCTCCCCAGCCCTCCTCGTCCGCCTTGGTTGCCCCGACCTCCCCCGCCCTCCCCGTCCGCCTTGGTCACCCCGACCTCCCCTCCGCCTTGGTCACCCCGACCTCCCCCGACCTCCCCCGCCCTCCGCGTCCGCCCTGGTCGCCCCGACCTCCCACGCCCTCACCGTCCGCCCTGGTCACCCCGACCTCCCCCGCCCTCCCCGGCCGCCCTGGTCACCCCGACCTCCCCCGACACCCCCGCCCTCCGCGTCCGCCCTGGTCACCCCGACCTCCCCCGACCTCCCCCGCCCTCCGCGTCCGCCTTGGTCGCCCTGACCTCCCACGCCCTCCCCGTCCGCCCTGGTCACCCCGACCTCCCCTGCCCTCCCACGCCCTCCCCGTCCGCCCTGGTCGCCCCGACCTCCCACGCCCTCCCCGTCCGCCCTGGTCACCCCGACCTCCCCCGCCCTCCAAGCCCTCCCCGTCCGCCCTGGTCACCCCGACCTCAAAACAACACGCTGGGTGACGTCAAGTTGAAAAGTGTCACTATCGTAATCTTGGAGCATTTCCGCAGCTTGGCTAAGTTCTTCCAGTTGGAGCAATGTCCCAACACCTGTCCATGCATTTAGTGCTGCGTCGCTGTGAATCATTTAGATGAGGGTGGTTTTTTCTTGTGGATGTATTGATGAAACTTTAACAGCAATGTCGGTGTAGGTTTTTGGTTCTTCCCCGATTGCTTCGCATGTCTTCGCCTGGCTAACGAACGCATCCCGAAGCCCCAATAAGGCTTCTGCTGCAGTAGTTTGGTCAGGTTCATTTGGAATGGGGGCAGCGCATCCTCCTAAACATTCCCTGAAAAAACATACCACAATGTAAATAATTGTAATATAGGCCCCTGATAAAATAAGCAATTCTTTCATGTCCTCTTAACTTCAGATGGTATAACTGCCGAAACCGTTGTTTCAAAATACCAAAGGTATGCTCTATTGCTATCCTACCAGAGCTGTGCACCCTTGTGCAGCTAGTCAATCTCTTCGAGGGCCACGGTATGCTCTATTGCTATCCTACCAGAGCTGTGCACCCTTGTGCAGCTAGTCAATCTCTTCGAGGGCCACGGTATGCTCTATTGCTATCCTACCAGAGCTGTGCACCCTTGTGCAGCTAGTCAATCTCTTCGAGGGCCACGGTATGCTCTATTGCTATCCTACCAGAGCTGTGCACCCTTGTGCAGCTAGTCAATCTCTTCGAGGGCCACGGTATGCTCTATTGCTATCCTACCAGAGCTGTGCACCCTTGTGCAGCTAGTCAATCTCTTCGAGGGCCACGGTATGCTCTATTGCTATCCTACCAGAGCTGTGCACCCTTGTGCAGCTAGTCAATCTCTTCGAGGGCCACGGTATGCTCTATTGCTATCCTACCAGAGCTGTGCACCCTTGTGCAGCTAGTCAATCTCTTCGAGGGCCACGGTATGCTCTATTGCTATCCTACCAGAGCTGTGCACCCTTGTGCAGCTTGTCAATCTCTTCGAGGGCCACGGTATGCTCTATTGCTATCCTACCAGAGCTGTGCACCCTTGTGCAGCTAGTCAATCTCTTCGAGGGCCACGGTATGCTCTATTGCTATCCTACCAGAGCTGTGCACCCTTGTGCAGCTAGTCAATCTCTTCGAGGGCCACGGTATGCTCTATTGCTATCCTACCAGAGCTGTGCACCCTTGTGCAGCTAGTCAATCTCTTCGAGGGCCACGGTATGCTCTATTGCTATCCTACCAGAGCTGTGCACCCTTGTGCAGCTAGTCAATCTCTTCGAGGGCCACGGTATGCTCTATTGCTATCCTACCAGAGCTGTGCACCCTTGTGCAGCTAGTCTATCTCTTCGAGGGCCACGGTATGCTCTATTGCTATCCTACCAGAGCTGTGCACCCTTGTGCAGCTAGTCAATCTCTTCGAGGGCCACGGTATGCTCTATTGCTATCCTACCAGAGCTGTGTACCCTTGTGCAGCTAGTCAATCTCTTCGAGGGCCACGGTATGCTCTATTGCTATCCTACCAGAGCTGTGCACCCTTGTGCAGCTAGTCAATCTCTTCGAGGGCCACGGTATGCTCTATTGCTATCCTACCAGAGCTGTGCACCCTTGTGCAGCTAGTCAATCTCTTCGAGGGCCACGGTATGCTCTATTGCTATCCTACCAGAGCTGTGCACCCTTGTGCAGCTAGTCAATCTCTTCCGAGGGCCACGGTATGCTCTATTGCTATCCTACCAGAGCTGTGCACCCTTGTGCAGCTAGTCAATCTCTTCGAGGGCCACGGTATGCTCTATTGCTATCCTACCAGAGCTGTGCACCCTTGTGCAGCTAGTCAATCTCTTCGAGGGCCACGGTATGCTCTATTGCTATCCTACCAGAGCTGTGCACCCTTGTGCAGCTAGTCAATCTCTTCGAGGGCCACGTATTTCCTGATACTGGGCAAGACGACTTTGCGAAAATGACCCTTCAGGGACTGCCAAGTGCGGCCGGGACCATGATCTAACAATATTTCTCGTTACTAAGGTCTGCCCGTCCGCGCGACGAGTTTCGTTCAAGGTCGCGCATGACGTAACGTGGTACTCACGGCAGTCCGCCTGCCTGTGTTGTAGAGCGGATACGAGGGAAACATATCCACAAAACTTGTGTTTATTAATTACTAAACGATATTTGTCTGCATCGAATATCTACATAAGATACTCATCTCCATTTATTGGTGTAAATTTAAGGTATTTTTTTGGTTACGAACACGCAAAACAATCGTTGGAAAGATACAACAAGGGATATTTTGTCATATCCACCACATCTCTCGTCAATACAATTTAAAAAATAGCCATAAAGAACCTATATTATAGTCATACCAATGTTTATAATAATAAAAATAGGCCTAATAATAATAATAATAATAATAATAATAATAATAAATAAAATTGAAACTAAGCACTAAGAAAACACATGAAGTATAAATCTAATGTATGTCACTTGCGATGAAACCGATCTCTTGAATATTATTATTACGGTACATTGACAACGTAATAATTGAAACGTACACCGATAGAGGTGGCTCAGCGGTAAGACGCGAGACTCTAATTCGGGAGGTCGCCGGTTCGATTCCGGCCATCGGCAGTCCTGACTGAAGATTTTTTCCGAGGTTTTCCTCAGTCGTAAAAGCAAATGCTGGGATTGAGTCATACTATCAGCCCTCGGACATTCCTCCCCAGCTATCCAAAGACCCTAGAAAACTAGTTAGTCACCTGAAGAGGGGCACATCAGGTAAAGCTGGTGTGCACCCCGTACTAGTTAGAAAATATTCGGTTGTATTTACATAAGGAAATTATGATTCACAGTTTTAGGCATTTACAACTCAAATATTAATGATATATGAAGGAAACACACTTTGGCTGAATGGGCGTTGCACTTCTTGGTTGAGGCTCCTCTTTTGTAAATAATGAATGTTGTTTTCGTTCTGAAATGATTTTAAAATTAAGAATGTTGTCACCATAGATTAACACAATTCGTTGTTCTTACTTTATTTATGATTTATCACTTACTTTATCACTGATTTATTTACGATTCAATCATTTCTAATAGTGGCGAAACTGAATATTCATAGCCCCCAAATATACTATATAACCCCCCCCCCCCCCCCCCCATAAAAGCTGTAAAATCTTTCAAGTTAATCCCTAATTATTTCTAACTAATTTATCTCCCCGCGATTGAGGGTCCATGGAAACGCCACTACTGTTGCCTCTCGTTTGTTACACATTGTTTTGGAGGTCATGGCTTATATAAATATAAACAAATACACAGCTCGACACAGCTGCGTAGATTACTCGAGGGTCTCCAGTTAAACAGAACTCAGTCATAAGTTATCACCCCGAGCGTTTGATTACATGTGGCTCGAACAGTAAACATTTCACTCCTCTTCAACCAAGCCGAGATACTCGAATCTCGATTGACTATTCTTGGTGTGATGGCCTCATCGTTGGTGTGCATATGCTTGTGTGTTAGTGTTGTTTTATCGAAAACTGAGACAAACAAGTAGTGTGTTTTCGTTGTGTCGCCGCTATGCTTCACAGATATGAAAATGTTATTACAAATTTAGGATGCAATTAGTGTTGTATTACGTAGTCGGTGATTTATCAGTTTAATATTTACTGTTGTTGGCTGGTGGCACCGATTAAATCGTCAACCAGTTCTCTCTTATCGCGATTTTCTTTTCTGCTGTCTCGCTTTTTAATGTCCCCTTTCTTTGTGAATTGTGTAGTATCAAGTGGCAATTTATGAGATGGAACACTACCTGGTTTCATTTTTCGAGCTTGTTTCGGTGAACATTATATCTGCTGATGTAACATCACATAAATATCCAATCCAATACAAAGTATCCATTGAAAGGTAAAAGGTAAAAAGATTGCACATCAACGGATCGTTTGGAAATCGTAATAAGTGTAGCCTATCTTCGAACCATTAACACTGACACTATTGCAACAATACACTGAACAAATAACCATTTTCACTGAACACGCTTTCCAAATAAATTAAAACATTAGTTAATAGTTAACTAGAATAACGCACTATTGCTAGGAATAACAATAAACCAATATTTGTGAATAAATAGTGTTGTATAACTCATCATGGCATACCGAAACAAGCGAGTAGATGAGCGGCCGGGAACCAACATGTGTATCAGTTGACGTCGCCGCGCTGCGATAAGCCCCGCCCATATGCGCATGGCCGACCTTAGTTACGAGAGATATTATTAGATCATGGGCCGGGACACACTCGATCAGACTTCATCGACTGCCAGAATTTGTTGCCCTTCAGTAACTCGTACCCAGATTTCTCAATGACGTATGTTACAAGGTTGTTATGGGGGGTTGTTGTGTTAGAGGGTGTGGGGGGGGGGGGGCTATATAGATACAATCAACATAGTGAGACCATAGTGCTTGGAATAAGCTAATATTATCCATTTACCGTGGTTTCATGTACTGGTTCTTTGCTCCTCTTTCTTTTGAACGTTGTTTTATTCAGTTCTGCATCAACATCGTTATGCACTCTTGTAACTGATTTATTTGTATTGGAGTTGATGCCTTCTGGTATCTCCTTCTTGCGAGCAGAAAACTTGAGCTTTTTAGCTAGAACCTCAGGATTGTCGGGTTTCGTGGACCGCTCACTCTCAAATTTGGTCCGCAATTTTTTCCTCCATGATTCCTGTAATACATGCAGTGATCAAAAATTTGAAGTACATGTTTAAGAAACTTTCTCCAAATCTTTCATGAAATATTGTAAAATATTCAGATCTTGTACAATAATATGAATGACACACTACACAAATCCACAATTATTGGCCATCAGCCCTATAGACTTCGTACCAACAATGTAAGTTAATGTTATGGCTATGGGTGATGTTTGTGAGCATAAAATAGTTGGTGGTCAGCTCGCGTGTTCTGCCCCAACGCTGACGCTACAGATATACTTCTGAAACTAACAACCCGATTCATAATATGTAGGCCAGCATTCCAGACATTCTTAGGGCATAAGCATACACTTGACCAAATATCTACAAATATAAATGGAGTTTAATCATTTTTCATACCCAGGATTGAGAGATAAATAATCTTAGCGAATCATGGAGGGTGTAGACTGGGTCCGGGGAAGAATAGGCCCAGAGTTACTCTGCTAGTCGTAAGAGGCGACGAATGGAGACAAAAGGAGACCCTGTCCCTCCCCCCCCCCCCCAGCCCACTGTCCCACTGAATATTTCTCCTCCCACTTGGCCCTGCCCTCCCTTGCAGGACTCCCGTATGACGACCCACGCGACGTACAATGGATCTGATTCGGATGTGGCTTTATTCTTCATTATCATCTTTCTCATCCTCATTTTCACCCGCTCATCGTCTCGATTAGCCATTGTTGCAAAAATATGAGACGTTAAACCCCATTAATCAATCAATCGGCGGAATCGGCTTTGGAATAAGTAAACGGTGACTTTGGAGCCGTCCTAGCAACGAAGCCCTCAATAAATTAAAAGTTTTTCTGAATCGGCCTTGTTGATTCTGGCATTTGCCACTCATTGTCTCGATTAGCCTCGTTGCAAAAATATGAGTTGTTAAGCCCAAATAATCAATCGCAGGTGTTCGCACTGTCCAATGACAGTGACATCCACAGCCGGGATACCGTTGATGATCACATGAACTGAGGCTACATCTGCTCTCTCCTTGATATGTTTCTTAACTCCCTCTACCTTATATCCCTTAAACTCTTCTTTGGCCACCTCGCTGTCTAGGCACTTCTCATAGAACAAGATGCCAGCGAGTGCCAGCCTGGGAAAATATGGCGATTTTAAATCCGTCAGGGATGATCGATTCCAATCCGTTGTAGGGGGAGTCTCTCACAGCTGCCTGGATACCCTGATAACTAGTGATCTCGGTTGCCCACACTCCTCCCGAGAGGTTGAAGGTTACAATACGAAATATTTACAAACAAAAGTTACAAAGCGTCAATCCTCGGGATGGTCGACATTGAAGATATGCTCCTGCAATCGAGGTCCACGTCTGGTGGTGGCCCTTAAATGGGCCGTTTGTTTTCTTTCTCCTTAGGCCTGCCTTGCCTTGGCCCACAACACTCGCCGCAGAAGGTTGAGTAGGGTGTCGCCCCAGATGGCGAGGGCGAATCACCTTATCATCACGAGCAACGATGCCGGCCTTGAACATCCTCCTGCGTCAGACACGCCTTCCAAATATTGAAGCTGAGCCTTGGTTCCTTCATAAGTCACTGCAAAAAAATTAAAAATTGTATTGACACCAACATGCCAAGTACAAACCAGTTAGTCAATTTGAACCCACATTGCTCTGTCAATGAAGTACAGTACTTACAGGCCGTGTGGAGAAGACGAGCATCATAAACCTTCCAGCTATTTGATGGCATCTCGATGTTTGTCACAGCTTTGTCACACTGCGTCCTGTTATAATAAGCTGGTGGCCACCAGCATGTAAACTTGTCTCCCTCCCAACGGTGCCAATCAATTGGCACCACTTCAATGTCCTCCCCCGCAGGTCTACAATAAGCCACGATTGAAAATCTAGAAACAAATTGACACAACATGATTGTATTTACCCTCATTACACACATATTACCACACCATACAAGGCATGCATCTGTCATGGATAGGTTCACAGTGCTAAAAAGTTAGCACTAACCATGCACAATAGGCGTTGGTAATCTCCATCTTGAGAAACAGAGTGGCAACCATACGTTCAAAGCTACTCTAGTCACAATAAACTGATTAGTGATCACCTTGGTGATCCAAGTCCAGTCCAAGGTGGTCCACCAAGGGGATATGAGTGATGCATATTTTCGTATGGTTGATTGTTTTTAACGATTCATAAAATGAGTACTTTTAAATTATGAGTGGTACTAGGTGCTAATTTTCTAGGCCACCACATGACACAAAAATAACAATGTTGATGCAAATTTAGGAATTCCATAAAAAGTGGACCATAATACAACTCCTAAATATAATTTTGGAATAGTAATATGTATGCTATAGAATAAAGAATAAATTTCATCGTTTGATCATAGGCGTAACTACGGGG
This sequence comes from Isoperla grammatica, assembly GCA_945910005.1. Taxonomy (NCBI): domain Eukaryota; kingdom Metazoa; phylum Arthropoda; class Insecta; order Plecoptera; family Perlodidae; genus Isoperla; species Isoperla grammatica. The sequence goes on from OX246749.1 coordinate 11,040,114, forward strand.
GGGCGAGGGGAATCGCCCCCCCCCCCCTAGTTTGGTCAAGAAGGGGTGAGGGGGGGCCAACTGCAATTTACAACTTCCGAATGTTAACACATTGTTTGTAAAGGCGCCCCCACACAAGCGAGCATGTCGCGCGAGATGCTGGTGAACATCGCGAACATTGTTCAACCCCCAAGAAACAAGTGCTAGTTACGCCACTGCATTCGATGATGTATATTGGAGCGAAGATTTATTTATTTGTTGTCAATTCTATTTGGTAATAAACTGATATACAAAGGAAGGAAAAAAAATAAAGTATAGGTACAAATATAAAATATTGAGGAAGTTCCTTTTAACCAACTTTTAAAAAATCACTCAATCAAAATTTCATGTTCCTTTTTGAGCTATTCAAACAAAAGTTCAAGTTCCCTCAAATATGGTGCAACATTTCCTTTCAAAAGTTCCATGGATTGACAACATGTTAGTAAAAAGAAATTGAGCGGGTATACTAAAAGGCTTACTAAGTGCTTTTTAACGCTTAGGCCTAGGCCTAGAAGGATAAGGCTATTTCTTATATTTATATTTGGATTTTGATATCCTTACCAGGTTAGAAAAGCTAGTTGTTTTTGGTCTGCTGTCATCTAAAAACTTAAAACATTCAAAGTATTGCCATTTTGGTGGCACTTGGTCATCTGTACCAGCTCCACTTTTATTGGAGGCCAATACTTTATTTTTCAGCCAAATACTGGTTTCGTAAATATTTTGTTTTCGTCCGAATGTCTTTGCCTGTAAAGAAATGTTTTAGTATTGTACAATTATTCATATAGATGGATAGATATTTTTATTCGTTTGACAGACACATAGTACATGTTTTACTCTTCTTTGCAGAGGAGCGAATAAAGTTAATAAGTAAGTACAATATAGTAAAATAAGTATAATATGCTGGAGATTTTGATTTTTATATAGTAAATACATAAACTAAATAAATAGCAACCACGGTTTTCTAATGGGCTAGGTGTTTACTATGAATACACTGATACAAAAATACAAGTATATGAATACAATACATTTTTCATCAACTTACAAGTTCTCCCGCCAAGCTGTTGTCCCATTTGAGTCATCAGATGATCTTTTTTTGCTTTATTTTTGTAATGTGCGTTGCACACATCATACGAAATTGGGTTCGATTCTCATAAAGATGACAAAAGCTTGATCTCTCCATCACTCCACGGTCTCGAATCCATTGTGTAAATCAGGTTTAGACTGCCCAGGGACTGCAACCTTACCGTGGTGGGCAGGTTTGCGTGCTTTGTTGATCCCGAGAGCTATGCCGGCGGAAGTGTATGCTTCTGGTAGGGCCACCCAAGCCGGACTGGTCGAGGAGGAGAAGTCAGACGAAGTGCAGTCCACACCCCAATCCCCTTTCCTCACGCGCCCTCCTTCTTGCCCCCTTCCTCCAAAGAACCCCCAATTTCATCTTCATTATCACCCACTCATCGTCTTGATAAGCCAAGTTGCAAAAATATAAGACGTTAAGCCCAAATATCTATCTCTCTATATTACTGTGCTGCTAAATTTATAATATTATTGTCAGTCATTGACGTATCAATGCCAAACACTTTAATATTAATATTGTCATCGACATAGACATCCTGCCCAGGGACTGCTACCTTACCGTGGTGGGCAGGTTTGCGTGCTTTGTTGATCCCGAGAGCTATGCCGGCGGAAGCGTATGCTTCTGGTAGGGCCACCCAAGCCGGACTGGTCGAGGAGGAGGTCAGACGAAGTGCAGTCCACATCCTCCCCACTCCCGTTTCCTTCCCTTCCCTTTTCTTCCCCGCCCTCCTACTTGACCCTTTCCTCCAAACACCCCCCTAGTTCATCTTCATATATCACCCACTCATTGTCTCGATTAGCCTCGTTGCAAAAATATGAGACATTAAGCCCAAATATCAATCTATCGACATAGACATCATTAACATAATTTTCATTGGACTTATTGGCTAATCTGTTATACACTCTGATCCCTCGCGTGTCATGTTTGTTTCAAGAGCCAATTAAATTAAATTTAAATTATTAAATTAAATTTAAATTTGCACCTTGGGACATAATAACTTTTCTCGTCATTTGCTGCTGAACTCCCTTTGGACCTTGAATTAATTTTTGAGTTCCATGAATTCCCGATTCGAATGGAAATGCCGAAGAAGCCCATAATGGCCCTGACAATTTTACGGATTATACTAAGTGAGTTAGCAGGTGAATAATGAAGGTCATTGCCTTTGCCCCGTAGTAAATTTGCATTTCACCTACAAATTGCAATAACTGACTTTCTGAATCGTCCAGTTAGTTGAATGAAATTTTCAGTTGCAGGAGAGTAAACAAGCTATTCGAAAGTAAGGCTAAATGTTGTAAGTATTCTATCGGAACGACTCTCAGCAACGCAACAAAGCTGTAATATAGCAACCACATTCTACATTCCGTCGCTTTCCACATACTCACACTTCCCAGTGTTCGCGGTAGACGATAGACGCAGCTGGGGGGACGAATGCTCTTTACTATATTATCTATAACTGCACGGCTTCTTGGAGATCAAATGTAGTATGGTTTTTGCCAAGTGTTTCTCCACAAGCCATACAGTGGTTTTGCCACACCCAAAAGTACACACAGGCCCGTCTGGGCCCGGGGAAGAATAGGCCCAGAGAGACTCTGCTAGTCGTAAGAGGCGACGAAAGGAGACCTTGTCCCTTGCCCCCCCAACTGTCCCACCTGCCCAGGGACTGCTACCTTACCGTGGTGGGCAGGTTTGCGTGCTTCAATGATTCCTAGAGCTATGCCGGCGGAAGCGTATGCTTCTGGTAGGGCCACCCTAGCCGGACTGGTCGAGGAGGAGAAGTCAGACGAAGTGCAGTCCACACCCCAATCCCCTTTCCTCCCCTTTGTTCTTTCCTCATGCTCCCTCCTACGTGCCCTTTTTCTCCAAACAGCCCCATATTTCATCTTCATATATCACCCACTCATTGTCTCGATTAGCCTCGTTGCAAAAATATGAGACGTTAAGCCCAAATAATCAAAATTCATCTTCATTATCACTCACTCATCGTCTTGATTAGCCAAGTTGCAAAAATATAAGACGTTAACCCCCAATATCAATCCCAACTGTCCCATTGAATATTTCTCCTCCCACTTGGCCCTTGCTGGACTCCCATATGACGACCCACGTGACGTCCAATGGATCTGATTCGGATGTGGCTTTATTCTTCATCATCATCTTTCTCATCTTCATTATCACCCGCTTATTGTCTCGATTAGCCGTTGTTGCACAAATATGAGACGTTAAGCCCCATTAATCAATCAATCCAAAAGTACACAGTGCATATAATCTGGAAAAATCTCCAAACCATATCAAAACTATCAAATTCCATTAGTGGGGACACGCCTTTTAAACCATTTACTTTTCTGCCTGTATCTTCAGCTTCTCGACTATCCATTCTAACTTCATCATTTGTCCGGTCTTCGTAATCTTCAACATCGATTGGATATTTAATGACCCTCTCCTGCCCAGGGACTGCCACCTTACCGTGGTGGGCAGGTTTGCGTGCTTCAATGATTCCTAGAGCTATGCCGGCGGAAGCGTATGCTTCTGGTAGGGCCACCCTAGCCGGACTGGTCGAGGAGGAGAAGTCAGACGAAGTGCAGTCCACGCCCCAATCCCCTTTCCCCCCCACTGTCCCATTGAATATTTCTCCTCCCACTTGGCCCTGCCCTCCCTTGCTGGACTCCCGTATGACGACTCACGCGACGTACAATGAATCTGATTCGGATGTGGCTTTATTCTTCATAATCATCTTTCTCATCTTCATTATCACCCGCTAATCGTCTCGATTAGCCATCGTTGCATAAATATGAGACGTTAAGCCCCAATTAATCAGAAAATTTAATGACCCTCTCGATTGCTTTTCCCGGTTCACCCCAATCCCCTTTCCCCCCCACTGTCCCATTGAATATTTCTCCTCCCACTTGGCCCTGGACTCCCGTATGACAACTCACGCGACGTACAATGGATCTGATTCGGATGTGGCTTTATTCTTCATTATCATCTTTCTCATCTTCATTATCACCCGCTCATCGTCTCGATTAGCCATCGTTGCATAAATATGAGACGCTAAGCCCCATTAATTAATTTATTCTCTTCTCATAATTGATTTCTTGTTCATCTATCTTTTGTTCGCAAGTAGGCCAAGTAGACATGTCACCACTCAGCCACCGGGGCCCCTCCCACCATCTCGTTTCTACAAACTGTTTCACCCCTACTCCATGGGAGGGCAAGTCCGCTGGATTGTTGGCACCCGAGATGTTGCTTGCACCTGTCAGGTCTCTAATCTCACTGAGCCGGTTGCATACGTATGCCCCTCATTGATCGTGACATTGACGTGATATCCAACTAAGGGCCGTCGTAGAATCAGACCAAACAAATATTTTGTCTTGCGGTACTTGTAAGGTCTGATTGACTTCGTGTGTCAAGCTCCCCCATAGGTACGCGGCATTATACAGATTTGCATATTTGCGATTGTTTAACCGGAATGTTCAAGAGTCTGCCATAGGGTGCCATATTTCCTGCTCCTCTTTTGAATGCGTTCCAGGCTCGAGAAAAAGCAACGGCTTCGCCTTCTATAGCCTGCAATTAAAGAGCAGAAGTTCCTTGGTTTATTAGATTTGACATGAGTCCTACTTATTTCATTTGAGCAAAATTGTAAATGAGCTTCACTTGCTTGCTGGAGGCGGTGTTGTCTATCCATAGCATCCCCTTCCCCGAGAAATCGAGGAGATTGGCCAACAGTTTGATTGTGAGACGGAAAGCCTCAGCTGCTTGGGTTGCTGCTAGGGCTGCTTCATCGGGGGATGCACCTTGAGATCCACAAGCAGAATCCCCAGGGACCCCAGCAATGGGCTCGTCTGAACTGAGATTTACTTGCATTCCATCTCTTCCTATTTCGTCTTTCTGGGATTTCGCAGTTGTCCTTGAGTATGGCAATTAGGAAGCACATAGGAAAGGCTGCTCGGTGTGCTAGTCTCCCTGATATAGCCAGGAGAATGTTAGCATAGTAACATAGCGCAAGTTTACTCTGGGAAGGGGTGCTCCCCTGGAGGGCTGTTGCAAATTCCGCAATAAGTTTCAAATAATAATGAACAAGAGTATAAGTATATTCACACATTTGTATTATAGTATTAACGTAGTAAAGCACATATTTGGGTGATGCCATTAGTTATGTGGCAAAATCGTTCAAAAAGTTATAAAGTTACTTTATAGTTACTGACAAATATTTTTCGTTCATTTTTCCAACGAAGTCTATTGTGCCAGTACGTGTGTCGGACTGTAGCTCACCGGTCGTCAAGTGTGCAGTAGCCATTCCTGCTTTCACCGAATGACTGAACACTAGCGTTGCTATCTTCACGTTCATTTTTGTGAAGGAGTCGGGGCATATGTGCTTGGCGGTCAGCTTGGGACAGGCCCTGGTTCCAGTTGTCTCTTTCTTACCGTCAATATTGTAACATTTGGAAATGTCTTCCCAGGACGCCCGCATACCGCTCAATTCATAATCATGGTTCATGAGATTATTGCGCAAACTTTTGATTAGACGAAGAACATCATACAGGGCAAAAATCTTGTGTTCCAAAAAATAAAAGAACGGCTCGTCCACTGTGACTCCAAGGAGATTGTAAACAGACCGGTTTACAGCCCCCTGATCACAGACCACCACCCACACTCGCAAGCCAATCCCGTAAAGCTTAGTTAGGCACTCGTCCAGTATGAGTGACAAAGCGGAGGTTTTAATCCCATTGTAGGCTAGAAAATAGGCAACATGTTGCTTCCAATTATGCTTCAGTCCTCTAATCATGAACACCATGGCTTGCGTCGCGACGAATGGCTTTCTCCCCAGGGGTCCTAAGTCCTCAAACCCGTCCACGAGGTCTATGCGAGAATCATACTCAAGCCATTTTTGATTGCCATTTCATCGAATAGCAAAACACAATCCCTCTCACTCTCTACCCGAATCGCTTGAAAGCCGCGTTCTATAAAAGCGTCCGGTAGAAGGGGTAGCGCAATCAATGTCGTGACTGTCCGCCGTACGTCGCACTGATCTACGAAAGGAAGCCGCCCCACGCATTTACGCCATATGGCCTGAAAACCAAACAGTAACCTAGTAATTGCAGGCTAAGTGTAAACACGTACTAGAGCTCTCAACATTTTTTATAATTTGTTAAGAGATAACCCCAAATTAAAATTAACGGGAAACACTTTGTTTCGGCTCAAAAAGTGAGCTAGTCAATTTTGAGCTGTCAAATCACGAGCAAAAACTGACCTGCACCATCGGCTTTGTGATCAGCAAGTTTTACTGCTGTGTCTCCGGAACACCCGGTTTTGGTTTGTTGGAATGCTTTACTAGGATAACTCCACATGAGCGCGTTGACAGATGAGCGATCTACTTTAATGTCTCATTTCACTCAATATGAATAATATCATAATCTTTATAATTTGTTGTTTAACGACTTACCCGACAAAGATGATTCATTCAAATAGATCGTGCTCATGTGGCGTTTTCCTAGAATATAATAGACTAACAAGTTATGGTAGATACCATAACTTTCTACAATTCGATTGGTTACAATTGTGGAAATAGAATTCGCTAATACAAATGCTAATTAGTATTTACTAAAGAAATTACCACAAACAAAACAAGAATGGTACACCTAATGGCGACACAAGAATTGCTTTCGTTTTCATTGTATAGACATTGTTGATATCAATTCTATGGTCACGTTAAAATCATTTCGTGATTTGTATCCTGTAATTAAAACTAATTATTTTTTTTCAAGTAGGGAAAGAAAAGTTAGTGCCTGTCCATAGTGGAAGAAGCAACCACTAATGTTTGCGTTAGGGAATGCATCTAGCAGTGCGACTTGCATTGCCCTTTCATAATCAGACATAATGTTCTGTGGTGCCATTAGTCCACCAGCAATGTCTTTTATTGCTTCTAGAACCATGGTGTACGCGTCTTGTGTTTTTCGTGTCATAAGCACGTACGCTACAGCAAACGTATGAAAGAAATACTCAAGCAAATAAAACGTAATAATAATAATAATAATAATAATAATATAAATAATAACAATGACAATTACAAAAACAATACGGCGTTGTACAATACACAGTAACTTACATCTGTACTGGCCGGCTCCAACCACTACGGCCTCCGTGACCGCCCAGACCGCCATCGTCCTTGACGGGGGCCCCGTCACCGGGAAAGCCGTCACCGGGAGGGTCAGGGCCATCGTCGGCGAGGCCGGGGTCTTCTCCGCCCCCGGCCTCGCGCCTCCTTCGTTTGCGCCTTGTTGAAGTTGGCATCAACGCAAATTGTTGTGTCAAGTGTTCTATACATATTGGTGTAGTGTTCAATGTGTTGAGTTTTACCAGGTTAGTTACTACATCTTTTGTAAAAGTGTGGTTTTTGTCGTGTTCTTCACGTGGGTACTCAGAAATCACAAGACCAAGTTTTTGATGGAACACTGATTTATTACGAACAATTCAAACTGACATGGCTGCCGGAAGAGCCCGAGCGCAACCTCGTAACAATGAGTGTCAAAGACAAACATGAACCACATGAATCAACACAAGAACCAAATACATAACATTTCTCCCCTCTAAACATGAAAAGACATGGAGTAGTTAATGTAGTTAGCTTACTGTTACATAGTTTATAAGCTCACAGCAAAATGCCGTGATGCAACATATTTTACCTTACATACACTTGTGAAAAACTATTTTAGAAACCACGTGACAAATATTAAACAATTTGTACACAAGGAATTACAACAATAAAACATGAAACCCACACTAATAAAGGTACACTGCATTTACAACATAAGCCTTTCTGGAGCTTTCCTCGACCCCCCTGAGCGTCGGACGAGAGGTGTTTGCTCTTGGCTTTGCACCGGTAAAGGTGAAGGTATTGGGCGAGGTATGGGAGTCACGGGTTCCTCAGACGATGTCCCGGGTTGTGTTGTAATAGGAAGACTGGGTTGGTCATACCTGACAGGTGACTGATTTCCCTTATCAAAATCCCTTTCAACAATCTCGCTTTGCCAAGGAGGAGACGTCCTTTCTCTAAAGTTAACACCCAGCTCTATATCTGGCAACCCAGAATGCTTCAGCTGATCCGCATGAGCCATCTTTATCCTACCATTGACCTCAACCAAATAGGTAACGGGGCTCAACTGAAGTTTGATTTCACCTCTCTGCCACTTTACATCCTGGCGTGGCAGAGTTACCACTCTTACCAACACCTGTTCCACCACCAGAAACATTTTCTCGTTGCGTTTAACCTTTGTATTGAACTTCCTCTCAACCAAATCGCTGTTGTTCTGTAATGTGGAACCCAGGTCAGGTTTCAACATCCCAAGTTTAGTGCGAGGTTTGAATTTCAGCATGACTTCGGCGGGTGACATTTTGGTTACTGTTGTGGGCGTGTTCCGGAAATGAAACAAAAACTGATCAACTCTGTGCTGAAGAGCAAATTTACCTTTGGACCTATCAAGTTTCTCTACTGTTTGTTAAATTTAGCTGGTAGTCTACCTGTTTTACCGTTTGAACATTACGTTCAGCTAACCCATTAGATGCGGGGTGGTAGGGTGGACTATGCAACAAAAGTATTCCATTTGACCTACCAAGCGGCAATACCTATTAACATTCTACATTAAACATGACTGTGGTCGCGAAGAACGTCACAAATGTTCTACATGTTACAAAACGTTTGCATACAAACAAAATCTAAATGCGCATAAGAAGCACGACTGTGGTAACCAAGAACCACACAAATGTCCCAAGTGTGCCAGAATGTTTGAAGTTAAATGTAGTCTGTATTCGCATATGAAGCACGACTGTGGTAACCAAAAACCACACAAATGTCCCAAGTGTGCCAGAATGTTTGAAGTTAAACGTAGTCTGTATTCGCATATGAAGCACGACTGTGGTAACCAAGAACCACACAAATGTCCCAAGTGTGCCAGAATGTTTGACGTTATACGTAGTCTATGCGCATATGAAGCACGACTGTGGTAACCAGGAACCACACAAATGTCCCAAGTGTGCCAGAATGTTTGAAGTTAAATGTAGTCTGTATTTGCATATGAAGCACGACTGTGGTAACCAAGAACCACACAAATGTCCCAAGTGTGCCAGAATGTTTGAAGTTAAACGTAGTCTGTATTCGCATATGAAGTACGACTGTGGTAACCAGGAACCACACAAATGTCCCAAGTGTGCCAGAATGTTTGAAGTTAAATGTAGTCTGTATTGGCATATGAAGCACGACTGTGGTAACCAAGAACCACACAAATGTCCCAAGTGTGCCAGGATGTTTGAAGTTAAATGTAGTCTGTATTGGCATATGAAGCACGACTGTGGTAACCAGGAACCACACAAATGTCCCAAGTGTGCCAGAATGTTTGAAGTTAAATGTAGTCTGTATTGGCATATGAAGCACGACTGTGGTTACCAAGAACCACACAAATGTCCCAAGTGTGCCAGGATGTTTGAAGTTAAATGTAGTCTGTATTGGCATATGAAGCACGACTGTGGTAACCAGGAACCACACAAATGTCCCAAGTGTGCCAGAATGTTTGAAGTTAAATGTAGTCTGTATTGGCATATGAAGCACGACTGTGGTAACCAAGAACCACACAAATGCCCAAAGTGTGCCAGGATGTTTGAAGTTAAATGTAGTCTGTATTGGCATATGAAGCACGACTGTGGTTACCAAGAACCACACAAATGTCCCAAGTGTGCCAGAATGTTTGAAGTTAAACGTAGTCTGTATTCGCATATGAAGCACGACTGTGGTTACCAAGAACCACACAAATGTCCCAAGTGTGCCAGGATGTTTGAAGTTAAATGTAGTCTGTATTGGCATATGAAGCACGACTGTGGTAACCAGGAACCACACAAATGTCCCAAGTGTGCCAGAATGTTTGAAGTTAAATGTAGTCTGTATTGGCATATGAAGCACGACTGTGGTTACCAAGAACCACACAAATGTCCCAAGTGTGCCAGGATGTTTGAAGTTAAATGTAGTCTGTATTGGCATATGAAGCACGACTGTGGTAACCAGGAACCACACAAATGTCCCAAGTGTGCCAGAATGTTTAAAGTTAAATGTAGTCTGTATTGGCATATGAAGCACGACTGTGGTTACCAAGAACCACACAAATGTCCCAAGTGTGCCAGGATGTTTGAAGTTAAACGTAGTCTGTATTCGCATATGAAGCACGACTGTGGTAACCAAGAACCACACAAATGTCCCAAGTGTGCCAGAATGTTTGAAGTTAAACGTAGTCTGTATTCGCATATGAAGCACGACTGTGGTAACCAAGAACCACACAAATGTCCCAAGTGTGCCAGAATGTTTGACGTTATACGTAGTCTATGCGCATATGAAGCACGACTGTGGTAACCAAGAACCTCACAAATGTCCCAAGTGTGCCAGAATGTTTGAAGTTAAACGTAGTCTGTATTCGCATATGAAGCACGACTGTGGTAACCAAGAACCACACAAATGTCCCAAGTGTGCCAGAATGTTTGACGTTATACGTAGTCTATGCGCATATGAAGCACGACTGTGGTAACCAAGAACCACACAAATGTCCCAAGTGTGCCAGAATGTTTGAAGTTAAACGAAGTCTGTATTCGCATATGAAGCACGACTGTGGTAACCAAGAACCACACAAATGTCCCAAGTGTGCCAGAATGTTTGACGTTATACGTAGTCTATGCGCATATGAAGCACGACTGTGGTAACCAAGAACCACACAAATGTCCCAAGTGTGCCAGAATGTTTGAAGTTAAACGTAGTCTGTATTCGCATATGAAGCACGACTGTGGTAACCAAGAACCACACAAATGTCCTAAGTGTGCCAGAATGTTTGAAGTTAAATGTAGTCTGTATTGGCATATGAAGCACGACTGTGGTAAGTAAGAACCACACAAATGTCCCAAGTGTGCCAGAATGTTTGAAGTTAAACGTAGTCTGTATTCGCATATGAAGCACGACTGTGGTAACCAGGAACCACACAAATGTCCCAAGTGTGCCAGAATGTTTGAAGTTATATGTAGTCTGTATTTGCATATGAAGCACGACTGTGGTAACCAAGAACCACACAAATGTCCCAAGTGTGCCAGAATGTTTGAAGTTAAATGTAGTCTGTATTTGCATATGAAGCACGACTGTGGTAACCAAGAACCACACAAATGTCCCAAGTGTGCCAGGATGTTTGAAGTTAAATGTAGTCTGTATTGGCATATGAAGCACGACTGTGGTAACCAGGAACCACACAAATGTCCCAAGTGTGCCAGAATGTTTGAAGTTAAATGTAGTCTGTATTGGCATATGAAGCACGACTGTGGTAACCAGGAACCACACAAATGTCCCAAGTGTGCCAGAATGTTTGAAGAAAGTGTTAAATGTAGTCTGTATTTGCATATGAAGCACGACTGTGGTAACCAAGAACCTCACAAATGTCCCAAGTGTGCCAGAATGTTTGATGTTAAATGTAGTCTGTTTTTGCATATGAAGCACGACTGTAGTAACCAAGAACCACACAAATGTCCCAAGTGTGCCAGAATGTTTGAAGGTAAACGTAGTCTGTATTCGCATATGAAGCACGACTGTGGTTACCAAGAACCACACAAATATCCCAAGTGTGCCAGAATGTTTGAAGGTAAACGTAGTCTGTATTCGCATATGAAGCACGACTGTGGTAACCAAGAACCACACAAATGTCCCAAGTGTGCCAGAATGTTTGACGTTATACGTAGTCTATGCGCATATGAAGCACGACTGTGGTAACCAAGAACCACACAAATGTCCCAAGTGTGCCAGAATGTTTGAAGTTAAACGAAGTCTGTATTCGCATATGAAGCACGACTGTGGTAACCAAGAACCACACAAATGTCCCAAGTGTGCCAGAATGTTTGACGTTATACGTAGTCTATGCGCATATGAAGCACGACTGTGGTAACCAAGAACCACACAAATGTCCCAAGTGTGCCAGAATGTTTGAAGTTAAATGTAGTCTGTATTCGCATATGAAGCACGACTGTGGTAACCAAGAACCACACAAATGTCCTAAGTGTGCCAGAATGTTTGAAGTTAAATGTAGTCTGTATTGGCATATGAAGCACGACTGTGGTAAGTAAGAACCACACAAATGTCCCAAGTGTGCCAGAATGTTTGAAGTTAAACGTAGTCTGTATTCGCATATGAAGCACGACTGTGGTAACCAGGAACCACACAAATGTCCCAAGTGTGCCAGAATGTTTGAAGTTATATGTAGTCTGTATTTGCATATGAAGCACGACTGTGGTAACCAAGAACCACACAAATGTCCCAAGTGTGCCAGAATGTTTGAAGTTAAATGTAGTCTGTATTTGCATATGAAGCACGACTGTGGTAACCAAGAACCACACAAATGTCCCAAGTGTGCCAGGATGTTTGAAGTTAAATGTAGTCTGTATTGGCATATGAAGCACGACTGTGGTAACCAGGAACCACACAAATGTCCCAAGTGTGCCAGAATGTTTGAAGTTAAATGTAGTCTGTATTGGCATATGAAGCACGACTGTGGTAACCAGGAACCACACAAATGTCCCAAGTGTGCCAGAATGTTTGAAGAAAGTGTTAAATGTAGTCTGTATTTGCATATGAAGCACGACTGTGGTAACCAAGAACCTCACAAATGTCCCAAGTGTGCCAGAATGTTTGATGTTAAATGTAGTCTGTTTTTGCATATGAAGCACGACTGTAGTAACCAAGAACCACACAAATGTCCCAAGTGTGCCAGAATGTTTGAAGGTAAACGTAGTCTGTATTCGCATATGAAGCACGACTGTGGTTACCAAGAACCACACAAATATCCCAAGTGTGCCAGAATGTTTGAAGGTAAACGTAGTCTGTATTCGCATATGAAGCACGACTGTGGTAACCAAGAACCACACAAATATCCCAAGTGTGCCAGAATGTTTGAAGGTAAACGTAGTCTGTATTCGCATATGAAGCACGACTATGGTAACCAAGAACCACACAAATATCCCAAGTGTGCCAGAATGTTTGAAGGTAAACGTAGTCTGTATTCGCATATGAAGCACGACTATGGTAACCAAGAACCACACAAATGTCCCAAGTGTGCCAGAATGTTTGAAGTTAAACGTAGTCTGTATTCGCATATGAAGCACGACTGTGGTAACCAAGAACCTCACAACTGTCCCAAGTGTGCCAGAATGTTTGAAGTTAAACGTAGTCTGTATTCGCATATGAAGCACGACTGTGGCCGCCAACAACCCCACACGTGTCCTACTTGTGCAAAAACGTTTACAATGAGGTCTAGCCTCGTGAGGCACATAAAGCTCATGTGTCGGCACCAAGAACCAGAGTAATGTTTCATTTCATTCCAGTTATTTATTTAGCTTTATTTTTTACACCGATATGGGTGATCCAGGCAAAGTGGATATGTTAAGGTTTAGAAGAAAATACATGCTTATGTTTTGAAAGTAAAACAAACAGTTTAATTGAATCGTGTATTTCAGGAAGGGCGTAAGTTCACTGATCATAGTTTTGAGATAAATGCAAAAAAATGTTTATATTCCCTTAGGATATATTTTTTTAAAGACCTTATTCATGATTGTATTTTATGGTAAGAGAATGATGGTTTTATCAAATATATATATTTTTTTTTTACAATTTAAGGGTCTTTGTTAAGGGTCTGAAGATGATGGACATATGCCCCTTCTGCAATACATTCATACAAGATTCTCAAAACATTGCTAATAATTTTTTTTAAGCCACAAAATGTATGTATTATTAATTTTATTGGTAGGTAAGTATCAGTGTACAATATGTAGACCTGAAGAACATAAAAATTCACAAGTAATGTGTTGAAAACTTATTTATGTAAGAATACCACTATGGGTATCCAGCTTCTTCGTTTACTGGCGCACTGGCCACCACAGAATCTCGTTAAAGAAATCACGATGACCTTCATCAATGTACTGGAACACTTTTTGATATCAATTATCTTGTTGACATTGATTGGAATCTTGTCTCCCTCGTATGCCTTATCTGATGGCAAACAAGTTATCCGATGCCCTGGGGATGATAGAGCGGACGAATGACGCACATCGCTACCAATGACCAGTGAGGCTGTTATGACTCCTTTGTGAGTGTGGGTATGTTCAAAGTAATGGAACTGAGAGATGTTAAATGGCATCTGTAAGATAACAAAATGTCACAATAGGTTAGTACCTTCTAGATACATGTTATAATAATATACAATAGCCACCAAAGTTTTAAAACAAGCAACACTCACCCTTTTCTCCCTTGGTACATGTCGACCACTTGTTTCGACAGATAGCACAGTTTTCTTATAAAACATTGGCCACCACGCCTTGAAACTAATGATGTCTGATGTCTCAATCGGCTTGACTGTGAATTTGAGCTGTTAACTTGATGAGACTTATCAACTCCATAAGCTCAAATGGAGTGTAGGCCTACAAACGATCCCACTTTTTTAAAGCCCGTTTAACGACCCCAAAGTCCCGGTCACATAGCCAAATAGAGTGTCCACGTATTGGGAAAAAGTTTTTTACAGTCTTAAATCTGTTTGTGTCAACCAAAGCACGACATAGTCTCAGGTATGTGTGGTTTTTATTTTGCCCTGGGCAAGTTTAAAAAAATAGGAGCAACTCTGTTACTTCATCAGCTACAAATTCTCTAATGTAGTCCAGAAGGAACGTACAAACTTTGCCCAGAGATGGCGCAGCATGTATTGCAGAAACGGCGAAAGTCCTGGACTAGCGCCCTTTCTGCAATACAACTCAATTTGATCATCAAAATTCTACCATATGAAAGAGCTGGACTTCCGCCCTTTCTGAACTAAAATGAAGGCCTATGTTAAGAGATATGAAAATAACCTCTAACTCATTTTCGTCTAAAATGTGACTTACGCCCTTTCTGAAATACACGATTCAATTATTAATACACAGTAACTCACTGTTAATAACATTAAAAATACAGATCAGTGCAATGGATGTTTGTATTTTTTGTTTGCTTCGCTTTGAACCAAAAAAATAAAAATTTTCGTCTTTGCCCGAAAGTACAGGCAAAGTCATAACCACGTAAGCGCAAAGTGAAAAATTAATGGCTGAATACTTTGCCTGTGGATAATATTCATTGGTTTAGGTGTCCTCTCGTATTGTTGTAATGTCAAGAGTCATACCTCTGATAGTGTACTTATAAGTGTGAGAGGTGCTGGTTCTCATTGTTGATGTGATGGTGGACGAGCCATGAGAGTCAGACCTTTTGAGCAATTATTGATTATTGATTTTATTGTTTATTGATTTTTTTATCAATTTTTGATTAAAGCAATTATTAAATTTGGAATGTTCAGAGTTCTTGTAGAACACATATTTATTTACCAAATGAATGAGTAAATAAATAATTGAATACATCATTAAATAAGTATATAAATAAATAAAGTTGACATTTCTCTCTATATTTCTGAGATCTTTTCAATATTTATTTTTATTACATGCATCATTAGTCTAACTTGTTTCAATTATTATCACAAGAAAGTGTTCACAACTCACATCAATAGGTGATTATAAGGAGTTTTGGTTGTAATATATCTAGTTTCCTCCTTACCGTAATAACGAAGAACACTTTTTCAACGAACAATAGTTGTTAATTTACTTTAGTTTTAACACAATAAATAATTATGATTTAGCATTACTTAATAACTGCCGTAGCAAGTTCTCTTATCGAGGACCGTAGACCCCCCTCTCTCCTTGTTCACCGCCAACTACCTACCTACCGCCCCCTGGCCACACACCGCCCACTGGCCACACACCGGCCCGTGTAGTGTCCGCAGCTTCCACGGGCCTGTGTTCCTCCCGCCTCCTCCAACCCTTGCTCTGGGGTGAGAGCGGAGGACTGGCCACACACCGGCCCGTGTAGTGTCCGCAGCTTCCACGGGCCTGTGTTCCTCCCGCCTCCTCCAACCCTTGCTCTGGGGTGAGAGCGGAGGACTGGCCACACACCGGCCCGTGTAGTGTCCGCAGCTTCCACGGGCCTGTGTTCCTCCCGCCTCCTCCAACCC
The DNA here is from genome assembly GCA_945910005.1 of Isoperla grammatica. NCBI lineage: Eukaryota > Metazoa > Arthropoda > Insecta > Plecoptera > Perlodidae > Isoperla > Isoperla grammatica. The sequence goes on from OX246749.1 coordinate 11,056,290, forward strand.
TTGCTCTGGGGTGAGAGCGGAGGACTGGCCACACACCGGCCCGTGTAGTGTCCGCAGCTTCCACGGGCCTGTGTTCCTCCCGCCTCCTCCAACCCTTGCTCTGGGGTGAGAGCGGAGGACGCTACATTACAATGCTCCCCCAGATTTCATTACCTTTGAAACAAATAATGAAATCTTTACTGTAATGTCATAAACACTAATCACACAAACACTGAATCACCCTCTCTTAAAAATTACACACATAAACTATCAGTTAACATGAATAATGGATTCAACTCAATTTAAAAAATCACACACAAATGACGTATTAATATCAATAATCGGTATCACGAATGAATTTACGATCATACATAAGTCCATTACACGGGTTCAACATATCGCTTTAAATTTATAATGTCATGGACACCCTTGTCCTTATCATTTTTGTCAATGAAACGATATGCGTTATGCCCTACCACATTCCCAATTATGAATGGGCTTTCGTGCAAATTAAAAAACTTTTCAATTTCTCTGTCCAAGGCACTAGACACATGATTACTTTTCAATAACACCAGATCACCCACACCAAAAACGGTCGGCTTGCTGTTGTTGTCATGTCGCGCCTTCCGCCTCGCTGCGTTCGACGCCATCCTTTCGCTCGCCAACACAATCTTCCTGGTGTGAAGGTGTGACATCGCTGGCATTGCACGTGTTGGATCTTCTCGGTAATCTGTTACCCTACCAGGAATATCTGAACAGATGGCAGAATGGTCGAGCAGCAGTTTTGACATTTGCAGTTTTTGTAGCGAGTTGATGGCTGTGTTCACCCGTTCGGCGAACCCTCGGTCATTGTCCAGTTCGGCGCTACAATGTAGGCTTATCCCCGAACATGGCCCGTCTTTCTGATTTGGTGGTCGAACTGTTACATGTTGACAATAGTATTCCTCCCACCCACGTATTGTTTTGGATTCGAAATTGAACGTTTGGGTGTTATTTTCGAGCGTTATTTGGAGCGTGTTGTTTTTGAAGTTAATCTCGGCCGTAACAGATTGTAGCCAATCCGAGCCAATTATTAATTCGCGATGTAATTGAGGAACAATGAACATAGGCATCTCATACAACACGTGCTCTATCATAATAGTTAAGTATGTTTGTTTGTTCACTGTATGGGTTTTCTCATTGAACGCGCCCGTAACCAAAAGACTCCGGGCTGGTGAAAGCGGCAACTTTGGATCTAGTTTAATTAAATTCGACCAGAATTGTTCAGAAATACATGTAATTTCACTGCCTGTATCGAGTAATGCATTTATATGAATACCACAAACGCTTACATGTATCTCCGGTATCGTCTTCTGCGGCGTCTCGTCGACCGATACGCACTCTTGTGAGAAGTCCTCTCGGAGGCTGCCCTGGTCGAACACTTCAATTGTTTGAACACTCCTTACGTGCAAGTTGTATTCATCCCTGGACGTGTGTGCAACCGGAAACAGCGTAGCATCCTGTCCGGTTAGGCGTCGTTTTCCCGTGTGGTCCTCTTCCGATGCCACGTGTTCCGCCTCCACACGAGGCACGCCGTCCTCCGGTGCGTCCTGAAACGTGATGTTATTCACCCTCGGCCCACGGCTACTACCGGCGTCGGTGTTGCGGCGATAGTCCCGAGTTCGAGGTTCCCTCCAATTCCCCGCGCTGTTCTGCTGCCGTGGTCCCGTCGCCGAGTACATGTTACCAGCTGCGGTAGCGCCTGCCTGGTATCGCGTGTAGTCTCCGGTGATGGCACCGCCGTAACGTTGTCCTCTCTCGCGGTCTCGGCGTCGCAGCGCTGCGTCGTCCATGCCCCTGCAGCCGTTGAGACTGCAATTTGAGCAAAACGTTCGTATAGGCAAACAAGTCAAGTGCTTCGCTAGTGTTTATACTAGGTTCCTTAATGAGTGAGTGTATTTTGTGTTGTGCTCTTGAAAATCTGTGATTATGTATTATTATAGACTAGAGGCAAAACGATTAAGTGTATTTTTTGTTAGTGATTATTACTGGTACTTAGTAAATAAACGATAATTGTGAGTGTAAAAAAAAAAAAACTTAGTGGGTCAACGGGCTGAAAACGCGCAATAGGCTCTCGGACGAATGTCTCCATTTAGAGGGATACTTAGAGTCAATAGCCAAAGCCGAGAAACTAAATGCCGTTGAGATGTTGCAAAAAATGCGTGACGATGTTTTAAGTTTAGTATACCCAAATGTTGACACAGCATGACGGATGTTTGTGTGCACAGCATCATCTAACTGCAGTGGTGAACGGTCATTTTCGTCTATGACACGGGCAAAAAGCCACCTTCGTTCGAATATGGCACAGGATAGACTCAACTCCCTCCCTATATAGTCCTTTGCATAACGAGAATGACGGTATAAAATTTGGGTCAAAGGATGACATATATCAAATGAAAGCTTGGAACGAGTACTTTTCAAAAAACCATGATATACCTCTGGCAAATCCAGCTTTCTATGTCAAAACTAGGGTCAAAGGTCAAATTTGTAATGTTTTTAATAATTTTTAATTAAATAATGAAAAATGTTTGCAAGTTTAGTCATACACTTTTAGTAAGGTAAATGTTTTATGTTTCTTTAAAAAAATTAAATTACCCATTTAGCCTTTTTCGATCTTAATTGAGGTCAATTTCCTCAAAATGGGTAATTTTTTAAATTGTCTTCGATTTATTGGCCAATATTTATTATATCAACGTACTTACTCATATATACGTTAAAATGAATAGTTCTTATTATTATCACATTGTTTTCACGGTGTTCATTCAAAATGGCGGTCAAAGATCAATAGGTAAGTATCGTCAAACTAGGCCTAGTAACTAAATATTACTTGTAGGTACTCTTAAGACGCAGAATTTTAACTGCAATTACAATAACGAATAACAATGTAATGTTTTAATCGTAAGAGAATGTAATTATCATAAAACTTATAAACTACTTAAGATTGTTACTGAATTTCTAATTAATGTCCTCAGACATCAGGGTATTCTTAAATGGGTGTGCAACTTCAACAAAATACATTTTTAGAAAAGAGCATGACCATGCTGAGATAGCTACGTGATATGATAGTATGATATGATATCTGTCCTAGCAGTCACTGTCTAGTCGTCAAATTCATCAAAATTGAAGTCAAAATCACTCAACATTGAAGTCGTCAGATTAATCACCTTCTGATTCACTAGAATTCTCATACTGGGTACCGATATTTGGACAGTCCTTCAGCTTACACGCGTGGGTACACTTCAGCTGATTGGCCAAACACTCATAGGTCGGCATCTTGCAAACACGGCAACAGTTACAGGCTAGGAGATCCATAACGGTCAAAGGTACTGGAGTTCCAATCATCCACTCGTTGCTCAGATCTCCTTCTGCCGTGGTTTTCCATCCATAGCCACACAGATCAGGAAAATCACGGTTGGCTTCCAAGCAACGTATCAATAGATCGTGTTTGGTTGATAACTCACAGTCGCAGGATATGAAGCAGTAAGCAATTGTTACAAGGTGGTAGCTGATTAGACTTCATATCATCACACTTCTAAAAAGCTCGTAGCGCAGCAGGTTGACGCATGACAGAGTCGTGGTCAAAAAGCAGAGTTTACAGACAAACTCTTCCGAGTTTTTTTGATGACATCGATAGAAACTCTCCAGTCCTGACCCATCTTGCTTAGCTTGACACAGAAATGCGAGTTTTTTCTCATGATATTCAAAGTTCTCTTTTTCCCTTTACCACTGAATGAGCTCACTCAGGTTGGAACTCATAGTCGTCCCCTACACCTATAGATGCGCCCGTTGTTAACAAGGTACCTTACAGTTTCATACCTGTCATTTCCCATATAGAAAACATATCCATAGCAACATTGGGTGCCTCTAGGTGAAGTAACCGACTATGTTTTCCAACCTTTGTCACAACCAGTGCATGGAGGTCAGGGAGGGTATTACATACTTCGAATCCAAAGTTTTTACACATCTTCGAAGTGTGTTTGATTTTTGGTAGTCAAGCGTCAACCAGCTGCCCTACGAGCTTTTTAAAAGTAAATGTGATGATATTAAGTCTAATCAGCTACCTCCTTGAAATGATTGTCTACTGCTTCAAATCCTGCGGCTGCGAGCTAACCACCAAACAGCGGTCTGGATACGTTGTTTGGACGCCAACCCTGATGTTCCTGATCCGCGTGGCTATGGATGGGAAACCACGGCAGAAGGAGATCTGAGCAACGAGTGGATGATTGGAACTCCAGTACCTTTGACCGTTATGGATCTCCTAGCCTGTAACTGTTGCCGTGTTTGCAAGATGCCGACATGTGAGTGTTTGGCCAATCAATAAAAGTGTACCCACGCTTGTAAGCTGAAGGATTGTACAAATACCAGTACCACTACCAGTACAAGTACCAGTAGCCAGCATGAGAATTCCAGTGAGTCAGAAGGTGATTAATCTGACAACTTGCACAGTGACTGCTAAGGGAGATATAACATAATACTAGAATCATATCATGTATCTCAGCATGGTCATGCTCTTTTCTAAAAATGTATTTTGTTGCAGTTGCACACCCATTTAAGAATACCCTGATGTCTGAGGACATTAATTAGAAATTCAGTAACAATCTTAAGTAGTTTATAAGTTATATGATGATTACATTCTCTTACGATTAAAACATGATATTATTATTTGTTATTGTAATTGTAGTTAAAATTCTGCGTCTTTAGAGTACCCACAAGTAATATTTTAGTTACTAGACCTAGTTTGACGATACTTACCTATTGACCTTTGACCGCCATTTTGAATGAATACCGTGAAAACAATGTGATAACAATAAGAACTATTCTTTTTAACGTATTTATGAGTAAGTACGTTGATATAATGAATATTGGCCAATAAATCAAAGAAAATGTTAGAAATTACCCATTCTGAGGAAATTGACCCCAATCAAGGTCAAAAAAGGTAAATAGGTAATTCAATTTTTTTTTTTAATAAACTTAATACATTTATCTTACTAAAAGAGTATTTTTAAACTTGCAAACATTTTTCGTTATTTAATTAAAAATTATTTAAAAAATTACAAATTTGACCTTTGACCCTGGTTTTGACGTAGAAAGCTGGACTTGCCAGAGGTATATCATGGTTTTTTGAAAAGTACTCATCTCAAGCTTTCATTTGATATATGTCATCCTTTGACCCAAATTTTATACCGACTAGGCCTTTTTCGAGCGTTATGCAAAGGACTAATAATGTACATAGAATCTACCGCCTTGAACAGAATCTCATATGAGGACATTATCGACGAATTTGCAATGAGGAAAGCGAGAAAACAGCCCTGTAATTCCAGTCGTCGGCAGATTTCGAAGGGTAGGTGAGTAATTCATTAACTAATCATTTGTATTTAAATACTAATAACTTACCGTGGTGTTGATGTTTGTAATTTAGGAGGGGGGGGGGGGGGGGGGCGACCATCAAATATGTGCCTATGTACTCAACCTAAGCTAATCCGGCCCTGCACTTGGCCCTGGCCTCCCTTGCTGGACTCCCTTATGACGACCCACGCGACGTACAATGGATCTGATTCCGATGTGGCTCTATTCTTCATCGTCATCTTTCTCATCTTCATTATCACCCGCTCATCGTCTCGATGCATCGTCTCAGTTGCATAAATATGAGACGTTAAGCCCCATTAATCAATCAATCGTACCCAAGGGATTTCATTTGCACCGTAATAAAGTCCCTTATATATCCTTGGCCCTTTTTGGATTTCTCGAATTTAGCTTCAATTTCCGGTTGTTTATAAATAGCAATGCTGAACTTTCCTCCCACTTGGCCCTGCCCTCCCTTGCTGGACTCCCGTATGACAACTCACGCGACGTGCAATGGATCTGATTCGGATGTGGCTTTATTCTTTTTAATCTTCATTATCATCTTTCTCATCTTCATTATCACCCGCTCATCGTCTCGATTAGCCATCGTTGCATAAATATGAGACGTTAAGCCCCAATAATCAATCATTCTCTTCTGAAAAATATTTTACGTATGAGCTCACGTTGAAAGAGGTTATGTTTATGTTGGTTTGGTTGAGTTTTGCCGCCTTTTTCGGTTGTTGTTGTACAATGAAGCTTATCTACGGACTTGCAGTGTTGAATCTCCGCAGGTAGCTCTGATGACGAACCTACCTACGTTTTCACGTTTATACACAATGTCCTAGGGTAGTCGGTAAAGTAGTCCTACCGACGTTGTAAGGCCGTAATGTAAACCAGGTCACAGTGTATTCTCTGGGGAGGCTGAAGTACAGTCATCATGAATACCCGCAGCTCTTCCTCACGCGCCTTGCTACTTGCCCCTTTCCTCCAAAGAGCCCCCAATTTCATCTTCATTATCACCCACTCATCGTCTTGCTTAGCCAAGTTGCAAAAATATAAGACGTTAAGCCCAAATATCAATCAATCAGTCGAGGATGAAACAAAGGTTAATTTTACAATTCGATCAGCAGTGAAATGTTATCTATACTATTATACAGTAAAAATAAAGATGGCACATATTAATTAATAAAAATACCTACGTTTGTATTCATCACTGTTCTCTGGTTGTTGTGTTATGATGACATCTTTGTCTTTTATCCAGGCCTCTCGCAATGTGTTGATCTGTTTTAGTCGATGATCGTAGCTTTGGCCAATAAAATGGGCAAGAACAGAACAAAGCGCAGTTGCGTTTGAGAGGGCCTCTTTGAACCTTGCTTGCACGGCTTTTCCTTGTCTACTTTCTTTTACTTGTATAATTTTTATTGGGTTAATTTTCAGGTCTTTGTGTGTGTCACTTGATGGCAAATTGTTAAAATCTAGTGACCACCGTAAATTAACCAGATTTTGTGCCAACAACGCCATCCTTTCAGCCTCCTAATAAAATAATATGCTGGCAAGGAAGAAGTTTATGCCTTTGAAAAATCTACAAGAGCATATTTCCGTAGTTACCTACAAACAAAAAATATTACATGGTTACGTAGTTGCAAAATATAAAAAAAATATAAAAAATATATAAAATAAAAAAATATATAATAAATAATATATAATATATAAAAAAATATATTCAGGAGGGTTTTGTCACCAAGCAGCATATTGTCGGCGTGCTTTTTGACATAGAAAAAGCATATGACACGGCATGGCGGCACGCTATTTTAAAACAACTATTTGATTGGGATTTTAGAGGACATTTGCCCCTGTTCGCAAAGAATTTTTTAAAAGAACGGAGTTTTAAAGTTCGTGTAAACGGTGTTTTATCTGACTCTTTTGAGCTACAGACTGGAGTGCCCCAGGGCTCTGTCCTATCAGTCGTCATGTTTGCGGTTTTTATCAATAGTATTACTGAATGTTTGCCACCCACAATTATGGCATCTTTGTTTGTGGATGACTACGCTTTATTCTTTCGTTCGGTGCACATGGCTATAGCCGAAAGACAGTTGCAGACTGCAGTCAATAATGTGAGCCAGTGGGCTCGCTCCCGTGGTATCAAATTTTCTCCAAACAAGACCCAGTGTATACACTTCTGCCGCCTACGCACTCTCCATGTCAACCCGGTGATTTTGATAAATGATGTCCAACTGGAATTCAAACGAAACGTCCAGTTTTTAGGTCTCTTGTTCGACGCCAAATTGAACTGGAAGGACCATATACTTACCTTACGGAAGCGCTGTATGTCAACAATGAACATCCTTAAGGTTCTAAGCAACATGTCGTGGGGAGCTGATAGATGCAGCCTGCTTCGAATATACAGGGCATTAATCCGTTCCAAGCTGGATTACGCTTGCTTTGTTTATGCATCTGCACGGGATAGCACCCTCAGGACTCTTGACACAGTACATCACTGTGGCATCCGTCTTGCACTGGGTGCATTTCGTACAAGTCCTGTACTTAGCCTTTATGCCGAGGCAGGAGAGCCGTCTTTAGCAGACCGTAGACACTACTTATTGGGGACATATGCCATAAAACTGCAAGCTTTACCTGAACACCCTAGTCATTCAGCTTTACATAACCCTCGTTTTGAGAGGAATTTTAACAATAGACCTTTGTCTACTTTACCTTGTGGTTTACGTATTAAACACTTTTTTAACCTCACTGATTTTAAAACTCCCAGGGTTTATCCTATCGTTTTTAGCCGCCACGTTCCTTGGCAGGTTCCAGAACCCACAGTTCTTTTAGATTTGTGTGAATTTGATAAGAGAACTACGTCTTCTACAGTTTTTAAAACTGTTTTAAATGCTCTATGCGCTGAACACCAACCCTCTACACTGGTGTTCACGGATGGTTCAAAAACCGGTGATGACGTAGGTTCCGCTTTTTATTGTTTTAACACAGTGACAGGTTTTAAATTGGGTGGTATGTGTAGTGTTTTTACTGCAGAGTTGTATGCTATTAGAGAGGCTTTAAAGGCACTGGTACGTCACCCACCAGGCAAGATTTTAGTTTGCTCGGATAGTCTTAGTGCCCTTCAAGCACTTTCAAACCTATATTCTAGTCATCCCTTAGTAATAGAAATACAATTTTATATATCCGAGTTAGCAAATATGGGTTTTACTATTTTATTTTGTTGGGTACCCGGTCACATGGGTATAGAAGGTAATGAAAAAGCAGACGAAGGAGCAAAATCTGCCTCTATAAAGGGGTCGATAGACAACGGGATGGTTCCTACTTCAGACCTCAAAAGCACATTTCGGGAACACATGTGTCGGCTACGACAGTCTGCCTGGAGTCTTGTAGTTAACAATAAGCTACGAAAAATAAAACCTACACTAACGTATTCTCCCACAGACATACGTCTTACCCGTCGTGAGGATGTTGTTTTGACCCGGCTGCGAATAGGCCATACGTATTTTACCCAATCTTACCTTTTTTCTGAAGACAAGGTACCGCCCAGTTGTGACCAATGCAATGTGCCTATTACTGTCGAGCATCTGCTCACAGTATGCACGAAATACCAAGCCATAAAACAACAGATTGACCTGCCACTACTTTTAGAAGAAATTTTAGATAGAGACAACTCTGAGAAGCTTTTACAATTCCTAGTGCAAAGTGCACTCTTTCATAAACTATAAACTTAAAAATACGTTCTCTGTAAGCTTTATTTGTTAAACCTAAAGTTCTGTACTGTTCTGTAGGATGATTTATAGTTATGTAATATAGTCACATATGTCTCGTTTTGGCGCAAATAACCAAGTTGTTGACGCGCCGTTAAACATCCAATAATTCATTCATTCATTCTTATATTAAAAGGGGAGTCAAAGTCCGAATTGAGGAAAGCACGTCTATATCATACTCATTGCATTCATAACAATACTTCTGTATCGAAGCATAACGCATGGAAAAGGTTCATTCATCTGTAAATGAATTTTAAGCGACCCAAAAATGAAACATCACTACAATACAATCAATCAATCAAGATATTATTATTACCAGTCTTAAATGTGTGTTGGTGTATTATACGCTAGGTAACAGGGATGACATGCATATTAGTATTATTAATAAAAAATAATAATTATTCTTAATAATTATATATTATGTATGGTATATTTACTAAATAATTATTATTTACCATACGTCAAAATAATTATTATTTAATAAATATACATGTTATAATCTATATGCACACATTTATATGAGCAAGAAATGTTACATTTACATGTTAATAAATGTGCATTATGAACTTATTTGTTTACAAACCTTATACTCTTTCCCGTTTTTGCCAACTTTTAGGCCATTGTCGGTAATCTCCGCGACCCGTCTTGGCCCGGGGTAGAATAGGCCCAGAGTGACTCTGCTAGTCGTAAGAGGCGACAAAAGGAGACCCTGTCCCTTCCCCCCCCCCCCCCCCCCCACTGTTCCACTGAATATTTCTCCTCCCACTTGGAGAAGTCAGACGAAGTGCAGTCCACACCGCAATCCCCTTTCCCCCCCACTGTCCCATTGAATATTTCTCCTCCCACTTGGCCCTGCCCTCCCTTGCTGGACTCCCGTACGACGACTCACGCGACGTACAATGGATCTGATTCGGATGTGGCTTTATTCTTCATTATCATCTTTCTCATCTTCATTATCACCCCCTCATCGTCTCGATTAGCCATCGTTGTATAAATATGAGACGTTAAGCCCCATTAATCTAATCTACTCTCTAAATTAAAAGAGCGAAAAAACCACTCAAATTGAGTGGAATTTCACTCTTTCTTTGGCTTGTATTTGCACCACTCCTTTTGAGTGGTCATCGCTCACAAATTTGAGCGAAATCAACTAACTCAACTTTAGAGTGAAAACATCACTCAAAAATAAGAGTGAAAACCACTCTAAAAGGATCGAAATTCACTCAGAATATAGCGATATTTTCACTCAAAAGTATCGCTCAATTTAGACAAGAAATCACTCAAATAAAGCGAAATTCACTCAGAATATAGCGATATTTTCACTCAAAAGTATCGCTCAATTTAGACAAGAAATCACTCAAAAAGAGCGAAATTCACTCAGAATATAGCGATATTTTCATTTAAAAGTATCGCTCAATTTAGACAAGAAACGTCACTCTAAAAGGATCGAAATTCACTCAGAATATAGCGATATTTTCACTCAAAAGTATCGCTCAATTTAGACAAGAAATCACTCAAATAAAGCGAAATTCACTCAGAATATAGCGATATTTTCACTCAAAAGTATCGCTCAATTTAGACAAGAAATCACTCAAATAAAGCGAAATTCACTCAGAATATAGCGATATTTTTACTCAAAAGTATCGCTCTCAATTTAGACAAGAAATCACTCAAATAAAGCGAAATTCACTCAGAATATAGCGATATTTTCACTCAAAAGTATCGCTCAATTTAGGCAAGAAATCACTCAAATAAAGCAAAATTCACTCAGAATATAGCGATATTTTTACTCAAAAGTATCGCTCATTTTAGACAAGAAATCACTCAAATAAAGCGAAATTCACTCAGAATATAGTGATATTTTTTAATAAAAAGTATCTCTTATTTTATGTGAGAATTCACTCATAAAGACCAAAATGCACTCACAATATATTTCTCTGAAAAACTGGCATTGATCTATTAAATAATGAACATCACTATAAAATATAAATATATGGATAGCGTGGAATATGAATTCAAGATTTCTTTAAACAAATTCAAAATAAGGAAATGCGTTTGTGTGTTAAAATATGCATATTTTAATTTGTAACGGAATGGCATAGAAATATGCATACATTTTATATTAACACATATCACTTTTTAGCTACAATTTACACTAAACTAAAAGTGAGTATTAATAAATACAGCCTATAGGAATTTACAGTAAGATTCCATAATATTATGTTGGATTCATTGTTTGTAAGTTGGTTAATGGAATACAGATATACAACTATTGTTATTCTATTCTAATATTCAATACTGATAAGTTTTTTAAATATTATGAAAATGCAAAGTTGTGGGCAGTTATACACGCACATACATTAGCGATCGGTAAATCTCATTGCAATGTTACGGCCGGGTATACTTATTAATATTGAAATGATCAGTAAGTGAAAACAATGTACTACTACTACACATTACATTATAGTGAGAACAAAAAGCACTCTATGAGAATGCACAGTGAGATTCTACAACATATAGTATATTATAATGGATTCACACTTTTTGGATAATATTACATAAATATAAACATTCTATTCTTAGATTTATTATATTCAAAAATATAATTAAATGACTGTACAAAATGATAGTCATAGACATTGGATTTGTATGGAGATGAAAGTTTTTTCCTCAATATGCAGATGCCGGGTAATTTCGCTAAAGTTCGTTTACGATGAGTTTATACTCTATACACTCGGCAGTATAAATCTCCAATGCGTACAAATGCATGTTTGGAATGAATTAGTGAAAAGGTGCATAAAACAGATGATATATTAATATTTGATGGAAAACGTCTTATTTAGCATATTTGAGTCTCTAGTTTTAAATGTTTGACCTTTTCTCCAAGGCCCAACGAAGAGGAAACGACAGGCCTTTCATTGTAAACTAAACACCGTGGTCCATGGTCACATCTCCACTGACCTACTGCGAGGGTTTCACCCGATAGGTTTTAGACGCCTTTGTTTGTTTTTTTTTGGAAGTGCTATTGTGAAGCGTATTTCAATTGAAAGAACAAACAAGACCACTTGTCAGTACATCTGCAAGTGTTGACGCGGAGAGAGATCCCAACCCGACCTCAAAATAATGACTGCGAATAACAGATTCTGACATGGAATGCATTTTTACATACTTGCACAGCCGGTGACAACTGCAATTCAATTACACATTTCAAATACGACTGTTTTGTATTATTAATAACTTAAATATTATGCAGCTTTTATACTGCACCTTTTAAACATTTCGCAAAAATAGAGGATTACTGACATTCAAGCTAATTTATTTTTAGTGCAATCTTTTTAGTTTGAAGAATTCATTTGTTTTTTATTGACATAAATGCATGCATACTAGAAATTTTTGAGAGCATATAAATCCAATGTCTATTTCAGTATAAAGCCAAATTGTGTTTTACAGACGGAAGCATATTAGGCACATTCGATTAAGGCTGTTTGTTGTCACGGACTTGAACTCTTTGATTCACCCACAATCATGTTCTGATTGAAAGTTTAACATTCTTGGTTTAGCATTGCCGTCAATTAATGTCACTTTTGGTTTTGAGTTAACATTCTACAGAAAGAATTAGGTTGATGAACTGTACAAAATCTGAGCTCAAGAAATATGTGTTAAATTAAGGTCCATTAATATTTGAAGGGAAAAGTCAGATATACAATTGGTAGGGATGGTTGTTTTTCGCAATGCGCGATAAAACGAAAAGTGTAACCATACACTTTTAAGCATTTCATTTTTGTTTTCTCCATGTTATTTATGCCTGTTCAGGATTCTAAATCAAATCGCGAAATAACACCATAATATGGCAATAAAACGAATTTGACCCTATTTCGCGAAATAAAACCATGATCAATACTAATCTACCAAAATAACGCCGAAATTTGCGATTTTGTGTAAATTTTCAATTATTTCCGAGTAAAACCGTCGATTTTTAGGGAAAATAGCAAAAATAAATGTCTGATAATAGAATTGCCTCCTTCCCCGGGCAGGTTAGAAAACTGTTTTTTTCTTCTCGTCAAACGAGTAAACAATGAACGCAGCTTACAATAAAACCCCCATATATCTGGAAAGCAATATTGACATAAAAAAATGATACAAAGATAACGTTATAAGATCATTATTTAAGGCGTAGGTTTACATTAAAACAAAATAACACCACAAAACACCATAATTTGAATTTAAAAAAAAACGAGATTGTGGAAAAAATAACATCATTTACAACCATCCCTAACAATTGGTGTTATTGAGGGAATACCAAACGAGATAATAACAGCTGCCATTCCAAAGATTTAGTTAAGTTCAGACAATTACTGTGGGCTCAACATTTACACCTGAACATGGTCTTGTAATTTTAATTTGTTCAATGTGGTGTCAAAGTTGTCGACAGTTGCAGATGGCTTCGCGTCCTTTACTTTGTAAATACAATTCTCAAGAAAGTTGTAGAAGCGATGTAAAACATGCGCATACTGTACATTGAAGACAAAGTGTGCCTTAAATAGTTTGTCCATTGCGAGGAGTGGACACCGGCCAACACTTATGATAAGCTTATCAGCTATCATGAAGAATGTCCCTCCAGTTTGTGGAGTCCCCGAGCAAACAAGGTATGGTTGCTGCAGACCCTCTTCTTTTGTTAGAGGGATGCTGTTTAGGTCGGTCCCTTCCTACAAAGAACGATTCTAATTAAATTGAATACTAGCATGTACGACATAAACTCAAAATAATTTCAATGGAGTGTTTCAAATACCTTAACAAACTGAAGTAACGTCTTTTCGGGGATCTCCATTCCCCGTTTAATGACAGGAACTGGAGTCATCTCCAGTTTCCGACGTTTGTTGCCCTTCGTCATCGCGTTGTTTGGTGGAAGCAACGCGGCAAGAAGCACGAGAGCTTTCAAATGATCTGGAAATATAATCGTTGCGTTTAAGTAAGCACAAAAACAATATTTGAATTTTCAAGTAGGTGTTTCACGTTTAGTGGTATCAGTTAAAACTTAAAAAGTATCATTGCACAAATTCTATTGCCAATTACAGCAGGAAGTACAATATAAGAAAAATTTACTATACACTTCAAACAAGGACTTGTGACGTTAAACAATATTCTGACGTCATCAAATCCTGTAGGTAAAGTCCTGCTGGTAATATTATTAGTTGACATTGTTCACAATAAATAACAAATACATTGACTTACCATCCTTGTATTCTCTGGTTCTGTGGATCAAGTCTGGCTTATATGCGTTGGCAAAGTGCAGTATACGAGGCGTATAGTGCTCTGAAAATCTGCCCAGGAATGGGGCACATTCTAATTCCATTAAACTGAACTCGAAGTCAATCTAAGAACAGAAACACATTGTTAATTAGATTAAGTATTTAAGTGTTTCTATTTATTCACCTAATTCAACTTCAACTATTCAGTACTTAAAATTAACTTAAATTAATCATTGTTCATAAATCATAATAATGTTTTTCAAACCAGAATTCCACATTATTGTTATTGTTTTATTGGTGCATAATATATAAAAACTCAGTCAATTTGTTATACGGACTTAAATTAATGCCAAGTATTACCATTACTTTTTGTTTGAGCCGGGGTGCTCACTCCGAAGAGTTTTTTAGTGGACTGTACATATTTGTGTTTGAAACTTACCCCAATGATGTTCGAAGGTGACGTAGCGTAGATAATAGCGACTGGCGGAAAGTGGCCGTCGTGAGAAAGAGATAGAAGAAGGAAACTCGAGTTTAGAAGAGAAAAGAAGGAAAGATGAAAATGCCTGGAAGGCGATCGAACCCAGGACATGTAGCGTAGAAGTTGTCAATGTAGTCCGGGAACG
>OX246749.1:11071486-11091486 GCA_945910005.1 Isoperla grammatica
GGAGTGAGCACCTCGGCTCAAACATATGGTCCTCGCGGAGCCGAATTGTCCGGTATTTTTCTGCATTTTTCTCAAAGATTTTCTCTATCAAGGTCACTCCATAGTTGGTCGCACAATACACACGTCATTGAGTGTTGTGTGTTTCCGCTCTCGTATTCAATTGATTGTGCTATTCAGTGTGTGGCTCTTACGCACGTCGTACATCCCTTGTGTTTCTAACATTGTCTTTTGCATTTTCGATCATAATGGTCGATATTACGGCAGAACTAAAAAAGTTAGTTGCTCGACGCGAGTTTATATTCGCGTCCGCCCAACGAACGTACACTGCGTTCGAAAAAATAAACCCTGAACAAGTTGAGTCATATAGGCCTCGGTTCGATGAATTATCTGTTTTGAAATCGGATTTTCAAGAAATTCAATTGTCCATTGCCGATCTCAACACTCAAGTTGTTCTTCCTGCCAAGCCGATCGAAATAGACAAAGTTCAGGAGAGTTTTGAAACGTTGTTTTATGCTGCCAAATCTCGGTTTCTCACGGCTGATAAATTAAATCAGCGTCCGGCTGTGACTCAACCTGGGTCTCTACCCGCTTCAGTCAAACCATCCATTGCATTGCCTGTCATAGATCTTCCCAAGTTCAAAGGTGACATTTGTAAATGGCCCGAGTTCTATGCTCTATTCAAGTCTCTTATTGATGATAACAAGTCATTAAGTAATGTTCAAAAATTACACTATTTAAAAACTTCGTTGTCTGAAATACCGTTGGCACTCATCTCAGAGTTTCAAATAATTGAGGAAAATTATCCCCTCGCTTTGCAAACGCTTGTCTCTCGTTATCAAAACAAGCGATTATTAGGGAGCTTGTATGTTCACAAGATTTTAGATTTTGTTCCTCTGAAAACGTCATCTTATGACAGTCTTCAAGCATTTCTCAAAGTACATCGCAATTCTGTCAACTCTTTGAAAGCCCTGAATATTCCTGACCTGGGCGATTTCCTTCTACTGTGTTTGGCATTAGCTAACCTCGATACGTCATCTCGCAAGGCTTTTGAAACCAAACAATCGTCTAATTCGACTCCCGAATATAAATCGCTTATTGATTTTGTCGAAGACCAATCTAAAGTAATGGAGTTATGTGCTGTCGGTAAAAACTCAGTCACTTCTGTCAAAAGTTTTCCCCCTGTGAAGAAAGTAAATACGTTGATGGTGTCATCTGATGTTTCGAACTTGAGTTCAAAACCATCTCACAATGACTCATCTCGCAATCACGCTCATACTAACGTGTCCACTTGTCCGTTATGTAAGGCTTCGCATTCTTTCTATCAATGTAATGCTTTCCGTGGTTTAACCGTAGACCAACGTTACGACACTCTGCGACAGTTAAAACGCTGTTTTAATTGTATGGGTGCACTTCTACGAACCCAATGCAGTTCGACAAAGTCTTGTTCCGTGTGTCATAGTACCAGACATCACTCTATGTTGCATGTAGACTCCACTCAGTCTTCCGTGGACGATACTCCTGTCTCCGATCAAGGCCATCAGGTGCCACAGACTCTGTCGTGTCAAGTCCGGGGTTCGAACCCCACTCATCAAACCGTCATATTGGGCACCGTTCGCGCACTCATAAGTGATGCCCATGGGATATTGCACCCATTTCGTGCGGTTATTGACTCCGGGTCGCAAATCTCTGCCATCACTAATTCGTTAGTGCAACGTTTGGGCTTAAAGGTCAAACCAGCCACCGCCCAACTGTCAGGTGTTGGTCAAATTCATGCTCGTGTGCATGGTATCGTTCAATGCAGTATAGCTTCTCGACGTTCTAAGCAACCAGCTATGCATTGCAACGCGCACGTTCTCTCAACTATCGCCGGCAATTTGCCTACTTCCTCCGTGTCCACTGAGGTCATAAAGCGCTATCATGACCTTGACCTCGCTGACGATCACTTCAATGTTCCCGGACCCATTGATTTTCTCATTGGTGCCGATCTCTACTCTGACATTCTCTGTAAAACTGGAAACATGATCGTGGGCAGCAAACCTGCTGCACTCAACACAGTTTTCGGTTGGGTGATTTTGGGTCCAGTCAACTCTTCTGAACCTGCACCTGAGTCATCCTACTCATTTCTCGCCGTGGCCAATACTCCTTTGGAACACACTCTTCGTCTCTTCTGGGAAACAGAAGAAGTTAGTCGACCCCCCTCTCTAGACCCATTGGATTCGCTCGCTGAAGAGCATTTCATTAAAACCCACTCTCGCGACCCATGCGGTCGCTACTCGGTCGCTCTACCTTTCAAGCCTGACTGCATCATGCCAGGCTATAATCGTGACGTCGCGCTCAAGAACTTTGTCAGTTTGGAGCGTCGTCTAAAGCGTGATCCTCCACTTCATGACACCTATCACGAGTTCATGAGTGAATACGCTCGTTCACTGCACATGCAGCCTGCTTCTCAACCTTCAGAGTACATTATCCCGCATCATTGTGTACACAAGGTCACAAGCTCTACCACTAAATTGCGAGTGGTATTCAACGCCTCCTCCCCTGATAAACGTGGAGTTGCTCTCAACCACGTCTTGCTCAGTGGTCCCAAACTTCAGAGTGACCTTCCGCGGGTTCTCACCACCTTTCGTGTCTATCCCGTAGCCCTGTGCGCGGATGTGAGACAGATGTACCGTCAAATCCTTGTACACCAGGACGACCGTGTCTATCAGCACATATTTTGGCGCCCTGAGCCTTCCTCCCCTGTTATTGAGTACGAGCTCAATACAGTAACTTACGGTCTCACGCCCTCTGCTTTCCAGGCCCAAAGAGTGTTGCAGCAACTCGTCAAGGACGAGGGCGCGCAGTTCCCTCTCGCTTCACGCGCCCTCACTTCAAACATCTACATCGATGACATAGTATCCGGTGCCAGTGACCTTGACGAAGCTCTCGCGCTTCGCGCTGAGTTGCAATCGATCACTCAGTGCGCCGGGGTCGAACTTCGCAAATGGGCTAGCAACTCTCCCGACGCTCTTAGCGCTCTTCCCCTGGACCACCTGGAGACTCCCCTGGTATTCTCTAACGATGAGCAGACTCTGAAAATTCTCGGATTGTTGTGGGCCCCTCGCTCTGATTGCTTCAGTTTTCACACTCTACCTTTCGAAGGTTGTGTCACCAAACGTTCCATACTCTCCTACATTGCGCGCATATTCGACCCTCTCGGGTTTCTCACCCCTTTCCTCTCCTGGATGAAAGTGTTCATGCAGAATCTCTGGCTCTTGCGCGTGGAGTGGGACGAATCACTTCCGGAGTCGCTTTCTCAGACTTGGATCACTGCCATCGAAAGCGTGTCCAAGTTGAGTGATGTCAGTGTTCCGCGCCTCCTTGTTTTGAGTGACGCCACCTACCGGCTTGTGGGGTTTTGTGACGCCTCCGAGAAGGCCTATGCTGCTACTCTCTATTTGCACGTTGAGACGTGCTCGCAATCTCATGTCAGACTGTTGAGAGGCAGGAGCAAGGTCGCGCCCGTCAAGCTTCTCACTGTCCCTAAACTGGAGCTCAGTGGCGCATTGTTATTGTCTCGGGTGTTGAAAGATGCCCTGCCCGCTCTCGAGTCCTTGCACATAGAAACAGTGTTGCTCTTTACCGATTCCACGATCGTACTTGCCTGGCTCTCTACCCCCCCGCACCAGCTTAAGACTTTCGTCGCCAATCGAGTGGTTGAAATTCTCGAGACCACTTCTCCTCTGAACTGGTCTCACGTTCGTTCCGAAGAGAACCCTGCCGACTGTGCCTCTCGGGGACTTCTCCCCTTGGACTTGTTGAACCATCCCATATGGTTCTCTGGTCCCCCGTTCATGCGTTCGCCCCCCTTTACGTGGCCTCGCTCGGTCCCCTCGCGTGAACCTAGCCACGAGGTGCCTGAGCTGAAAGCGTCTCCCACAGTTCTGATCAGTCTTGATCCCGTTGTTGACCCTCTACTAGTTAAGCTGCAAAGCTTCTCCTCGCTCGTCAAAGCCAAGCGCGTGTTTGGTCACGTGGTACGCTTTTCCCGCATTTTGCTTGCTCGCCGAAGTCAGCTTGCTTCCCCCACTGGTCCCCTGCTCCCGTCCGAACTTGAGGACGCGATGCGTTTGTTCGTACGCATCACTCAACGACATTATTTCGCCAATGAGTTCAAGCAATTGGCGAAACACTCGCCCGTGTCTCACCGCATCGCCCCCCTCAAACCCTTCATTGACTCCCGTGGGTTTCTCAGGGTGGGCGGCAGACTTCACTACTCTTCACTTCCCGAGGACGCACGTCATCCGCTCTTGCTTCCCAAAGAAGCTCATCTGTCCGCACTCTTGTGTGATGCTTTTCATCTCACGTCATTGCACTCTGGCCCTCGCATTGTGCAAGCTCTCATTCAGCAGATGTATTGGATCGTTGCTTTACGCGGTTTATTGCGGCAACGCATTCGACGTTGCTTAACCTGTTTCAAATTCCGCGCCAAGCCTGTTCAGCCAATCATGGCTGAGCTGCCTGAACCTCGCGCTAAGCCTTCACGCGCTTTCCTAAACGTAGGCACTGACTACGCTGGCCCTTTCTCCGTGAAGACGAGTTCCCGCCGTAACGCCCCCATCGTGAAGGGTTATTTGTGCCTGTTCATCTGCATGGCCACTAAGGCTATTCACCTAGAGTTGGTCTCGGACTTATCCACTGAAGCCTTCTTGGCCTGTCTTGATCGGTTTCTCGCTCGTCGTGGCCTCCCCGCTCATATTTATTCCGACTGTGGTCGTAATTACGTAGGTGCTGCCCGTACGCTCCGCGAGATTCACGATTCTCTCACCTCAGCTGAAACTACTATCGCTGACAAGCTCGCTCTACGTAATGTTCAGTGGCATTTCAACCCCCCTTACGCCCCTAATTTCGGTGGCCTATGGGAAGCTGGAGTGAAGTCCGCCAAACTACTTCTACACAGATTAATTAAGAATTCCTCCCTTAATTTCGAGGAGTATTCTACCCTGTTTGCACGTATTGAAGCCGTGTTGAACAGTCGACCTCTTTGTGCCACTTCGTTCGACCCCCTGGAAGGCCCTGATTACCTTTCCCCCGCCCACTTGTTGATTGGCACCTCACTTCTCGCACCTCCTGAAACAGCTATCGCCGAGTCTACTTCTCACCTTTCTCGTTGGCATCAAGTGCGTCAGCTGCATCAATCCTTCTGGACGCGTTGGTCCAGAGAGTATCTGCATACGCAAATGCAGCGTGGGAAGTGGGTGCGCGCGTGTCCTAATCTCAAGGTCGGTGACGTCGTCTTCGTGTTGGAACCCGCCACTACCCCTTTATCTTGGCCTATTGGCAGGGTGGTTCAAGTGTGCCCTGGTAACGACAACGTCGTCCGAGTCGCGTCCGTTCGCACGTCTAAAGGAGTGTTCACCCGACCGGTGAACAAGTTAGTTACCCTCCCCTCTCTTTAGTCGTTCGTTTCGGAGTGTTGTTAGATTTAGTTTTGTAGTTCTTAGTTTGTTATTTCTCATTGTCCTATCTAAAATTGGTCTATTTTAGGTGGGCGGTATGTTCGCGCCATTTATTCGTCGCTGGTAATATGTATGTTTTCGGTGTTGGTATATCTGTATATTTATTTCAATGTTTCGATTTCGACCAATCACGTCATTTCCTACAGGTTTCTTGTTTTCAGCACGTTTGCGTATCTCTTATCTCGTCAGTATCGTTCGAGCTTCGAACTCGTAAAGTTCAATTAGTATTGTTCGACTCTCGACCTCGTCCAGTCAAGTGTATTTCTCTCCAGTTTATTCTCTCGCGCCCAGACGGCTTCTTCGACGCTGCATGTCCTGGGTTCGATCGCCTTCCAGGCATTTTCATCTTTCCTTCTTTTCTCTTCTAAACTCGAGTTTCCTTCTTCTATCTCTTTCTCACGACGGCCTCTTTCCGCCCGTCGCTGTCATCTACGTTTCGTCACCTTTCAAACATCATTGGGGTAAGTCTTTCAATCAAATATATACAGTCCACTAAAAAACTCCTCGGAGTGAGCAACCCGGCTCAAACAACTATGATATTTTTTTCCCGGGTTATGGTGAACCCGATTTCTTTTCATTTAGTCGCTAATTTCATAGCTAATCAGCCTTAGCTAAACATATATTTTTGGTGTAGCGGGTGAGGACCCCTTTAATAAATATGATATCCTTGATAATAGCCAACATGGCTTCTGCGCACGGAAATCCACAACAACTGCAATCTTCTCTTTCCTCTCTGCGCTATATTTTGCACTTGATAAAGGAGATGAGGCTCTTGGACTATTTTATGACTTAAGTAAGGCTTTTGACACCATTGATCACCAGCTGCTCCTCAACAAACTTATGTCCATGGGGATAATGGGTCCGGCCCTCAGCTGGATTGCTTCTTTCCTGTCTAATAGAACCCAATCAGTAAAAATGTCATCTTCCGTAACCAATAAATCAGTTCTTTCTAACCCGCTTCCAATACAGAATGGTGTTCCCCAAGGCTCAGTCCTTGGTCCTCTTCTTTTCCTACTGTATGTCAACGATCTTCCTAAAATTCTTTCTATAAATACTGTCTCTGAATATGTGAAAAGTTTCCTCTCTCAATATGCTGATGACACAACCCACCTTTACATGCCCAAAGCTCACCAACCAATGTACCAATGACCAATCTGTCCCAAAGCCAACTGATCAGCTGCTTATACAAGCTGCCACACTTGGGGCCTCCTGTATGTCCTCATATTGTTCACAAAATCGATTGGCCCTTCAAACGTCTAAAACAGTTTATATCAAGTTCTGCTCAAGTGTTCTAAAACCAACCTCCAGTCCACTCATTCGTCTGGATGGAAACAGCATTGCAGGGGCCATATCTCACAAAATCTTAGGTCTTAATATCACGGAATCTCTTGATTGGTCACCCCACATAAACAATATTGCATCCAGACTGTTAAGTGGTTGTTTTATGCTCCGTAAGCTGAAAATGATTGCTAGCAAATCATCCCTACTCCTAGTTTATCATGCGTACATTCATTCCATTCTTTCCTATGCTGTCATTTTCTGGGGCTCCTCGCACCATGCACATAGGATTTGTATCATTCAAAAACGAGCTGTTAGGATAATAGCTGGGATATCAAGGGGACAATCGTGCAAGATCCACTTCAGCAATCTTGGTATCCTCACTCTCCCCTCTACACTTGTCATGACTGCGGCCACCTTTGTTAGGACTAACCCTGAACTTTTCCCCCTTAACGCTTCTAACCAGAGATCTGACTAGGCTAGGCTAGGCTAGGCTAGAATGCGTCAAGCTGCGTTTTTTTGAGCAGCTGGCTAGCTAGCTTTTGGCTGGCTACGTTTTTTCAAACAGCCCGGCTAGCTTCCTCTTAGCTGGCTAGGTTTTGTCAAGCTGCAGGCTAGCTAGCTTTGGTCTGGCTAGTTTTATCGAGCAGCCGGCTAGCTAGCTTTTGGCTGGCTACGTTTTTTCAAATAGCTGGCTAGCTTTCTCTTAGCTGGCTATGTTTTATCGAGCTGCAAGCTAGCTAGGTTTTGGCTACATTTTTGCGAGCTGCAGGCTAGGTTCGCTGGCTAAGATTTTCGAGTAGCTGGCTAGCTAGCTTTCGGCTGGCTACGTTTTCTCAAGCAGCTTGTTCTTAGCTGGCTGTCTTTCTAGGTTGTGGCTGGCTACATTTTTGCGAGCTGGCTAAGATTTTCGAGTAGCTGGCTATGTTAGCTTTTGTTTCCCAACATGTGTTCGTCCAGCAGCATTTGACGTGTTTCGTTTCCCTCAAAGGGACAATGGACCTTGTTTATTCACACTTTCAACGCAGACAATCTTATTGTACTCCCAATACCGCCTACCGCCTAATAGCCGCCTGGCACAATAATTTACTGCAAGGTTGTCAGTGCAAGTTCGAAGGGTTCTTTTCACTGGTAACATCGTAAATTATTTTCATTCACAAAGCAATATTCAAGCACTATTCACAAGACATTGTTGCTTGCTATTGGGGGTAAAAGAGATATTACGAAGAGAGCGAGGGAGAGAGATACGCATTCTTCGCCAAATACACATCTTGGCAACGCAGGAAGCGGTCGCAAGTGGTCAATTAGGGTGGCTTTTAATTTTACAACCTACCGCCCAGGCCGATGTCGGCAACAACCCGTCCTTTCATACTGGAAGAACTACCGACGTCGAACATTGTATTGCAGGATCTAACCAAGATCAAAGCGGGATGTATGTCAACCCTGCGGGGGGGGGGGGGGGGGAGGGGGGGTTGAGAGGCGTCTTGCGCTTTCTTGTTTTCTGTAATAAAGATCACCTTTTCTTGTCATCTGCTTGACTTTAAGGAAACCCAAAATACTTACCTCCCCCTGCCCCTGCCAATCTAGCCGGCATAATCTTGTTGTGATCTTGTCAACAAGTAGTAGGGAGGGAGGATATATGGAAAAGTGCAGTCGCCACATTAGTACAGTAAACCCTACAGACAGGCTATGCAGTTTACTACAACATCGTATTGACATTTTAATTAGGATTTTCCCAAAAAATAAGTGGAAGAACGCGTCCGCCCCCCCCCCCCCCCCCCCCCCCAGGAAAAATAGTAGGTGGAGCCGTGTCCACCCCTGAAATTAAGCACAGGCTACCACTAGATTATTACTTTACTCGTTATAAACTTTTTAAACATATATAGCAAATATAAATAACCGATTTTTTCATCCATAGTAATCACTTCACTTAGCTATTCAATTCACTAGTTATTCACTAGCTATTCATCACTTAGCTATTCGCAACCTGTCAAATAAGCATGTTTTATGTTTCGTTTGCACCTCATTTTTGTAATGCAAGGCTATGATTCTAACTGTTATGTTCTTTCTGCCCTGGCTAGCTTCCAGCTAGGCTAGGCTAGGCTAAGCTATGTTTCTCCTGTATCAGCTAGCTTCAAGCTAGGCTAGGCTATGTTTTTTTCTACTCCGGCTATCTTCTGGCTGGGCTGGGCTATGTTCTTTGTAAGCCAGCTAGATTCCAGCTCGGCTGGGCTACGTTCGTTTTAAGCTAGCTAGCTTCGAGCTCGGCTGGGCTATGTTCTGTGAAAGCCAGCTAACTTTTAGCTCGGCTACGTTTTTTTTTTAAAGCTAGCCGCGGCTAGCCTTGCAGCTGGGCTAGCTTTGCCAGTGACTGGCTAGGCTAGGCTTCGGCTATGTTCAAAAAACAAAACTAGTCGGATCCCTGCTTCTAACCATAGTCACATGACTAGATCTAACTCAAATATTTTTATACCCTCTTTAAACATGCCTTCTTCAAACATAGCCCTGCCTTTCTAAAATTTTTAACTGCCTCCCTGCTGCTATAAAAAATTCTGACTCAGTCGCAACATTTAAAATCAATCTAAAAAACTACCTGCTTCAAAAGACTTTCTACAATCTTAATGAATTCCTGATTGCCACTGACTAGACTATTATATGTATGTATGTATGTATGTATGTACGTATGTATGTATGTATGTATGTATGTATGTATGTATGTATGTATGTATGTATGTATGTATGTATGTATGTATGTATGTATGTATGTATGTATGTATGTATGTATGTATGTATGTATGTATGTATGTATGTATGTATGTATGTATGTATGTATGTATGTATGTATGTATGTATGTATGTATGTATGTATGTATTTATGTGTTTGTATAATATGTACGTATGTCATATAAATTTCATGTTAAATGTTAAATTTCTATGTTTGTTCTTGTTAGTTTTAAGTACATATTCACTCTCTCTCTCTCAAGAGGAGTACACCCTGACATTGTAATGGTCAGTGAACTATGAAATAAATATGAATATGAAATATTGTCATCATCATTAGACGTGGCAATTTAAGACTAAGTTCAGAAGATATACACTTTTTTCTACACAATGTAAAGCAATCAAATTGATAACGATAATGACTGCACTGTTATCGTTTATTCATTACCCTCTACAGTATAGGTCGATCGGACATCAAGGTCGATCGATAGACTCGAAATGATGGCATCGAGCTTAGATTAGCCAGGGAACCTGGGAACCCCTTACAGAAAATTATCTGTGCGACGAACTCGACTTAGCATTCATCAATAAACAGACAACAAAATACTACCTCTGTGTCATAATTTGTTCCATTAGGAACGAATTATACTTCTTCACCGACGCTCATTGGGAGGAAGGTGTGAAGTGAGCAGATATCTTTAGTTCAAAGCATTACCCCGTAGTTACGTAGCCAAGACACAAGCAAAACAAACATGACTGATTATAAATAATAACATATGAAATGTGTGTAAATATGATGTGATTGTCGGGTTGTAACGGGGGTAAGCGGTGGTCACCGAGCGATGGAGGGAAGCAGCATCAAACTGAGAAAATATCAGTTCTACGCAACATGTATACAAACATAACTTACCAGTGAATGAGATCGTCTCCGTCGCCTCCAACGGCCGGGCCAAGTTCACATGAGATACAACACACTTTAGAACCTTGCCGTTGTCCTTAGTCTGCAGGGTAAGTGTAAATCTCTGCATGACAGATCCCTTCATCCAGGGCCACCTCCACGCAACCTGAGGGTTGCCTAGAAAGTCCACCAGTGTATCATTGCGAATGACGTCATCTCCTAGGATCCAGGATATGTTGGCGACAGGACGAGCCTCGTTCACCTCACAGGTGGCCGTGACGCTGGCCTCCGTGTAGACAACACTCAGGGTTGGTGCACTGGGAGGACCTGAAGCATGACATAGCAACACTAAGACATACAATCATCTAGCCTCGTGCAGCTCACAGGTGGCCGTGTAGACAACACTCAGGGTTGGTGCGCTGGGGGGACCTGAAGCGTGACATAGCAACACTGAGACATACACTCATCTAGCCTCGTGCAGCTCACAGGTGGCCGTGTAGACAACACTCAGGGTTGGTGCGCTGGGGGGACCTAAAGCATGACATAGCAACACTGAGACATACAATCATCTAGCCTTGTGCAGCTCACAGGTGGCCGTGTAGACAACACTCAGGGTTGGTGCGCTGGGGGGATCTGAAGCATGACATAGCAACACTGAGACATACAATCATCTAGCCTCGTGCAGCTCACAGGTGGCCGTGTACACAACACTCAGGGTTGGTGCGCTGGGGGGACCTAAAGCATGACATAGCAACACTGACACATACAATCATCTAGCCTCGTGCAGCTCACAGGTGGCCGTGTAGACAACACTCAGGGTTGGTGCGCTGGGGGGACCTGAAGCGTGACATAGCAACACTGAGACATACACTCCTCTCGGCTCGTGCAGCTCACAGGTGGCCGTGTAGACAACACTCAGGGTTGGTGCGCTGGGGGG
Organism: Isoperla grammatica; assembly: GCA_945910005.1. Taxonomy (NCBI): domain Eukaryota; kingdom Metazoa; phylum Arthropoda; class Insecta; order Plecoptera; family Perlodidae; genus Isoperla; species Isoperla grammatica. Next base: position 11,082,819 of record OX246749.1, read on the forward strand.
ACCTAAAGCATGACATAGCAACACTGAGACATACAATCATCTAGCCTTGTGCAGCTCACAGGTGGCCGTGTAGACAACACTCAGGGTTGGTGCGCTGGGGGGATCTGAAGCATGACATAGCAACACTGAGACATACAATCATCTAGCCTCGTGCAGCTCACAGGTGGCCGTGTACACAACACTCAGGGTTGGTGCGCTGGGGGGACCTAAAGCATGACATAGCAACACTGAGACATACAATCATCTAGCCTTGTGCAGCTGACAGGTGGCCGTGTAAACAACACTCAGGGTTGGTGCGCTGGGGGGACCTGACATGACATAGCAACACTGACACATACAATCATCTTGCCTTGTGCAGCTCACAGGTGGACGTGTAGACAAAACTCAGGGTTGGTGCGCTGGGGGGACCTAAAGCATGACATACCAACACTGAGACATACAATCATCTAGCCTTGTGCAGCTGACAGGTGGCCGTGTAGACAACACTCAGGGTTGGTGCGCTGGGGGGACCTGAAGCATGAAATAGCAACAGTGAGACACACAATCATCTAGCCTCGTGTAACTCACAGGTGGCCGTGTAAGCAACACTCAGGGTTGGTTGCTAGGAGGACCTGAAGCATGACATAGCAGCACTGAGACATCCAATCATCTAGCCTCGTGCAGCTCACAGGTGGCCGTGTGGACAACACTCAGGGTTGGTGCGCTTGGGGTCCGGATACATGACATAGCAACACTGAGACATACAATCATCTAGCCTCGTGCAGCTCACAGGTGGCCGTGTAGACAACACTAAGCCTTGGTGCGCTTGGGAGACCTGAAGCATGACATAGCAACACTGAGACATACAATTATCTAGCCTCGTGCAGCTTACAGGTGGCCGTGTAGACAACACTAAGCCTTGGTGCGCTTGGGAGACCTGAAGCATGACATAGCAACACTGTGACATACAATCATCTAGCCTCGTGCAGCTCACAGGTGGCCGGGTAGACAACACTCAGGGTTGGTGCGCTGGGGGGATCTGAAGCATGACATAGCAACACTGAGACATACAATCATCTAGCCTCGTGCAGCTCACAGGTGGCCGGGTAGACAACACTCAGGGTTGGTGCGCTGGGGGGATCTGAAGCATGACATAGCAACACTGTGACATACAATCATCTAGCCTCGTGCAGCTCACAGGTGGCCGGGTAGACAACACTAAGCCTTGGTGCGCTTGGGAGACCTGGGCCGCGATTCTGAATCGGCGTCGATAAGTTTAACCCGAGTTTTAGTCGTTAAAAGAAGGCAGTGAGCCAATCACCGCCTTGCATTCGCCTACGTAACGACAAAAAGCATGCGTTAAACTTATCACGGCCATTCAGAATCGCACTGCTGAAGCATGACATAGCAACACTGTGACATACAATCATCTAGCCTCGTGCAGCTCACAGGTGGCCGGGTAGACAACACTCAGGGTTGGTGCGCTGGGGGGGCCTGAAGCATGACATAGCAACACTGTGACATACAATCATCTAGCCTCGTGCAGCTCACAGGTGGCTGTGTAAAATCACTTAGGGTGGGTCTACAACTAGTAACAATGTTTGTTAGGCCCCAATGCAACATAAGGGCCCAAATCTCAGCAAGTTATACAGAATGAAGGTCGAAAAGGGTTTCAATCGATTAAGACGTATGATAAATATTTTAAAAACAACTCACGTATAGGGTCTTCCCACAACTAGTCACAATGTGTGTTAGTAATAATACAACAAAAGGGCCCATATCTCAGCCAGTGTTACAGATAGGAAGTCGGATATGGTTTCAGTCGATTAAGACTTATGATTACCGTTTTTAAAACACCTCTAAAAGGGGGGTCAGCTAAAACTAGTCACAATGTGTGTTAGGCCCTAATATATCAAAAGGGCCCATACCTCAGCCAATTTGACAGATAGGAGGTCAGAATTAGTTTTAAATCGTTTTTGACATATGGTTTCCGTTTTAAAAACCCCTCACAGTGGCGGTCTAGCTACAATTAGTCACAATGTGTTTTTGGCCCTAATACAACAAAAAGACCCATATCTCAGTCAATTTTATAGATACGAAGGCGGATATGTGTTCATTCGATTAAGACGTATAATTTCCGTTCTTTCAAAACCTCACAGTGGGGGTCTAGCTACAACTAGTCACAATGTGTGTAAGGCCCTAATATATCAAAAGGGCCCATATCCAAGACAATTTTTCAGATACGAGGTCGGAAGTTTTTTTAATTGTTTTTGACGTATGATGATTATTCTTAAAACACCTCACAGTGGGGGTCTAGCTACAACTAGTCACAATGTGTGGTAAGCCCCAATACAATAAAAGGGCCCATATCTCAGTCAGTTTTACAGCACGGAGGTCGGAGTTGTTTTAATCGTTTTTGACGCGTGATAACCTTTCCAAAAACTCCTCACAATGGGGGTCTAGCTGCAACTAGTCACAATGTGTGTTAGGCCCTAATACAACAAAAGGGCCCATATCTCAGTCATTTTAACAGATAGGAGGTCGGATATGGTTTCAGTCGGTTTAGACGTACAATTACCGTTCTAAAAACATCTGACATCGGGGGTCTAGCTACAACTAGTCACAATGTGTCTTAGGCCCTAATACAATAAAAGGGCCCATATCTCAGTCAGTTTTTCAGATAAGAGGTCGAATATGGTTTCAGTCGATTGAGACGTACAATTACCGTTCTAAAAACACCTCACAGATGGGGTCTAGCTACAACTAGTCACAATGTGTGTTAGGCCCTAATTCAACAAAAGGGCCCATATCTCAGCCAGTTTTACAGATAGGAGGTCGGTAATGGTTTCAATCGATTAAGACGTATAATAACCGTTCTAAAAACACCTCACAGTGGGGGTTAAGCTACAACTAGTCACAATGTGTGTTAGGCCCTAGTACAACAAAAAGGTTCTTATCTCAGCCAGTTTTACAGATAGGAGGGCGAATATGGTTTCAGTCGATTTAGACGTATAATTACCGTTCTAAAAACACCTCACAGTGGAGGTCTAGCTACAACTAGTCACAATGTGTGTTAGGCCCTAATACAACAAAAGGGCCCATATCTCAGCCTGTTTTACAGATAAGAGGTCGGATATGGTTTCAGTCGATTAAGACGTATAATTACCGTTCCTAAAACACCCCACAGTGGGGGTCTAGCTACAACTAGTCACAATGTGTGTTAGACCCTAATACAACAAAAGGGCCCATATCTCAGCCAGTTTTACAGATAAGAGGTCGGATATGGTTTCAGTTGATTAAGACGTATAATTACCGTTCCTAAAACACCCCACAGTGGGGGTCTAGCTACAACTAGTCACAATGTGTGTTAGGCCTTAATACAATAAAAGGGCCCATATCTCAGCCAGTTTTACAGATAGAAGGTCGGATATGGTTTCAGTCGATTTAGACGTATAAATACCGTTCTAAAAACACCTCACAGTGGGGGTCTAGCTACAACTAGTCACAATGTGTGTTAGGCCCCAATACAACAAAAGTACCCATAACATAACGCTCACGTGCATTGAAGATAGATAGGTTCTGTCATCGGAGTTATTATCCAGGGTTGCGTTCCGTTACATGCTGGATGTACTGATCCAGTGCGCCAGCTTACTGGATGCATTCCGAAACATGCTGCCAGCGACTACTGAGCGTTCCCTTACTTGCTATCCCAGCATCTCCAGTGCACTGGAAGTACTGGCCCTTTTTCACGCAGTAGCCCCAGTAAAACTTGGAACTGTCATGGCGTCGCACCAAACTATAACATACCAGTGGCACGAAATATCGCTTGTTTGTCCAGAAACAAACGAAGTAGTGAAATTAGTAGTGAACGACAATGAAAAGGAGCGTCTGGAGAAAGGTAAGAATGTTTTGTATATGCTATTGGACGTATATTTCTCTTGGCAGGGTGCAATTAGTGTAGGCCTAGGCTGACAGTTTTAGCTTACGACTATTTTCGCGCCGTCTTCCATACTGTGCTCAGTGCTCTGCAGGTGGATGCTCGTTCCGTTTCTTAAGCCTACTGGCTCGCGCTGGCTCACGCCGGCGCTCACTGGGTCCCAGCAGTCCCAGCATGTAACGGAACGCAACCCATGTCAGTAATATTCAAAATATCACTTAACTGTAATTAGTTTTTATTATTTAATTTAAAACTTATGTGTTATTAATTGAACCATCACAATAAGAGAAAGTAATTTCTAAAACAGATTGTTGTAGCTGCCGTGAGTCTTGACCATTCATTGACTGAACCGTTACAAAGTGGTAGTCTTGTTTGTAAACCTACTTGCTACAATGAGAGTCATGAATCTGTATTCATCCTTTCTCCCGGGCGCTCTGATGTAACCCCTGACCGGCCCGTTGTCCTCCTCGCTGACGTTGCTCACAGCCAGACCGCACTCGCCGCTCTGCAGTCCAGCCCCCAGGTAGCGATGCCGGCCGGCGCTGTCGGCAGACTCGGATCCCCGGTAGAAGTTAAGAGTCTTGCCTGGCGGGTAGAAAACGCAGTAGCCCAACGGTCCCTGCGCCTTCAACTCGAACCTCGCCTCCCCGCCCTGGAGAACGACGGCCTCCCTCGGTGTCCGGGTGTGAGAGATGGCGCCATAGGCTGTAACCAGGGAGCAGATATACAACACTCCTATAGTGATGTTTGTGTTATAGTCCATACCAACTCAGTTACAATAAATTACTTGCTTATTTTCAGTTTATTTTATTGTACTTTTGGTATTCTAATTTTTATATCTTTATTTTTAAAAGTTTAATTTGTGGGCAACGACGAACTCTACAACTAGTTCATACGTTGTTAAGATGGTTTTTTGTAGGACACATTTAGAATGTTATTATTGTCAATCGTTGCTATGTCGGTTACAAGACCCCGGTTCCGCCTAGACTAGTATTATTAATCTAGGGAAATTTAACCAAATTCCAAAGAAATTGCAACCGTAGGTTTTATGGTATCATAATTTTCAGAAAATTGATCTCTTCTACATATCCAAAATACACTTATATCAGCACGGAGTTATTTTATTAAAAGTAGCTTCTAAGGGGACATTATATAAGTTAATAGAAACATAATAATTTCACAAATGTGAACATATCAACATGAAATTGTGGACACACGTACAACAGCCCCTTAATATAACATGTGAATTGTTTTGAAGTTTGCGACAATCTTCCGACCATTTTGATCACATACTGTCTTTTTATACATTTTACCGTTCTCCAAAGGGGCTCAAGTACAATATTTAGAAAGCAAACGATACAAAAATAAAACCATGTATGGTAATTAAAAGCTAACTGCACTGAATGCCTGTCCATTTAGTGTGTTGTTAAAATTGTACTTACATTTGCAATTAAAACAACCAATACCTCAGCTTTGAAACTTGGTGTTTTGAACACCTCCGAAAATAAGAAGAGAATATTGTTTAGAAATGAATGATTTCTCTTTCATAAAGCTTTCTACTATATCTTAAAAAGTGTTAAATTATAATTCAATGGGAAATTTACATTGAAGTTTTTCATTAAAAATACCTTCCTGCCCAACTGGAATTCATAAGTTACGTTTGTGTGGTATTTTTACAAATGAAGTCGTCAGCTATATTTTAAGGACACTCGTTCAACTCAATCTTCTTTCTTGCCAGAATACTTTTGAAGATAGCGGCGAGGAGAGCTCATTAATTTCTCAACCAAATCTGTTTGAATTTAAAAAAAAACGTTCATAATTACTAAGGTTTAAAACTGATGAATCGGGGTTTATAATTTAAAAATTACGTTCAATATTAATTTTAAAACAAACTTAAATTCCTTTTATTTTTGCCGTACAGAATTTTTTTACACTAAATCGATACGTGTTTATGTTATCTGTATCATTACCATATCAAACACGCTTTTTAAATTTTATTTATCGTTTACTTCATGAATTTGAAAATCCCTTTCGAAGACCGGTAAAATTTTACTTAAAAACAGAATGTACTCGAAAATTGTCTCCACAATATTTAAAAACTTGGAGTGTAATATTCCTGCCCAAAGACTGCCACCTTATCGTGGTGGGCAGGTTTGCGTGCTTTGTTGATCCCGAGAGCTATGCCGGCGGAAGCGTATGCTTCTGGTAGGGCCACCCAAGCCGGACTGGTCGAGGAGGAGAAGTCAGACGAAGTGCAGTCCACACCCCAATCCCCTTTCCCCCCCACTGTCCCATTGAATATTTCTCCTCCCACTTGGCCCTGCCCTCCCTTGCTGGACTCCCGTATGACGACTCACGCGACGTACAATGGATCTGATTCGGATATGGCTTTATTCTTCATTATCATCTTTCTCCTCTTCATTATCACCCGCTCATCGTCTCGATTAGCCATCGTTGCATAAATATGAGACGTTAAGCCCCATCAATCAATCAATCAATCAGTGTAATATTAAGGTGCTGACGTTTTTGTGTAGGTAGTTTAAGGCTGATCGGTTTTTTTTTTTTTTTTTTTTTTTTTTTATTTATATTTGTTATATTTAAATTATGTTGTTATATAGACCCTACTGTCCGCTTAAAAGCTTATTTTCTTAAATTTAAATCATGCGGATTATTGTAATTCTCCATATATCATACAAAGATAAAGTCAAGTTCCAAAAATGAAAAAACCACCCCGAACCGGGAATCTAGCCCTAGTGCTTCTGCATTGGAATCAGGAATAAACTAAACCCACTAGACCAACGAGCCACACAACGCGCTCAAGTGTGTGGAAACAGTGAAACTCACCGTCAGCATAGAGGTCGGCCCAGGCGTAGCTCCAGCCACCGTTCCCGGCTCGGACTCGACAAGCGACCATCCATATCTTCAAGCCCGTCACCTTCAGGGCGACCCCGCAGTCCCCCGCCCCCAGACCCCGGCCGCTGTAGCTGTAGTCGGTGAGCGCAGAGGTCAGATGGGTAGAGTTGGCCTGGGACAGAGACCCCCGACTAAGATCCAGCAGTGGACCTTCCTTGCCATTATGGTCCCGCCACGTGAACTGACACCCGGCCAGGGCTACACCAGCAGAGCAGGTGTAGGTGAATGTGTGGAGGGCTTCGGATGCTCGGCCGTAGTCCGGGGTCATGGTGACGCTGTAGGACGCCACCCCTGAGACACAGAACAAACACAATAATCTAGTTTCAGTGCAACTTATGACACAATGCAGGTATTGGGCTATCTATAAGACGCACCCTATTTCACGGTCTATTAGACAAACATTGGTCATTAGCAAGGTCCGTAAATCCCCTGGCGGGGGCTCGTCGAAGTCCCAAGTCAGGACGGAGTATGACGTCATCGCGAGTGAGACCATCATTGAATGGAGGCAAACCACGTGATGTAGGGACACAGCCTTCTCGACGGGTCAATCCGCGGTAGACTGCATTGTTTATTTATTTATTAATTTATTTTATTTCACCGTATGATTTGTACATAATACAAATATTGGTATAAACTTTACAAAATAACTATACATACAAAATAAAATATACATACAAATCTATAAAACTACAAAATACATTAAGAAATAACAAAAAGGATGGGTAAGAGAAACAGGATTAAGTTGTTAGTTATTAAAAAATTCTTTTAAAGTGTAAAATGGTTTAATTGAAAGGAAAGTTTTTAGTCTATGTTTAAAAAGTGGAAGAGATGTAGAGGTTCTTACTGATTTGGGGAGTTTGTTATAAATTTTACTACAAAGGTGGGTAGGACAATGGTTGTAATAAAGATGGTTAGAAGTGGGGATGAAAATGTTTGCGTTAGATCGTGTAAGATGAGAGTGATTGACATTATTGACAGGGAAAAGGTGAGGGTTAGAGAAAACAAAAGAAGCAGCGGTTATTATAAGTATTGATGGTAATGTGAGAATGTGTAATTTAATAAAATGTGGTTTACATGATTGCCTTCGGGATATACCTGCAATGATTCTAACGGCACGTTTTTGAATAATAAAAACACGCTTCGCTTGTGGGGACGAGCCCCAGAAGAGGATACCATAAGAAATGATGGAGTGTATGAAGGCATGATAAACTAGCAGTAGTGTGGATGGGTTGACGATCATCTTGAGCTTGCGAAGCATGTAACATCCTCTCAGGAGACGGGGAGCAATGGATTGGACATGGGGGGACCAGTCTAGAGATTCACTGATTGTGAGCCCAAGAACTTTGACAGTCACTTTTCTTGGTATGCTTAGGCCTTCTAAACGGATAAGTGGACTAGAGAGCATATTCCGAGCACCAGGACGAAAGTTAAGAAAAAATGTTTTAGATGGTTGAGTCCTTTCAATGTTAAATATTTTGACATGGAAAAAGCGAGAAGTTCGCAGTTTTGCCGCTAGATGATGTTAAGTGCGCGGCAAATACGTTTGGCATTTGACAAAGGATGTTTTATTATTTGTATTTCCTCAGAAATGATTAGTGAAGGTGCTGTTAATCTTAGTTAACATATTTTTAATTTGCACTAATTGAAAATGATCATTTTTCTTTACACAACGATGTGCTGTTTGTACTGTTCATACGTAGTCTGCTGCTGCATCACGTGGTCTGCCTCGATTCAATATTGGTTTCACTCGCGGCCGATCGCTAGCATCGGCTTGCTCCGTTCCCATCACGTTATTCAAATGAGAGAATCATTCAGTAAAACAAATGAATTGATCTGTCA
>OX246749.1:11098986-11113986 GCA_945910005.1 Isoperla grammatica
GATAATTGATTTCAAACGCGCTACGTGTGCCGTATTTACTCGCATATTCCAAAGTCTGGTTAGCACATCTTACGATAACATATTCGCCATTAAGGAAGTCTTGACATAATACGACATGCTCGTAGAATTGTACCAAAAGTACGGTGTTGCAATTTGTGTTAGGATTTGCTTACAGTTCTGTGACATGTATTAACGTTGTATCACTGTTTTCACGCTCGCACTGCACTTCCAGCATTGCAGGTGCGGCTAAGCTATAAATAAAATAAATAAATTTGTATTTATAGAGTCTACCAACTCAGTAACACGACTGATTTTCAGTGGGGGACTTTAATTTAGAGCGACTGAACCAACCCTGTAGGCTCCGAACACCATCGACGAGTGAGCGATAACCAATCAGAGATCGATATTTCAAATACGAAACATATGAATCAGTGATTGGACCGTGCAAACACCTGCGGACAAATGCCAAAATCAACAAGGCCGATTCAGAACAATTTATTGAGCGCTTCGTTGGTATACTGCTCTCGCTGTAACGCACAAGGTGTTGTCACGGATTATGTAATAATTTCCCCTCCCCCTTTCCACCTCCACTCGGTACCAGCTGAGCGCTTGCGAGAAAGGTATGCGGGGAGGTTTGCGGTTAACAAGCCAGGAGTCTGTTTAAAATAGCAATTTTTTGAAGTAGTTAAATATTACCATTCCTCAATTACTTCTCAGATATGATCCCGGAAAATGGATATAAAATTAACTTTGAATTTAAAAAATAGCTTGAAACTGTCAATTTTATAGCTGTGGTCTCGTCATCATTATAATTTTCAGACTACGCCAACATTGTTAATATTCAAGCTATTTTTAAAATTCAAGATTAATTTATATCATTTTTTCGTGATTAATCCATATAACTGTGGAGTATTTGAGGAACTAAAACATTGAACTACCTCATAACATTGCTATTTCAAACAATGACTACTGGCTTATTGACCGCAACCCTCCCCGCATATCTTTCTCGCAAGCGCTCAGCCGGTACAGAGTGGTGGTGGAAAGGGGGAGGGGAAATTATTACATAACCGATGACAACACCTTGTACGTTACAGCGAGGGCAGTATACTCGTGGCCTGCTATCGTTTAGTACACAATCCACAGTGCGAGCGTGAAAACAGTTCAATACATATCACATAACTGTACGCAAACCCTAACACAAAGTGGAATAGCCCAACTGTATTTTTTTAATAATTCTACAATGCATGTCGTATTATGCCAAAACTTCCTGAATGGTAAATATGATATCGTAAAATATACTGACTATGTTAATTAATAGCATGCTTTTAGACAATCTACATTCTACCTTATCCATGATACCATTACAAAGTGGTACAAATTCACAGCTGATTCCTTCCTTCTTTATTTTATTTAAATCAGACTAAATTATAGATTCATTTCATGAAAATAGTTTTTAATTTGTTGTGATAGTTTTCCAATATTATATCTCTTGTTGCTTCGACCCTCCCAAGGTACTGATTGGCTTATATTTTATGATTTGTCGGAGCATATTAAAAACAGGTATCCTAAAACAATATTATATTTTGGGCAGCTATCTAGCATTCGATTACAATTCAATAATAAATGTTTGTAACGTCAAGCAAGTGTTTGGTTCTATATATTCATGTTGTTCATTATATGCCTATCTTCCCTTCTAAATAAGTACCGTACTCGTATAAGACAATCTGCATATCTATTGATTGAACAATATTGTATTATTTACCACTGCTTTTAATTATTATCTATTAGGTAACTTTTACCCAATTATTATAAAGAAGTTAATACCTCTATTTTGAAACTAGTTTCTGACAAACTGTACAATGCCATGGGCCTAATTTATCGTTGAAAATTGAAAAACGAGCTACATTATTATATTATTTATACAATTCAGATATATGATTTATACATATTATCATTTTATTCAAAATACTAACCATATGTTAGCTACAAAACAGTTTAAAGTATCTTGTGTATCCGGCAGGTACATGTAAATGTATCATGTAGTTGTATCTTTACGTAGGTACATTTCTAAAAAGGAATCTGTCTGGGTCTAGGTACATTTCCACCAGAGTATCTCAGCTGTATCTATATCTAGGTAGTTTTAAAAAGTATCGAGTGGCAAACACTGCTAATGGGTCGTCCCCCCTTTCCGAATTGCTAGATACGCCACTGCATATTGCATGGTGCATACACGGTGCGAATTGCCGGAGGGGGGGGGGGATTTCCCCCTCTGGTAATTTCATCCCTGGCTTAAAGGCATTCCCACCGGGGATGGCTAAATCCCCACCTCTGGATACCCATCTCAATTCATATCATATCAAGTGACTTTATCTCATAACGTTCATAAATAATGCGTCAATTTACACCTATATTCCTATACTGGCTAAAACAAATATTCGTGTGCACTAGAAGTTAAGATACCGGTACTGAAGACTTTCATTTACGTCACCAAGAACAAGTGGGTGAATGACAGTTACAACATTAATTTACATAATATAGGAATAGGTTAAAACTACAAAGAAAATTGGTGAAAACTTAAAATACGAGAATAAAATATCTTCAAAATAATACCTCACATTGCTTCTAAGGCCATCTCGAGGGCAATAATACCCCAAAAAAGTTTGCTTTCGGCGGCTAGGGCTTCGCCCCAGACCCCTTTCTACCCACGCACCCCTACCAAGCTGTCAGTTCGCACCCTGTACACACCAAAGGTATTGTCATATTGGCAACTTCTTAAGTATCGCCAAAGATAACATGTACAAGATTGTTCAATGAATAAAAGCAACACCTCTTGCTTAAAGAAGCAAATACCTAAATAAGTATATAAATAAATAAACTAATAATTTAATAAATAAATGAATTAATAAATGAATAAATGAATAAATGTATGAATGAATGAATAAATGAATAATGAATGAATGAATGAAGGGTAAGTAAGTAAATAAAGAATAAGTAATATAAGTAAAATAAGTAAATAAAAAATAAGTACAATAGGTTTAATAAGTAAATAAGCAAATAAAGAATATGTAAAACAAGTATACAAGTAAACAAGTAAACAAGTAAACAAGTAAACAAGTAAATAAGTAAATTACTAAATAACTAAATAAATGAATAGCTTAATAAAATGAATAACTGAATGAATAAATGAATAAGCGAATAAATAAATAAATAAATAAATGAAAACATTAATAATAGAATAACAGAAAAAATGAATAAATGAATAAATGAACAAATGAATAAATAAATAAATATTTGAATAAATGAATAAATAAATAAATGAATAAATGAATAAATGAATAAATGAATAAATAAATAAATGAATAAATAAATAAATAAATAAATGAATACATGAGTAAATGAATAAATGAATAAATAAATAAACGAATAACTAAATAAATTTAAACATTACTAATATAAAATTAATAAATGAATGAATGAATAAATGAAAAAATTAACAAATAAATAAATGAATGAATGAATAAATAAATGATTAAATGAATACATGAATAAATGAATAAACGAATCAATGCATACATGAATTAATAAAACCAACTCAGTTAGAACAACTGACTTTCAGTGGGGGACATTTATAGGCTACTACCGTAATGTGCTTTGTTGTAATGACGGCTCTAAATTTACCGTTTACATATACCGGTACACCAGAACCATATTGATAGATTAAAGTCAAGTTCCAAACTACAGAAACCCATGCCCCGACCGGGATTTGAACCTTATACCTTCTGCATTACATTACACATGGTAGCACAGCCCTACACAGAAATATTCATCAAAATAGATAATTTTGCATTAAAACTATTAATTAAACAATCAGATTTCAGTTATCAACACCTTTTTCATTTTAAAATCAATTTTTAATGATTAAATTTACAAAATAATACATTACACATTATGTCTGAGACTAAGAAGGACGTCTATATATTATATTGATCTCACTGTTGGTGATGGTTTGTATGTAGTTTTTACGTAATCATATTTTGGCAACGATGATTATCGAGATAGTGAGTGGTGAAATCATGAAGATAACAACCACTCCATACGGAATCCATGACTAAACAGGACTCGAACCTGGCGAATGCCTGGGCTCAAACTTTACCAAAGGCAGCAAGAGAGCCACCCACTGTGGGCTGCTTATAATATAAATGATGTAGGTTAGATAGAGAAATAAGCTAAGTTCGACGTTCATAACAATAAAAGATAAGGGGGTTGTGAGGCAGCGTGTTGGTGAGGGGGGCGAGGGGGGTGGGTTGTTTAAGTATGACATAAACCATTTTATTATACAAGCGCATTTACCACTCAAAACGGTGTTTTTCTGCTACAGAATAAATCACTTGATATGAACATATATTTTTCATTTCAAGTTTATCATCACCAAAAAACTATATATATTTTTTAATATCAGGGTTTTTTCTAAGTAATTAATAAAATATCATATTACGCCTATTTTACAAAGAATTGCATTGCTAAAGTAGAGTGGATAATAACAATACAATAAGGCAATATTTTGTACACAAAATAATTATATATGTTGTAACGTTATTATTTCGTAGTAGTCATCGAAACAGTTAACTTTCAACAATATTGACAATTTTATTATTGCTTACACAATAAATCAGTTTTTTTTAACTAACCAAAATGTGTATTTACACCGTCGGTAATGAGATATTAAAAAAAAGTACTTTCAAAAAATGTTTGAGCCCCTTAAGAAAAGCATAATCTACCGGACACCGCTTATTCTTAGACAATTTTTGACTTCAAACTTGAATCTTGAAAGGGATCTCAATAATTTTGTCTGATGGATGTTTGTTATATATTTTAGGAGCTATAAAGTCAACATGTTGCTGCCTCCTGGTTATATATTTTCTAGGTACAATTTAAAAGTATGTATCTAAATATGTATTCCCAGACATTTCGAATTAATCAACCTCAGTAACAATCGAGGTACCAGAATAACCATTTGTTATTTACAGTTATATAAGAGCATTATGAAAATAAAATTATTATAACTAGGAAAACGCTCTGTTTGACGCGTTGATAAGCGAGCGCGTCAATATCTACGATCGTTCTGGCGAAGTTTTCAAAGCTAATAAAAACAACAATTAACAACAATACCTGAATGCGAATTGCAAACATGTTTCTAATTTCCATAGCTATTATACTTCCCGACATTGTTGGACGTCGTGCAGTGTGCGTTGCTAAGATTTTTCGGTGTCATTTTTCGAGTGTTTTCGCCGCGGTCCGACACAGTTAATAACATATTGACAGCACCATTAATGTAATTTCTGTCTCTAATACGTATCAGATCGGTTCTAAGTTAGTATATTCGTGACCGGACAAAAAGTTACTATAAGATAGCCACCTCACACTTTGCCGTTATTGTGTTTCAGAAAAATATTTTCGAGTAACGTTTGTGCAACTTTGCCAATACTTATCGGATCGCCATAAAGTGAACATATTCGTGACCGGAAAAATGTTTGTAAAAAAAACGCTATCTCAGTTTTTGCCACCATTTTGTTTCAGAAAAATAATTTACATTAACTTTGGTGTAACTTTGTAACTTTCCAAACGATTTTGCCACAAAACTATACACTTTCAATTTACATCGAAGCTTCGGGATGGTCACAATTTCAAGTTGATCGGGATTTCCGATCGACCGCTATCGACAGAAAAAACAAAAACAAAAACAGAACGAAGTGCCATAAAGGTCTAATGGAGACGCTCGCTTCGCTCGCTTAATTATTGTTAATTTATAAAAAGTAAATTATATTGTCGTCCCTACCTCTAGGGGCGCCCGTTGTTCCCAGGTATCAGTTTCATGCATGTTATTTCCCACATAGAACATACGTACGTAGCAACAACGGGCGCCCCTAGGGGTAGGGGACGACTATGAATACGGACCGTCCATATTCTGGTATCGCGAGTGTATTGTGGTTGAAAAATTCGAAAGATCTGGGAATTGCAAAACAGTGATATTTTTAGGTAGGCGTTGCGGTATATAAAACAGTTCAGTGATAATCATACGACAACTATTGTAGTGGTTTTGCATAGTTTAGAAAGAACTTTACATCTAATGGTGTCATTGGGTTTTCTCGAGGTTCAACACTTATTTGTTTACGATCTTTCAAAGTCAGGGGACTCCGATGTGGGCATACGATTATGACCCAATAACAATTGACACTTGTGTGACAACATATGTGTATGAAATGTACATAAATATTTCACATTTCACGTAAAGTTAATAAAAAATACATTTCATATATGTTTCTATTGCTACATATACATAAAAATATGGTTGTTTTACTTACGGCCAATCAGCAACCAGGCGAAGCCCACCAAAGTCAGAAAAACGTAGATGGACATTTCAAGAATAGTACAAAACTCCTCAGATAAGATAACAGTGCAGACTGAGAAGGTAGTGAATGTTGGACCGCCAGCCCAGCGTGTATATATAGCAAGGCGTTATCAATTGACATTTGACTCAATCTGGCTTGGGCAAAACCCATCATGGTCCATACTAGATGCAAGACTTACACGTGACTTCCCCCATCTCTGACAAGATAAGTCATGATAGATCACGTGGAGCTGCAACCCCATAATGCGCAGGCACCACTCAGAGCCAAGATATCTCCCGACTGGTACCGTAGCACTGTTCCCACCACGAGAACTTCAGTATGCATGACTCACACGTGACCTCCCCCCATCTCTGACAAGATAAGTCACAATAGACCACGTGGAGCTGCAACCCCATAATGCGCAGCCACCCCTCAGAGCAAAGATATCTCCCGACTGGTACCGTAGCACTGTTCCCACCACGAGAACTCCAATATGCATGACTCACACGTGACCTCCCCTCATCTCTGACGAGATAAGTCACAATAGATCACGTGGAGCTGCAACCCCATAATGCACGCAGGCACCACTCAGAGTCTAAATGTCTGCCGAGTGGTACCGTAGCACTGTTCCCACCACGAGAACTCCAATATGCATGACTCACACGTGACCTCCCCCCATCTCTGACGAGATAAGTCATAACAGATCACGTTAAGCTGCAACCCCATAATGCGCAGGCACCCCTCAGAGCCTAAATATCTCCCGAGTGGTACCGTAGCACTGTTCCCACCACGAGAACTCCAATATGCATGACTCACACGTGACCTCCCCCCATCTCTGACGAGATAAGTCATAACAGATCACGTGGAGCTGCAACCCCATAATGCGTAGGCACCACCCAGAGCCTGAATATCTCCCGAATGATGCCATAGCGCCTCGCTCCCTCAAGTAGAGACACCCAATGCATGACCCGCATCCCTGGACCTCTACCTATCACCGAAGTGATGTCGTTTTAGGCCCTGCGACGTCACACCTACCAAACGGAAGGCCCCTATATAAGCGCTACTCTGCAGTAATTTACAGCCCACCCCTCGTACGTTAACCGACGCAACAATCGTCGTCACGAATGATGCGAAAACACTAGCCAGCCCGCCATGACAACATTGTAAAAACCAGGAACCAGCTGACTTGCATGCATAGCGCAACTAACTACACACACTACGGACTGCTGACGTAGGAATAAGCTACATTCCGAAACGACAGCTTATCCGAGGGAAACGAAAAAGAATGAACGAAATAACCTAAACAACAATTAACCACTACAATATTAAAATAAAACAATACAATATATAATGTATTACAGAACGAAACAAAGAGAACACTCTACCAAATTGTCTTACCTATCCTAAAATCCAAACCATAAAATAGTAATTAAAAACTACATAAACATTTTTTTTGCATAGAATACAATAACGTTAATGCAAGTATTATCTGTATGTATAGATGAGAGGAACATTAAAGTAGTATTTGTGTAAGTTGACCTATGCATGTATGTATGTATGTAATGTATGTATGTATGTATGTATGTATGTATGTTTGTATGTACGTATGTATGTATGTATGTATTTACCGATAGAGGTGGCTCAGCGGTAAGACGCGAGACTCTAATTCGGGAGGTCGCCGGTTCGATTCCGGCCACCGGCAGTCCTGACTAAAGGTTTTTTCCGAGGTTTTCCTCAGTCGTAAAATCGAATGCTGGGATTGAGTCATACTATCAGCCCTCGGACATTCCTTCCCAACTATCCAAACACCCTAATAACCTAGTTAGTCATCTGAAGAGGGGCACATCAGGTAAAGCTGGTGTGCACCTTATAACGGGTATTCCTACGAAAATTATTATTCTTATTATGTATGTTTGTATGTATGTATGTATGTATGTATGTATGTATGTATGTATGTATGTATGTATGTATGTATGTATGTATGTATGTATGTATGTATGTATGTATGTATGTATGTATGTATGTATGTATGTATGTATGTATGTATATATGTACGTATATATGTACGTTTGTACGTATGTATGTATGTATGTATGTATGTATGTATGTATGTGTGTGTGTGTGTGTTTGACGGGCACATACATACAAACACACATAGGCCTACATACATACATACATACATACATACATACATACTTTCAAACATACATACATATACATACATACATACTTACATACAACATACATACATTCATACATATATATATATACATACATACATACATACATACATACATTCATACATACATACATACATACATACATACATACATACATACATACATACACACATAAATACATACATACATACATACATACATACATACATACATACATGCATACATACATACGTACACACACACACACACACACACACACACACACACACACACACACACACACACACACACACACACACACACACTCACACTCACACTCACACACACACACACACACTCACACTCACACACACACACACACACACACACACACACACACACACACACACACACACACACACACACACACACACACACACACACACACACACACACACACACACACACACACACACTCACACTCACACACACACACACACACTCACACTCACACACACACACACACACACACACACACACACACACACACACACACACACACACACACACACTCACACACACACACACACACACTCACACTCACACACACACACACACACACACACACACACACACACACACACACACACACACACACACACACACACACACACACACACACACACACACACACACACACACACACACACACCTGGAAACTGAACATTGCACTTACGAATGTGTGAATGATTGCCATAAATCCGGTGAATTTCGTTGAATTATCGCCCGTGAAAGTAGATAAGGATTTGAGGCCGGCATGGGAATACCTACTTTGGTGATAGTATAGTCGTATAAATAAATTTAGCATTTACTTGACAACAGGATGATTTTTATTGTACAAGACTTGGATCTTCTTTATCTGAAACGTTGGTACATCATGTTATGTTGACCGTTGCTTCGCGTTGGGTCATTGCCGACCTCCAGGGGTCATGATCGAGACTCGGGACTTTGCGCTCCTCTCATCACGCCACATGTGGACTTTCAAACTGCGAGATAATCTTTGCAACTCTGTCGAACTGGCTCGTGTGGAGATCACATTACGGGTTATCGCGGCTACACTTCTCTGGATGAGTCGCCCCTCGTAACCCAGCTCCTCCACAGTGCTATTCTGAAACTGCGCAACAGCCAGGGAAAGATTATACTAAGCCTGACCTCCCCTACGAACTGCGGATTCCAACTCAGCATCATAAGACCGCAACGAGAGCGTAACATTCCTTGAGGTCTCGTGATCGTCGTGAAGCGCCCGGTCCAAGTTACGCACGTACACCCGCATCTCCTCCTCGGATTTGAAGAACGACTTTTGAACATATCACCCAGAAATGGAAGCGCTCGCGAGGTGCGCCCTACCACGCTACTATTGCGAGACCACATATCCTCCCCACTACTTGTCTCCAGAACCGACAGTAGTGAGTCCAACACACCCTCCAGCGACTCGAGCATCCGCAACGCCTCCCAACCGTCCGAAGTAGCGTTGAATGGACATACCGCCTGAACCACAGCCGCCACATCGAACCAGGTGGGCCACGTCCCAGAGTACGCAAAGGGGTCCGCGCCCTCACAGACAACCCCAATGTACGCCAGTGATGACTGATACCCCTGGGCGGCCAAATACCGGTATCTCGCTGCCCACTGCGCCTCCTGACTGGAAGGAGCCCCCTTGCCCCCTCCCAACAATACCGGTATCTCGCTGCCCACTGCGCCTCCTGACTGGAAGGAGCCCCCTTGCCCCCTCCCAACAATACCGGTATCTCGCTGCCCACTGCGCCTCCTGACTGGAAGGAGCCCCCTTGCCCCCTCCCAACAATACCGGAATCTCGCTGCCCACTGCGCCTCCTGACTGGAAGGAGCCCCCTTGCCCCCTCCCAACAATACCGGTATCTCGCTGCCCACTGCGCCTCCTGACTGGAAGGAGCCCCCTTGCCCCCTCCCAACAATACCGGTATCTCGCTGCCCACTGCGCCTCCTGACTGGAAGGAGCCCCCTTGCCCCCTCCCAACAATACCGGAATCTCGCTGCCCACTGCGCCTCCTGACTGGAAGGAGCCCCCTTGCCCCCTCCCAACAATACCGGTATCTCGCTGCCCACTGCGCCTCCTGACTGAAAGGAGCCCCCTTGCCCCCTCCCAACAATACCAGTATCTCGCTGCCCACTGCGCCTCCTGACTGGAAGGAGCTCCCTTGCCCCCTCCCAACAATACCAATATCTCGCTGCCCACTGCGCCTCCTGACTGGAAGGAGCCCCCTTGCCCCCTAAAAACAATACCAGTATCTCGCTGCCCACTGCGCCTCCTGACTGGAAGGAGCTCCCTTGCCCCCTCCCAACAATACCAGTATCTCGCTGCCCACTGCGCCTCCTGACTGGAAGGAGCTCCCTTGCCCCCTCCCAACAATACCAATATCTCGCTGCCCACTGCGCCTCCTGACTGGAAGGAGCCCCCTTGCCCCTCCCAACAATACCGGTATCTCGCTGCCCACGGCGCCTCCTGACTGGAAGGAGCCCCCTTGCCCCCTCCCAATAATACCGGTATCTCGCTGCCCACTGCGCCTCCTGACTGGAAGGAGCCCCCTTGCCCCCTCCCAACAATACCGGTATCTTGCTGCCCACTGCGCCTCCTGACTGGAAGGAGCCCCCTTGCCCCCTCCCAACAATACCGGTATCTCGCTGCCCACTGCGCCTCCTGACTGGAAGGAGCCCCCTTGCCCCCTCCCAACAATACCGGTATCTCGCTGCCCACTGCGCCTCCTGACTGGAAGGAGCCCCCTTGCCCCCTCCCAACAATACCGGTATCTCGCTGCCCACTGCGCCTCCTGACTGGAAGGAGCCCCCTTGCCCCCTCCCAACAATACCAGTATCTCGCTGCCCACTGCGCCTCCTGACTGGAAGGAGCCCCCTTGCCCCCTCCCAACAATACCGGTATCTCGCTGCCCACTGCGCCTCCTGACTGGAAGGAGCCCCCTTGCCCCCTCCCAACAATACCGGTATCTCGCTGCCCACTGCGCTTCCTGACTGGAAGGAGCTAAATTACCCTAAACTTAAACCTTATGTCAATACAAAGTGTAAAAATAAACCTAGCTTTTCAACAAAACGACTGCATGCCCAACAATGTAGTTGAAGACTATAACGCTAACACAACTTAGGTATAACCTAAAACCCACTATGGACATTTTGACAGTTATAAATTAACGCCAACCACAAGAGACAGCAGTGCCTGATCTAACCGTGCACAGGGTATACAGCTCCCGAGTCGGCATGGATGCTGACTACGCACGAACTCGACCATCGCAACCGACGGAACATCAGCCGGCTGGACAGCGTCCGCGCGCGGTACGACTAAGCTCGCGTCGGGCCTCGAACCAAAGACAATGTTACACAGTCCCAACCGAGCACTAGCCACCCCTAAAGCGACAACAACACCCCACGAGGTTAAAATGAACCCCTTGTGGTCCCGCCTGCCGCATCAAATGACCTCAATAAAGAGGTAAAGACTCCTGGCCGCTGTAGCGACCAACCCGCCCGAGCTCTCGAAATCCGAGCTACCAGGGCAGTCAAAACATCGAACCTCGCTTTTCCCATTACGTAAAGGGGCTTCACTATCAGCAACTCAGCAATCCGTAATCACTGACAGCAATGAACAACATACTTGCGTAACAACACTATTCTGCTACGAAGCACTCATTCCACACAACACAACACATGTTACAATAACGCCACGTGATTGGGCACAGAGCCAAATCCACGTATCAGCAATAAGAAAAAGAAACAACTATAAGGACACAAATAGACAAACAAGCAAAAATAAAATATACATGCAACCTTACAGCCATGTAAAAACCGCCTTACCACGCAAGGAGGCTAAGCGTGACGACGCAATATCAATGAAGACACACTAGCCGTCACCTCCCTCCAACGAGGACAATCGACTCACCTGCAGGTATAACCACAGTCACACAGCACCTACACCATAAAACATAGACAACACAAAACTACCCCCAAATAGGATAATCCTATAATGCAAAGAACAGCGTCCTCCCTCGCGAGCAATCATCACGTAAACAACCTATCACCCTAATCGGTTTCAATCCGGCCAAGGAAACCGCCATTCTTCCGGGTCATACCAGGGCTTAAGCCGTGACACATGCACTGTCTCCTCTACCCATTTATAGTTGAGTTTTAACTTTATGCGGTAGTTCAAATCAGACAGTTTCTTAAGAATCTGAAATGGACCCAACCACCGATATACAAACTTCTCAACCTTGCCAACCTTGCGTAGAGGAAAGAACACCTTGACAAACTGTCCAACTTCATAAGTCACGTGTTTTCGACCCTGGGGTGTGAGTCTCGACTTCGAGATCGTATTTATGCCGAATACGGAATAACTCACTAAAATTAGTGTATTTATATTGTTTTTCGGTTCCAAAATGAATAATATTTGTGTCCAGCAATTGATTTACCCCCCTGATATGATTATTTGTAATAATGTAACACTATTTCATTGTTTGATAGTTATTTTGTGCAGACATCGGACAACAATGAATACGTTGTTTTTCGATAATTGTGTAGTGTTGCAAGAGGTTGATTCGCAAATTCATTCATAAACAGTGATGTTTAGTCAGTTATGACGTAACCATCCGTTTCACGATAAAAGTCCGGAAAAGGCAACATGTCAAACTTTGTTACGTTATAAAAATCGAACTCTGACTCTTTGAAATGGAAAAGGTATGTTGCCGGTATTTGTAGATACGGGCCTATCTATTTCATGTGATCGAACCAATATCGGAAAATGTGGAATATTCCCTAAGAAAACAAACGGCCATTTTCAGGGCCACAGCAGATTATTTAATTAGTCCATTTGATATATTTATATTTACAAGCAACACGTTTCTCAAATTATTCGTTGTACCTCTTATACGACAGATCATCACAGAAATGACGGAAACGGTTGTGTATTATTATCAAATACAACATTGTACGCGTTGTGACGCGTCTTCAAGGAATGTACTTCTGTATACAAAACATACGAAACGAAGTACGCTTTATCATCAATAGTGATTCATCAATAACAGTAGGGGTGCCAAAAAAGTAATTATTGTCAGTAATTATATTATTATTATTATTATTATTATTATTATTATTATTATTATTATTATTATTATTATTATTATTATTATTATTATTATTATTATTATTAGTATTATAACTATTATTATTATTATCATTATTATTATTATTATTATTTTATTGTTGCAATACATACAAACTCGGTCAAAACCGGCATAAACATGTTGTACGGACACAAATGTCAAGTATTTCCATGTGTTTACATTATTAAAATCTACTTAGAACTACTTAATATATCTTCTTCTTCTTCTTCTTCTTCTTCTTCTGCTTCTCAAATGCCCACATTTGGCTATACTACTGAATATATCATTGTCCACATTATTTTTTCCAAACCGAACTGTGGATGCTATGTACGGTCGTGGCCGATTTGTACTCATCCCAGCATTCGCTCTTTGTACGGTGGAAACCACGAAAACCACCATCGGGATGGAGAACTTCTTAAAGTCTTCATTCTTCTTAGTTCAAAAATTTTCGCACTATCCTACACGTGTTCAAAATAATTGCTTTTTGCATCTCGATGTATATGTTCGGTTGGAGACCAATTAGTTTAATACTGTCATGGAGTTTACGTGGAACAATGCCATTTGCTGATATAATTAACGGTATAACAGTTACATTATTCTGCTTCCACAACCTTTTTATTTCAATAGATAATTCCTTATATCTGTTTATCTTTTCCCGCCAAGTTGTCTCTACATTGTGGCATAAAGGGACGGCAACATCAATTAAAATCGTTTCTTGTTTCTTCTTGTCAATAAATATAATATCCGGTCTATTGTGATGTATGGTTTGGTCTGTAATAACTGCCCGGTCGTAATATAATTTGTAGTCTTTACTATCTAATACCTTTTCAGGCTTGTATTTGTAATACGCAGTGGTTGTGTTTATAAGTTTATACTTCATGGCTAATTTTTGATGTACAATGTTTGCAACTTGGTTATGCCTATGAAGATAATCTGTTTGACAAAGCATTTTGCACCCAGATACGATATGTTCAATTGTTTCGCCGTTCAAATTACATTTTCTACATTTATCTTCCACTGTGACGTCTTTCAGTATGTATTTTTTGTAATTGTTAGTCTTGATTACTTTATCTTGAATAGCGATCATAAATCCCTCTGTTTCGCTGAAAATGTCCCCGGACGTTAACCATTTGTTCGATGCTACCCTATCGACGCTATCCTTAAGAAGTTCTTTATAATGTCTGCTATGTAACGTCTTTTCTGATATTCTGATCTCTTTTGCTGTGTCAGAATTTAGTTTTTGAAGCAAGT